>CM023484.1:54505854-55022798 GCA_013339685.2 Hyalomma asiaticum
TCTAACATACACCGTGAACATTTCCATGAACACTGGCAAGCAATGCATTTCTGTACTTCCACATTCTTAAAAAGCGCATGCACTAAGCAAGAATTTTCAAACAGCAAAACTACCAACATAAGTTGCTGGGTACAAGGCCTTACAAGACTTCATTCAACAGTGCTTATTTATGCACATATACACTAGCATATATGCTAAGTGAGGAGCATCCTATTTGGCTTGAGATATAACTGCATGAGCAAAACTCTTTGTCTCAGTCGGATTTTGTTAGGACCTCAGACACATCACTATTAAAAGTATTGGATTAGTTGCGCTCGCCACACATAACAACTCTATGTACATATGACAATGTATGATAACATCATACTAGTAGCCACAGCTATCTATACTGTGTGTAAAACAGAAAAAGAAAGTGGAGAGAATGCAGAGAAATGTAACTAGTTTAAGACATTCAGCTTTTGGGCAACAAGAAGCAAGTACTACAAGAAGCCAGGACTGATGTAGTATTCGTACAGCCCTGCCCCATTATACTATTGCCTTATCTCATTTTATAGAAGCAGTGAGAGAAACATGGTTACGAGATTACATAATAGGACCAAAAAAGATAATGATCTGATACACAGTCAAAGACTATCAAACATAACTAGGTATCATAATTTGCCACCGGTTACTTTCACGAACATTGAGCAAGTGTAGAAAGCAATTCTGCAAAGTAACGTCTAAAAACAACTGAGGTAATTGCACAGCTTATCGTGGCAGTTACATTGGCGCACTAGTAGTTGGCTCAAACAAACAGTAGTAGTCTATGTTTAGGCGTTTTGTTCTTTATGCTGAAACGTCTCTCGTAAAAATGTGACAATACAGCTACCATTACATTTGCCAAGACTCACTCCTCACAAGTTCGTCCTTGATTTGTTCTTGCTTCAAAAGTCACTCAAAGGTTTTGTACAGCTGCTACAAGCAAAAACAAAAATGTAGTCATAACAAAGACAACTTTGTCACACAAGTGCACTTGCATAAAAAAAAGCATGTCGCATCTTGATCATGAATAAAAAGGAAGTATAAAAGCACCAGCGAGAAACGTTCAAAACTGATGTTGCAGAAACTGCCGCTGCCACATCTTCTTAAAGCACGTATATTATTTATGTACAAAGAAACACGTCGCACATGTTGCATGCAAAAAAAAAAAAAGCATGAAGAAAAGGAAACGGAACTAGGCACTAACGGGAAATGTTCGAACTCGACGCTGCAGAAACCGCCGCTGCCACCCTGGCGTCGTCATGCCTGCCCACTGTCGGTGAAGCTGGTGATGTTGGCGTTGCAGCAACTGCCACCTTGACGAGCGGTGACGTCCCCAGCACAATGTCTGCCGCATCTCCCCTACCGAGTTCATCGAGTGCACGTGCAAGGTGCCCGATTGTGCTATCCATCACCAGTGTCCACTCACCCAGCACCCTGGCAATGGGGCTCTTGCCCGAGGTCGCCAGCACACCGGACTCCTTGGACTCAGGGTCCAGCTCTGGCAGACGTTCTGTCATACCGAGCTGCACAGCCAGGAGGCACCAGTCTCGCCCCAGCTTTTCAGGTGGGTCGAGTGCTGCACCCAGCCTCTGGCGCGTGAGAAGTGACAGTTGCGACGCATGCGTGTCTGGTCCACAGACGAGTGATGCTGCCAATGCCACGTCGCGACAGCACAGCAAGTCGCAAGCCGATTCGGGCATACCGGTTTGTGGATGCAATACCTGGGCATGCAAGCCACCGTCGTTGAGCATGGCACGCATGACGAGACGGGCGGGGTAGCGAGCGGGAGTCGGTGCATGGTGCCGCAGGTCGGCAGCACTCAGTAGGTGTCGCTCAAACTGTGCACCCGGGCACACTTCCCCCAGCACATCATCAACGACCATCAGGAGGTCCTCCAGAAAGTAGAAACTGTTGAGCAGAGGAACATGCACTTCACCCACTTGGATCTTTATACCACCAGTAACATGGCGCCTAATCGTTACATGCCTCTGGTCTTGTAAAAACATGCACATTAAGAAGAGAGCTCTGAATCTTCATATTTGGAACAACATTCATAAAAATATTCAGAAGAGCTATAGAATGCATGAACATTATTTATTAGACAGTATAGGTATAGAGATGGCTCAGCAATGTTAGGAAGATTGCACCAACTCTCATTTGATCAAACCCTTTTATTTGATCAAATGAGAGTTGATGCAATTTCTCCAACCTTCCTGAAGCATCTCTATACCAATACAGTCTAATAAATGTTTATGTATCCTTTAGCTATTCTGAATATTTTTGTGAATGTGGCCACAAATATGAAGATTCAGAGCTCTCTTTCTTAAGGTGTATGCTTGTGCAAGGCCTGAATGATCAGGTGGCATATTACTGATGCCACCTGATCATTCAGCATGGCATTTGCTGAATGTAGACATTCAGCAAATGTCATGCCAGTTACTATAGAACCTTGCCTACATCTGTGTTACCTCCCTCATAACAATCCTTCTCTATCTTTTTGAGAAGACAGTGCAGCTGTACTTAAACGCAATGCATAGCGCACCATCAATTAAGCTATGCCACCCAGCATACAAAATATATGCATGTATTGGTCACATATTTAGGCGAATGTCATGGATCTGCAAGCACTGCATGGCAAGCTGCAGGTAGGTTACTGCAGCAATAGCAATACTTATCACATCAGACATGTACAGTATACAACAAAAAAAAGGGAAACTCAATGGTACTGATTCCCTAGTAAGTGAAATACCTGATGCACCTAATGCCGAAACCTTAATATATACTGAACTTGAAGGGTACTGTGAAACAGCTTGATAGGGTGATAACTTAAAGTACAAGGTACATTTCTATACGTGAAGCTTATCTAAAGGAATGGGCTCCAATCCACACTGTGAAAGTGGCTGGCTAGCAAAGCTGCGGTATCACCGGATCCAATACATCAATGTGGTGTAGCCTTGAAAAATTGAGAACTGTACTACTAGCTTCACTGCACCATATCTACCGCATCTACACGATTGTAGGTCGACCCTTTTTTTTCGAATTTGACAATCCAATGTTGGGGGGTCGACTTAGAATCGAAGTCGAACCGTGTGCCGCTAGTAACGGCAAGATAAACGAGAAAGTAGGGGTGCTGCTAAGTGGGGACAGCTTTGCGCCCTCGTTTCCATGGTTACAGCCGAAGCGTAGCGTATTAATTTACCATTGCATGCATTCTGGCACAAGTAAAGGTGATGCTGACTTTGAAAATTGGTGTTCCCGATCTGTGCCCTTTGGCCACCGTACCTAGAGTGACTAACCTCCCACCATCGTGTTCGGAAGTGTATTAATGTGGTATGATTGTGGCTACGTTAGCGCCGTGCATTGAATCAAAGGACTCGCTAGTACTCATTTTGTTTATTTGAGACGAACAAAACACGTCTTGAATGCGAGTAACATACTCACGAATAAATGGAAATCGCGAGCGGCCACTTTCATCTGCCGCCATGTTTGTTTTGGTATCGAGCGGCAGCCGATGCCAGTGGCTTTGATGGGGTCATCTCGCCAGCGAATTGTGTTCTCATAATTGCGAATAAAGTTTCCCACTCAACCCACAGCGCATGGTTATTGCGCGTTTTTATACAAAAGCTGTTCTTTTTTAAAATCTACTGAGCGCACGGCTCTTGTGGGAGCATCAATCATTGATGGAAGAGCCACCGTGTAGGGGGTATTGGTAGTTGACAGAAGAGCTTCGCTTTGTGTGGTACAATTTTCTAAGCGGCCGTGTCGCCGCGTGCTTCTGTGTTGTGCTGAATCGTGCCATCTGTCATGAGTGCCCTGGGCCCCAAGAACTGTCGGCGCTCATTCACAGCAGCGTTCAAACGGGCTGCTATTCTCCATGCTGAGAGGACTAACAACTGCGCAGCAGGACACAAGTTTGGGATCAGTGAGCGTGTGGTGAGGGGCAGTGGCGGCTTCAGCGTGAGGAAATCTCATGCGACTCCAAGCGCCGTGGCTTTCGCGGGCCAAAGTCCGAACGCTTTCCGGAGCTGGAGAAGAAGCTTGCGGCATACGTGACTGATTTACGCGATCGATCGCTGTTCATCACCTGTGATATGATCACGCAACAAGCCCGTGTCTATGCTTCCGAGGCAGGGATACCAAAAGCTCTGTTCAAAGCTAGCAGGGCTTGGGGATTGAATTTTATGAACAGGGTACGCTTTTCTCTACGTCGATGCAGCAGCGTGTGCCAAAAGTTGCCGGCCGCATACGAGGAAAAGGTCCTCGCCTTCCATAGGCACTTCCTTGAACTACGCGACACCTGGCAGTATTTGCTTGGCCAGATCGCCAATGCTGACCAAACACCCGTATACTTCGGCATGAACAGCAATACGACAGTGAGCGTGAAGGGTGCACGCGATGTGAACCGCGCTTGATTTTCTTTTCTTATTTTTTTGAGGGATGCAATTTTAGGGGGGTCGACCTACATTCGAGTCGACTTACAATCGCGTAAATACGGTAGCTTTCACTTCATCACAGTAAATTAGCTTGGAATGAACCTGCAATAAAAAAACTATCCTCTATTAACTGTCTGTCTGTCTGTCTGTCTATTAACTGATCCTTGCCCCTTCAGTTAAAGGTATTGTGGCTTTACTCACCAGCTTGAAGATGAACCACGTGGTCCACGCACCTTCACTTCTAAAGCACTGTCATTTTCAACTAGCGTAAGCATTCCTTCCAGTGCTCCACTACAAAACTTGCTGCCCCGCAGCCACTGGTATAGATCACTATCAGAATCTGCATGTTCCATTGATGCACGTCGCAGCTGGACCTGCACACAAATGGTTGGCATCCCAATAATTATCTCAGAATATATACAGTCACGAAAGAATACCATACACTCATGCATATAAGGAGTCACAGGAAGTGCATGCTTTAATTCATGCATTATAATACCTTCTGCGCAGCTCTGGCACCTTTTGTTTGAAGTGCAATCAGTTTGTTTTTACTTCCGTTCACGTGTATTACTGTTTGTCAACTACATAGGCTGCCTATTGTCCTGGCCCTTTGCAATTCACAAGTGTTTCTGTGCAGTTTACCTAGCCGATTATGAAATTGCAGCACTTCTGAATTGCACTGGCAGTGTATCAACTTATTGAACCAACAAACAATGAAGCCTAGGAAAGTACAGTACAAGTTACTGAAGTTTCTTAATTATAGTATTGTAATTGTGGGGAGTAAGTAGAAAGGAATTAAACTGGACGAAAAGACAAACCTGCCTTCAGTGGGAACCGAACCCACTACCTTCGGATAACATGTCCAACGATGACATGCGATGGTTTATTGGGCCGCTGCCCAATAAACCGTCGCATGCTACCTAAAAGCACCAAGTCTGCCGCAACGAGGCCCAAGCTATGAAATAACGAAAGGAAAGGGGTCAAGGGCTTGTTTATTTGTTAGAAACAGCTTCATGAACCAACAAACAATGATGTCTAGGAAACCACAAGGGAAGTTATTGAAGTTTCTAAATTGCAGTATTGTAATTGTGGAATAAGTAGAAAGGAATTAAAGTGGACAAAAAGACAAAGCTGCCTTTGGTGGGAACCGAACCCACAGCCTTCAGATAACGCGTCTAATGCTCTACCGCTGAGCAGGGTTTATTGAGCAGCAGCCATCTCGTCGTAAGACCCCATCCTACGCAACGCCTCCTGGCAAAAAAGAGTGTTCCACACTTGGCGCCATGGCTACAAGTAGTGCTGCCTAACACTCCCAGGATTATATGTACCCAAATACCCAATAAGGTGGACGGTGGGAGACCGCCTTTATAGCTCAGCGGTAGAGCATCGAATGCGTTATACGAATGTTGTGGGTTCGGTTCCCACCGAACGCAGGTTTGTCTTTTCGTCCACTTTAATTCCTTTCTACTTACTCCTACAATTACAATACTACAATTAAGAAACTTCAATAGCTTCCCCTGTGCTTTCCTAGGCTTCATTGTTTGTTGGTTTGTGGTTCATTAAGTTGCTTCTAACAAATAAACACTATTGGCAGCATAGGCAACATTAGCACTAAAATGCTCTGAAGATCAGCCACAGTAGTTTCCATCAATTTTAAAAACAGAATACTACAAAAATTTTGAAAAGCAATTTAAAATTTTACTTGCCTCTCCAGACCTATACATTATCTGTACGCATATGCAATGTCAAGCTTCCATTTCTTAGTTCACACAGCTACATATTCTAAGGAGGAATCTCATTTGCATTAAATCATTAGACAAAGGTAAAATTCAGAGTAAAGGCCAGTATAGATAACACTCATCATTCAATTTTTGTACTAATCTAAGCATAATACATTGGCTACTTTTTCTCACAATGTCGAAGCAATGTACAAAATATTTGTTTCACATTGACTACTGGCAAGATGGTTTCCTTGGAACTGAACCAGTGCACTCTACACAATTCAGTGCTTTCTGATGAAAACAAGGTGTGACTTTTTTGCGTTCACATCTTTCACATACTAGTAGTGTACGTGTATCTCTCACAGAACGGACACTACCGTGGGTTCGGGCTTAGCGAGCCAACGGGGCCCGCCATTGCCTCACGTGATTTAGCACGCCGCTGCACACGGATGTTCGAATGGCAAGGCACCATTGCACAAAGCCATGCCGAATTGGTCCGGCAACTGGGCGCCCTGGGCCAATGAATCTGCCTCTGTGATGGTGCAGCCACGAAAAGGCCAGGGCATGCGGTCCAACGGTGTTGACACCACAACATCTGCTTCTTCATATCATACTTCTTTCGCATTTCTAATAGCACATATTACAAAAATGTGCATCAGAGATTACTCAAATAAATGAATACTCAGCTATGGCATTTTCTAGGGCCCAGTGAATGAGGAAACAATACAACATGTACAACTCACCTGTATCCGGGTAAATATTATGGCCAGGATGTGTGGAAAGTCATCGAATGGAATGACATGCACTCCGCAGTACACGCCTTGGATGTAACGTGGATCCGAAGGGTCCCACAAGCCTTCCAGAGTCTCAACCAAATTGTAGCATGGAAATTCGTACTCGACATCACCGTCGTTATCACACTTGGTGCACATTTTGAGGTTTTCCAACACCTGGGCACGAAAAAGAAAAAGAAAAAAAAAAAGACAAGTCAAGTCAATACCATTAGTACAGGGAGAAAAAGCACCACAATGTCTTCAAGTGCTACATGCAATGCATGCCTTGTGGCTGGTTTACAAATACCTGTAAGTTAGTTGCCATGATAAAACACTCTTCCAACTTAAGGTCTCACTCATAGAGCAGCACTAGCTTTCCTTTTCAACAATGAGAGGAGCGCTACAAAATGTCATGTAAAAGCTGCCTGTCATGAAGTATGCGCAGAAAACAGGAGGAGGGAGCTGGTTTTGTTCCTTCAGAGGTGTCACATCTGTGTGAGCCGCCTACATTTTCAAACAAAGAAAAAATAAAAAATATTCAAGAACACACAAAATGTGACGCCAGTTTCAGGCAGCCTGCCATCCTTTCGTTCGCTTTTGTTTAGCTTCAAGTACTCGCGGTAAAAGAAACAGAAGAAAGAAAGCGCTGCCCTCATATAATAACTCCACTTATATTCACAGATTTGGAAAAGTTTTGTTTCAAGAGATTGCCGAGACAACGCAGACCATTAGCGAGGTCATTCTATGGCAGCTTGGAATGGTGTGGCAGGGCTATTTTGAGACTGAACAATAATGTGCTACACATTTGTTTTTTTTCTGCCCTTGAGCACTCGACACTTTCAATTAAACATTTGTTCTGCTTACTAGGCTTTCTCGTTCTTAAGTGAGCCTCGCACACCTTCACCAAACTTCAAGAATTCTTCAGATCAATCTTTCTGCATCCTGTATCAAATTTTATCAATTTAAACCTCAATACACTCAACATTCCTTCATGTGTCCAAGAATATCTAGCCGAAAAACAAACGTTTATTGTCAAAGCGTTGAAAAATGAAAATGAAACTGGAATAATAAACAGTACCAGATATCATCAAGGCCGAATTTACACAGCCAGGCCAACCAGGGAAAAAAAAAAAAGAAGAAAACTAACTGTAAGGCACCAATTCTACCCAAGAGGTCACAGTATGGTGTTCCTTTGTCCACTGAGTCAAAAATATACAAAGGGTCCAGTCAGTTTTTGTAAAAAAGTGTTGTGAGAACCATTTCATACCAATATTACCTCCACATGAACCCTGAAACTCAACTTCACCAAATGAGCCAGTCTGATTTGACTGTGTCCTCTGTTGTTCTTCAAATACCCATCTCAATTCCTAACAGCATTCACAATGTATTTTCAGTGGATGAAAATTATGCAAAAAACAACACACCTGCAGTAGGTCGATAGCATCAGTGTCTGGGAAGGCAAACTGGAAATCTTCCACAGTGTAACAGCCAGTCACGCGAGCTTTCTCAAGGTGTTCCTGGGAAAGTAACTCTCCGATGACAGAACTGCAGAGCCATTTAGGATTGAGAACTACCATATCTTCAGTCTCTGATTTTGTGTACAGCACCTACAATGAGAAACGTTTGATAATGTAAGGCAACCATACTCAACATGTTTTCACAGGATTACAAATCAAGTTTTATGCTAGATAGCATGAATAAAGAAACAGGGTATCTAACCTATCTGCATCATTTAGCACAGAAGTTTTTCACAACAGAAGATAAGCTAGTCCAAACTGACAATTCAATTTGATAAGATTAAGCTGCAGCATCCTAAATGATTGGAAGAAGGACTTACTAAGTCAGGCTAGATTGGAATTCTAACCTGGTAATACAGAAAATGGTTTAGTTCTACAAGTACCATAAATCCTGAGCAAGCGGCCCCTCTTGAGTGAAAGATAGTTCAAGAAAGTTATGGGGAGGGCCCTTCCTTAGTTGCAGACCAAAATTCAAGATGTGATGGAACTGCCGCCAAAGAAAAAGGATGTGAAGCTGTTCTTTTATTAGGATTTACGGGTCTTTTTATCAGTATTTGTAGAATAAGCTCAACAACTCATTTTTTTCAACATTGTATTCACAACGTCAAAATCTTAAAGGGCCCCTAAACCACCCCCGACATTTTTTTTAACATTTCAAGTTAGCACGCGCATCAAGTTGAAAGTGCCGTCACGATGAACGATGTCAAACGTGGCAGCGCTACGCGCCGCGGCCGCGCCACAAACTCGAAAAACAATCCCGTGCGCCTCTCCGGCCAGTTCCGGCACGCCAAAGTTAGCCGTGACGACATTGTGGTTTTTGGTGACGTCAGAAGTGTCCGAGCTCCGCTTATTGGTCGAAGGAGAACGTCGACTTCCGGTTAGTCTGCTAGCAAATGCACGCGCTCCCTGCCTGTTTGTTTTCCTCGTCGTGTGTCGTTCGAGTGGTGTTCGCGTGTGAATTCGTAAATGCGCTACGCAAGTGCAAGTGAGGTACAGCCGACTAGAAACTGCAGCAACTCTCAGAACACGATGAATAGCGCTAACAGAGAGTGTTGGCACAGCACCAACGAGACATTTGTGCGAACGTGGGAGCCCGGCGGAGGCATGTCAACCGGATGCGCGTCATCGCCGATGTATGTCATGTGACATTCGGAGGAGCACTCGGCGAGGAGGTGGCACTGGCAAGCGGCCGGCGGGCGCAGGAGAGAGCGAAACAAGCAAGCGCCGCGTTTTAATAATCAAACGGGTGTAACTCAGCTATTTCGGCACCGTTTCGAAAAATTCTTGTGGCTACGCGTTTGTTGCGGACACCAGAACAAAAGCAACGCCACAACTAAATTTCGACCTCTTGGTGGTTTAGGGGCCCTTTAAAGCAGCTCATTGGAGCCGGACACAAAAATTGCGCGCCTGCACAGCAGTGAACACAAGATCTGAGGCTCATGCAGCAGCGAACACCAAATTCCTGTTAGCGCTGACTGATTTAACACACGCCCGTCTGTCCGATGAAAATGACGACGTGTAATAGTATGAAAGAAAAGACTTGCCAGGTGTGGCAATAGTGCGTGACATAATAAACAAGGAGAAAAAGAAAAAATGCTGTGCTTGCTCAGTCATTAACACCAACTTCAAGTTTCCCTAAGAAGGGAGAGGGGGCGCTTGCACATGTAGCAGCACTTGTTCGGGATTTCACGGTAGTGACCATTTCATTCACCAAAAGCAATGCTGGAATGAAACAAATTCTTTCAAAGTGCCTGGTTAAAGTGCAAGATTAACTCCATCTGAAAGATAATAAAATTCAGAGTGCTAAGTTTTGTAGGCTCGAGTTGTGTAAGAAGGTCCAGCTTTGTTTCTTCTTCAAATAAAGTTTACAATGAGAGTTTGTACATTAAGGAAACTATGAAGACTCCGGCCTTTTATGTCCATTTGTTGCAGCCAAGATAAATATTGTGAAGCCTCATGCAAAAAAAACACACAGCAACAAGTGAGCATTTGATTTCTGTGAAGCTCTTTGATGTAGACATCAAGATGCCGCTTCTTTATACTCGGCATCCTCACCAAAAGTTATGATTTAAATGAAGCCACGATTGAAGCACCACTGAGGAGAGCCATGATGCGATAAGAATTAAGAGGTTCCTGATGTGCACTTAACTTTGAACTTCATTTCCAACACAAAAAGTTGGCAGTTTCTTCTTTGGGCAAAAGAAAAAAGCTGTCGAGAAACAGCTTAAAGAGGCCTGGTGGACAGTACAGGAAGCAGTAATGAATAGTCAAAGAAGTAAAAAGCAGTAGGACTTGGAGAGCTCAAGGTTACATAACAAAGCACAGCAATCAACTGGAAAGCAGGGATGTCTTAGAGGCAACATTGCGTGACACAACTAATGCAAGTAGTGAAACCTTCTAAATGTAGCTTTACAACATTTTCTTTTTAAATATTATACCCTATACAGCTTAAATCCAGGTGTGTTCACACCAGCAGAGACCTTCGGCCTACATTCTGGAATGGCATAAGTGTTGAACAGCAGCATTTCTAGACTTAAAAAGCCAAACCCACCTCTCCCATTAGTTGAAGCTGGTGGATAAGCTCACGCATATGTTCCTCTCCGGCAAGAGGGTTCACTTGTATGTGCACCATATCCATAAACTGCCGCCAGGTAAGCACTGGGAATGACGGCGATGATTTTCTCCAGTTTGGAAGGTGGCCCACCATTGATTCCAGAAAGCCAGTGCTCTTAGGAAGGTTCTGGAGATGAAAAAACAAACAAAAAACATTTAAGTGCCATTATACATTCTAAAAGGTGTCATGCTTATCTAGTTAACAGATACACCGCAGGAAGTAAAGGCTGCCAACACAAAACAGTTTGATATAGTTAATGTTATCGTTAGGTGAACAAAACCTTTTTAAATAGAACAGAGGGAAAAAAACATGCTTTCAGACAAGTAGACACCAATTGCGTTTATGACAAGAACAAAAGCACGGCAAGATCAAAAGCACTTACTATACCCATGACAACTACTGCAGTGGAATGTTGATCAAATGAAATTACCTATATTATGGAGAAATTCTTATATTATGGCTTGATCGTGAATACATAATTAATAAACAGCACCAAAGAAATAGACTAAGGGAACAATGCTACAGTGCACTGTCTGTCTCCTCTGTCTCCATCCATAGTACTGTTTATGAGTTATGTTATCATAACAGCTCCCTCAGCTGTCCCTACCTACATCCTAAATGTTATATGCCATGAGAAAAAATAATAGTAGGCATAAATAACACTTTATATTAAAACATGACTGCTATATGCACCTTATCTGAAGTGAAGTCCATGTAATAGAGGCACCCACATTGCTATGCATATGTCTATAAACACAGAAGATTTGGCACTCATTGCTGCTAAAAAAAGGCATCCATGTTGGCCCGCTTAAAAACTTTCCATAAATGCACGAGTCAGAAACTCTCGCTGTTACAGTCAGTAAAAGTGTGAGCAACTTACCTGCACAATTTTGGCCCTGTTGTTGGAAAGGTATTGCTTGAGAGACTTCATGCTCTGTGAGCCAACGACATGGGCATCCACGACAAATACTGTCTCATGCAGGTCGAAAACGTGCTGGAAGCGTTCTCGTGCAGCTGCCAACACAATCTTGGCATCGGCTTCAGCATTGTTCTGCTGTTGCAGTGCATCACAGTTCTGGTTCCTGTTGATGTTGCTTGCACAGACATCTGCGTGTGTGGCCACCAATGCCACCCTGAGCGGGGAGGCGCTTTTACCTCCCATTCCTGCAAGTGAAAGGATTTGTAAACTCTCATTACAATGCATATTATTTCCTTTTTTTCTTGTTTTCCTCGTCTTGCACCACAAAACACAAGGCCAGCATAATAAATAAAGGACAAAATAAACATTTTCTGCATTTGCAGCTATCCCATGCGACGGACAGAGCATGAGCTTTAATAAACTCTTAGTCTACTCAATACAACCATCTCACACCTCACTTTTGTGCATAACTATTTTGACACGTATGCTGAAAAAAAAAACAGCACTATAATTCTAAGAACTGCTCAAGTGTCTTTATTGCTTCAGTGAAAGAGAAAAAAAGAAGGAAATGGCAAAAAAAAGAAAAGGAAGGTATGCAGTGCTGCTTCCTGTTTATATGCACCCTAGCTCTCTGTATCATTGGTGATGGGCAAACAAAACATTTTAGATGTCATCGCAATCCTTTCCTCGTCTCACACCAAAACATGCAAGAATGTAGCTCGGTAGCGGAGCATCGCACACATAATGCAAAGGTTGTGGTTTCAGTTCACACTAGTGTCAAGTTGTTTCATTGTGCACATTCATTTTTCTGTATCTTTATAATTACTGCACTTCAATTACCTATTACAAATAACTCACCCGGCTATGCCTTTCCTGGCCAAATTATCTGTATGGTTGTGTTCTATATGGTTGTGTTCTAACAATACCGTCATTTAACAACTGCCTCCTCAGCTCACCCCTTCTCATACTCAACCTTACCCTCACCATATGACCAAGAATAATGGAAATAGTATTTGTCTGCTACCACCACACCACAATGGATTTTCCTTGTGTTCTGGTGATATTAAGCAGTCAGAGTTGAATGTACACTGATAACTGCTGACCTATTGCACAAAATTCATTCTCGGTAGTTTGCGCCCGGCTTCATGCGTCATGCAGACTCTGAAAATTGTGGCATATGGGAATGTCTCTCAGGGTGCCAAAGCTGGCACACCGTGCTCATGCAACATATATTTTACACATGCTCTTTGCAGCAACATGATGTCGTCGTCTGCACGCATCTATCATACCAATAAAGTGTTGTCATTATGTCATGACACCATCCTTATCGTATTGCCACTCCTTATCGTGTAATCACTATCACACTACTAATGTCCCTGTTATTATCACAGAATTTTTATGCAGGATTGAGTAGTACTGTACTACAAAACATCACAGGTTATCGAAGGGTATAACTGCTATCATGGGAAATTATTTCAGAGCTGGAGGAACTGATAAAATCCCCTATTTTACCAATTTCATAAAGCATCGCAGGGCCTGTTTGACCTGAAGCGCCTAGTTGTAAACAAAGGGCGACAAAGTGACCAGACAAAAATTTCAGAAAGATTAAAAAGATATAAAGGAGCCTCACTGTTAGCAACACACTCTTCACAAAGTCATTTTAACATCAACATGCTCTTCTTCCCCACAGTGGTTAAAATGAATGACTGCGTCACTGAGCTACCCTCTGGCGACAATGGTACGAAAGTCAATGTATGCCACTTACCCAAAGGTTCAACAGGTGGCGCTCTCGCTTGCAGGTAGGCTAGCCAGAATAACACCTGCCTGATCTGGGTGTGTACAGGCTCAGCAAGACTGAACACGACTAAATGAAGGCAATGGGCATTGCCTACAAAGTGATCGTAGAGCATCAGGTATGGCTCATGTCCGGAGAACTCCCATATGCTCAGGTCACCAACACCAGACACGGTCACCTGCATATTAAAGGAAAACACTGCAGTTTCAACCTGTCAAGAGAAACTACAGAAAAGGTTAATTAGTTGTAGCATTCCAACTAGAAAATTTCACTTTCTATTTAAATATGTGTTCAACATGGGTAAAATGTTTTGCTATTCGTAAGTGTACATGGTTACCTTATCACAATTACCATAGCGTATCTACTAGGACAAAGCGTAAAAGATATGGTGACTGGGCAAACTGCGCCATTTACACATGCTGTTGTACATAGCCAGTAGTATACATATGTAACTGATACAGTATAAAAGCAACCTTAAAATATGAATAAACAATAAATATTGATCACAGGAAAAGCAACTTCAGCACTTGTACATACATGTTGACTAAGGCACAGCTTTCCTTTAATGTAGGCACGTAATAGCAGCTGTCCAAACTACTGACACAAGTGAAGTGGCACTTGCCAGTGGCAATTGTAACATACTATCAATATCCAAAAGAAAATGACCCTCAGTTCCGTTCATTAGTGTAAGAACTGCATGATCCTACTGTCTATGCTTTCCACATTTCCAATTATTTAGTTTTTCTATTGCTTTTGCTTCAACCTTGTGCCATACAACCCACCGATGGAAATGTTCATATCAATGCCACACATTTCAACTAGGTATATTTAGTTCTGCGTGCTTCCTACAGTTATTTCAAAGAAATTTTGCAGCTCTACACACCTGCTGCACATCGACGCCATGTGTGTAGTTGGCGTTTGTAGTCTCGTAAAACAATGGCTGTGAGTTGCTCATCATATCCGTGCAGCTGGAGATGAGCAGAGCAGGAGGCGTGATCGCCTTCTTGTAGTCATTCATTTCACTGGCATCGTTCAGGTCGGCCGTCCTAATGTTGTTCTCACTGTCCGTGTCGATGGTGTACTCATCCATCGCTGGCGTGCTGGATCGGCTGCTGTGAGGTCCTGAAGCTGAACAAAGAAACAATGTAATTAGCACACAGGGGGCACACAAAAAAAATCAGTTGTTGCTGACACCCCCAGAAGCATAATTGTTCAGGAAAGCAGATTGATTACGTGGTGAGAAGGTTAATAATTCGAGTACTAAAAGTGTCAACAGCTAGCATGTTTAATATATGATGGACCAGCAGCTCGTGCTTTGCACATTTCGTTGCAAAATGTGTTCTTTGGAAGCATGTGCGGAACTAAATAACATGGTGCACAGCCACATACTGTGGATGCAGCAGCCCCCATCAAGAGGTGGTTGCCTTGAGCTCCAAGGTGTCACAATTTAAAAGCTTCAATTCCTAATTTATAAATTACATTCTGTCGATGATGACTATGAGATCACCTACCGTGCAAGCTACACATCGCGGAGAGTGTTCAACTAGACATTTGCATTTGTAGGAAACCTCTCAGCACCTTTTATGAAATCAATTTTTCACAAGAAAACGTGGCAGGCAATGTCCTGGGCGAGCGATAAGAAAAGATGTTATAACACTCTTTGTCAAAATTCTCAAAGCCACTGCACACTTTTGTGCACTTTTCACGAAGTCTTGTACGTATTATTTACGGTATGTACCTGTATGCGACTATTCTTGTTTGAAAACTCCACAATGAGAGGAGGGCATTTGTCCACACTCTCCTGTGCTTTGCACCACAAATTCCCAGCAATAATACATGAAAACACATGTGTAGTCAATATATAAGTGGCTTTGGAACTTTTAACAAAGACTGCAAACAATATGAATGCCCCATTTCACCTTTTGTAGCTTCTTACAAACACACCTCGAATAAAAAATTTGGATATCGGCTGCAAGTCTTGTGTTCAGGATTCACTATAGGGGCGGTATAGGTAATGGTCATTGTACATATGCTGAAATTTAAGAAATAGGATTCAGATATATACACATGTACTGCATGCACAATCTGAAAATTGATATACTCTAAAAATTCAGTTTATAATTTGGGGTACTGGAGTTACAAGCAAAGCAACAATTGCATCATCACACAGCAGTGACAGCACGCCATCATTGTGTGTCGCACAACTGATGAAAGTGCACTGCGACAACACAGAACATCACTGTGTAACATCATGCATAGCAGATCCTGTACTAAAGGGGGGCATGGGTCCTGCTGATGAAAAAAAGAAAAATAATCTTAAATTTTTTCTCTGTGTATTTTTAAAGTGTGCACTATTCTTGCAAATTCATATCAAATTGCACACTTATAAGATCAGCGTTTTAGCCACAGCGTCACTTTAATGTGTGTAAGCCATATCCAAGCTGAATTAAGGTAGTATTTGCTTTTGCTGAATTTCTGAAGACATGCTTTTGGTGCCTTGTTTAGTTTATCAGAACGGTATTTAGTTCACCAGAGCATTTGTCATCTGGTCCCATCAAGTCACATATGTGCGTATCTTTTAACCCACATGGCTATCCAGCATGTATGCTGGTAAGCAAAATTGAATTCAGTTGGTTTGATATTTCATATTGTAGAAGGTCTAAAACTGCAATTCTTTTTTTAACTTAAAACGGAGTATGTATATCTATTTATCCACAATACGTTACCTTACAGATTCACAGCATATATTCTCTTTTCTTTATCTTTTCGCACCCCATTTGGAAAGCAATAGTCCTATATCACCATCCAAATGATAAGTTTCCATTCTCCCTTATATTAAAAAAGAAAGGCATTAGAAACACATACATTACCCTAATTGGCTGTTTCAGCAGCTGGACAACTGTGCCACTGGAACGTGGATTGGTGGTTAGAATCATCATGTGAACTATGGGGCTTTGCCATTGTAAATGTATATTAGTGCTAATGTTAACATCTTGTGTCACTCAGTGTTAAATCAGTTGAGAAGAACTGAAGTTCTGATGTGCAAATAATGTATGTAAGGCTTGAAAAGTGGGTTCCCTTTTATAAATATTAAAGCAAGGTGACACATTATAGGCAACCTTCAAAGAATCTGCAGCACCTACTCGACTTTGGCCTTGGGGATGTAGGAGACGTCTTGGAGCGTCGAAACCAGCTGCTGAAGTATCCGCACTTCAGTGACTCCAGCATCGTTGTTTTTCCCACACCACTGTGCCCAAGCACCTTTAGCTTTATCCGAGAGAGTGGCTGAGTCCCCGGTATCATTTGAGCTATGTACTCTTCTTTCAGTTGCTCCTAAAATGGAACAAAAATTTTGTGAACAGGGAAATGTATATCGTGCAACAAATGAAACAAGCATACAAAAATATTTGCTGGTCTATGGTAATTCAAGAAACTCATACACAAAAGACAGCGAACCTGTATTAGAAAATGGCCACACATCTCCTTGCTTCACTGAAAATGAAGTCGAATGATGACAGTCCTCTACTTCCCTTATACATAAGACCACCTCTTCTCCCATCTCACACTCTTCCCCTCTACTCTCATTCCTCCCACTAAGGATGGTAGTTTTGCTGAATTCAATTCTAATTTCGTGCTTTAGCCCTGCTCTCACGCCATCTGTTAGGCAGCGCTGCCGAACAGACACTGCCCTTTCTTTCTCAAAACGGAGGGGATTCTTAAAGGTAGAAGTGAGGGTGGTGAGTGCTACGTGTACAATAACTGTCTCTCCGCGGAGGCGAGCATAAATGAAGGCTAGCGGCCGAGAAAGGGCAGGAGAGAGAAACGGGAAAGTAGCTGTTTCACCATTTCCAACTGCAGCAGTTTCACTTCAACACCACTTCTAACGCATTAATTTTTCATTTACTAATGTAAAAAGTCCAATGTATATTCGTAATTAAGTGAACACTGTGGATCACCGTTATATATGCACATAAACATTGCCTAATGTTGACGTGTATGACTCCGTGGACCAGGCCTAGTTTTTTGGTTTGTTTTCATGGCTCGTGCAGTTGAATTGTGTGACAGACAGACAGACAGACAGAGAGACAAAGTTTTTTTTTTTTTTTTTTGCGTTTAGGTAGCCCAAGAAAGACTACCGCCTTTAAAAGTTTTCACACCCTTTGCATGTTCCAGGCATTTGTTAGGTTAAATGCTAGGGTTTCACATGTAATGAATTCTTCATCTGATTATCAGGCATGCGCACAGTAGCTAGGTAACTCCAGGTTAATCTTGACCATCCAGGGCTCTTCCACATGCACATAAACAAACGTAAACAGGTGTTTTTGCCTTTCACTGTGATTTTTATGTGGCCACAGCGGCTAGTATCGAACCCATGACTTCAAGCTTAACAGTGGAGCACCATAGGCTCTTAGAGGATTGTTTTGCCATTGTCCCAAAACCTTAACTACATCCCAACTTCAAATGGAGGCACATTTTTCTATTAAACAGCTAATAGAAAATGTGCATAAGAACACACACTGTAACTAATTTTATCCTAAAATTACAGACATAATAGCCCCAAAATGTTAGTAAATTGTGGCTTCATCCAGCTTATTTCAAATGTGTAGCCAGGAAAATGCTATTTGAAAAACGAAAATGACAAGATTACTAGTTAAAACAAAATCCGCAATTATGTTGTAAATTCAAGTAATGTGTATGAATGATAATATTTATTTCACAGCTATTCATAACCACTGCATTGCAAAGCAGAGATGAGGCTTTGATGCAAGATATATTGCTGGCTGCCCTTCGATTGGTGTTTGATGCCGGTCTTGTGGGTACAAGCAGGACTTTGTCAGCTTTCGCTGTAGCTGCACAAAGACTGTTGCTTAACTTCCTTTAACAGTATTGTTCAGAGTGCACACTGTACTGAGCACTTGATAATATTTGGCGTTTTGTGCTGCAAGGGCCAAGTGTGGCCAAAGAGCGCCATGGTGTACTTATTACTTACATTCCTAAGTCGATTCAGCAAGTCACCAATAGAACTGTGGCCTTGAGCAAGTGCGGTGATTTCTGCTGGTATTCCATCCTGTGAAAACAAGTTTATAGTACACTATTATGACTGCCAGGACTAGGAGCTGGTTTTACTTTATACAACACTTTCTTTTTACTTGCATTGTAAAACCTGGTGTAAATATGGATACAACAAAGTAAATGAATATGGTATTAGGATTATTACAGAATTAAAGTATAGGCACATTTACAAGAAATTTTCCAATGTAATGAAAGTATCCCTGTCACAAATGCAACTTCATTATAATGAGGTGCGTAATACAAAGCGAAAGAATGTAAAAGAGGTTGAATCATTTTTATCATTTTCCTTCCCAAATAGTATACTATAACGTAGTCCCCCCTAGATACATCCATTAAGTTGTTAGTGATCGACAATTATGTTTTGTACAGAAAATACTTTGATTTAATGGAAGTGCAACATAACATCATTGTGAGATAAGGCAACATAGTTAAATGTATACTTTCCACATTTACCTAAACTTACCATATTTGCACAAATCTAACGCCCTCAAATCTAATGCACACCCAATTTTCAGAGATTCAGAACGAGAATGCACCTGAATGTATTGTTTTCAGAGAAAATGTGGCATGTCGCTGTGTTGACATTCAAGAGATGAGCACTACCTGTCTTTACAGAATAAGAAATTTATTCTTTCAGCAGTTCCTTTTCTGTTTCAATCGATTTTTATTGCTTTGGAATCACTTACTCCCACACTTCGATTGCACCGCTCGTTAGCGTGACAAGCTCGGCCTAAGGGGAGCTGCTGAAGAAAACCTGCGAGCCTGTTTTCAAGTTCCAATTTTTTCCAATTTTCGACCCGTAGGAACCTTTCCCTGTTGATGTGCAGCTGGATGTCGCAGTGCTCTCTCCACTTACGTTATAACTGTAGCACAAGGTCACTTTTAATTGCACTCTGGCTCCCAGATCATAACTTGTCTAACATCAGTGACCAAATTGATCCATATTAGTGTGGACTATGTGACTGCGACCAAGGTTAATCGCGATTAATAAACAGGACGTGAATCCATGATGGAACAGTGCCCATGTGACACCGGCATTACTCACAGCCACAGGCCTCGTGCAAGCAAAGGGATGCAGATATTTTTAGTGAGTAGAACGCCTTTCTTTTGAAATGAGCTTTATGGTAGCACTTGCGCACTACCATTTGCACTCAATTCAAAACAAATACAGTGCATGCTAGTCACGGTTGGGCACGAAACCAACCAACGTGAACTCACAACAAAATGCACTCTGCTGTCGCTATCACGCCCTCCCCTATGGGCACTGCCATTTTTCAATGGCTCTGACGCTGCATCTGACCCCTTTAGTGGGATGCTTTTGCGAATGCCACAAATGTGGTTTTGATTTCACACTCAGTTCTAATATGCAGACATTTTTCGCGCTCATTTTATCAGAAAGAAGGTGCGCATTAGAATCATGAAAATACAGCAATATGGCTCATTTGTTGAATGTGTGCTGTCCAGCACAGAAGTACAGGCTGCTGGTTCAACAGTATGTTAATGCATTCAAGCAGACTTACATTCATGCAGTCTTGATGTTGTTTCAAATACTAGTGTATATGATGCTCTTTCATCTTGCTTTATTAGAAAAAACTTATGATCGCATTAGATTACTGCAGTGCACTTTGCACTCAGTATGGTGTGCTGGTAACTTTGCACTGCAGTAATCATGGTGTGCTGTAAGCATGCCATGATTATTCCCATAAAAGCACCAAATAAACTGCACATGCATTGTGTATATAGATTAAGAAATGAATTATAAAAAAAAAGGCACTCAGGACCTGCAGAACAGCAGTTCACGTATTTACTACCGTATTTACTCGCATAATGATCGCACTCGCGTAATGATCGCACCTGTAAATTTTCTCGTCAAAATTCGATTTTTATTTTACCCCGCGTAATGATCGCACCCCGAACTTGCCGCAGCGATATGTCATGTGCCAAGTCTAGTTGACGATCATCATGTTTACCATCTGTCGAACACTACATAAATAACTCTTCAAGGCTCACCAAGTGAACAGCACGCACCGAGCAGATGCCTAATTTTTGCCCACCCTTGGCGGAAACGTGCCGTATTAGGATAACAGTGAAGACAAATGCCGTAGTTTTCACCACGCCAACAGCTTCAAGACGACAGGCATATCTAACGCGCTCGACGGAACGGAAGATAATCTTCTGTGGGACTGCGATGACACTGCCGGTTCCGACAGGGAATCGAGCGGCGACGACACTGACGCCAGTGATGCTTCAGACTCTGAATGAGAAAGTTAGGGGGTCAGTGAATGAAAAAATTAAAGGGCAATATGCAATGCATGTGGTTCCTGCGTAATGTGCGCGTTTATTACAAAGGCAAGCCTTGCTCTACTTTTGTTTTTGGTTATGTTCATGATAGCTATTGTAAGAATTCTGATACACGACTTGTTTGCGTTCTCGGTGCTCAAAGTATTATCTCGCGGAAAATTTACCCCGTGTAATGATCGCACCCCGAAATTTGCGTCAATTTTCTTGAAAAAAAAAGTACGATCATTATGCGAGTAAATACGGTATGTACGTCCTTGGTGGTGATGAAAGATGTACTAATTTTTATCCATAGAAGGTGAACATACCCTGTTCTTTTGATCGACGTTGCAGCCAGCGAGGCACAGGCAGCGCACAATTTCTGTGTGGCCATTTTTTGCAGCAAGGTGCAGAGGATACAAACCCGCCTAGAAGAGAAATATAGATATAAATAAGCAACACATCTACTCTCATCCCTGACTATTATGAATTCCAGTGTTCATTGCCAACAAATAATTTGGCTTTCCATCAAACATTTTATAAAATAATGATTTCATATCAACTTATGCTTGAAAATAACAGCTTTTCCTCCTTTACACAATGTGAGTTGTGAAACATAAGCCCAGGAATTTGTTTTATAACCTCTGCTTAACTATTGAGTAAGGTACAGTACTGTCTCCCTGCTGACTATTAGGTTTGAAGACTTGTCAAGCTGCCTGGGCACAGTCTTTTTCCCTACAAACCTTTTATCTGTCCTGCAGTAAAGAAAAAGATTGAATTGAATTGACTCTGGCTGGTGAAACTTGTTGCTCCTGGAAACAAATTCAACATGGCAACCATCAACACCTGTGGAAGAAGGTCCTTGTATTAAAACGAAACTTTTCTGAAAATCACAACTACAAAATTTTAGATATGATACACAGTGAGTGTATAAAAGAAAGCAGTACTACATCAATTCCAGACATTAAAGAATATATATACATTAATACAAAAGATTAATCACAATGCCTGTACTGAAGTGTTTCAACATTTAAGTTTGCATCTACTTTGCTTCAGCAGTTGGGACTTGATAAAGAGTCACCAAAAGCAAAGTTGGTCCTTTACAGCATGTCTGTGATGTGAACTGGGTAAACACAACATGTAGTAAAACACATTGTGAATCTCAAGCACAATGTATGACACATCATAGCAATGAAAATGAGAAAACAACCCCCATGCAAACATGACATCGAGTTAGACATATTTCTTCATATGAAAGAGAATGTGGCACAAAATACCTATTATCACCTGGCCGTCCACAGAAATTTACCAAGGCAGAATTAAGGCTGCAATTCAGAGAAGGCCTCATGCCACCTGGTATGTCGATTAAGTAAATATACGCTAGCATGCACAACACACCACACAAGACGAGGAAGTAATGCCTTATACGAGATTATTTCCTTGCTAAATTCTTCCAACCCATTATTACTTTTCCTTCAGCTATTATTTAAAAGACATTGTTTTTTCATACGCTCCACAACTTAGCACCTTTAATCATGTTACTGCACTGGTGGTGATCTAATTCTTCATATTATCATGTGTGAGCCTACAATTGGGGATACACAGCTGGGTGTATGCAGAAACCCAGGAGTCCTTTCTGTTAATGGTTTACATTAAAAACAATCATACCTTGTTTGGCACATCAACCTTACACCCAAAGGCACACAGTGTCTGGGCTACAGATAGCAGGCCGTCACGAGCAGCCACATGGATTGCAGTCTCCCCGTGCTGCAATAAAGATGACAGGCGGCAGATATGTATGTATCACAGGCAAGTAACCAACAAGTGAAACAAAAGCTATGACTCTCTAAACGTATATATCTTCCAATTACACTGGGAAGAAAGCTAAATGCCTATGTGCTATGTACACCATCTCCCAATATGAAAGGAAACACCAAATTTGCCTTCAAAGCTGGTAATTTTTCATGTGCATGCTGGTAATGAGAAAATGTTCCACGAGCAGTATTCCTAAACAAGATAATCCCATAACCAGCAGTGAAGTTCTGGTTTGTATACTTGTGAAAATCACGATTTGAAAATAGATGAAGTGTTCTCTTTCCACTTAAGACAGATTGTGCACGCATTCTACATGTATGTCTCGTGTCATGAAGGATGAGTGCTGTCATCTGATGAGGGTGACAACAAATGGGCTTTCGCACATGCTGAGACTATTTTGGTTAGTGTTGTAATTCCTCTAACAAATACATCTTGTAAGAGGTCTTAGGTATATAGTGCTACTGATTGATGTATTTCATGTCTACTGTCACCTTCTAATGTCTTGCAGTCTGTACTTCAATGCAGACACAATAATGATCATACTGCAATCATACTTCAATGAGTTTCACAAAGACAATAACAATATTGGTGAGCCTTTTGAGCCAAGAACAAGGGCTGTGTTTTGGCTGTTTAATGCTTTTATTTTTGATATGTGAGATAAGGTGACACAAACTACAAACATAAATATTCTGGCGTTTCGAGGCCAGCTTGGCCCCTTCTTCAGGGATGACGAGTCGGCGCTGGAGAGCAAGGTTTGTACAGGAGCACTCCTTTTGGTTGGCGGCTGGAACACGTGGTGAAGTCCATTGAAATAGGCACTCGGCAGTGCACCCGCAAAGCGGTTTATGTTTGCAGCAGTCGCCTGGATGTGCCAGGATTCCACAAAGAGCCGCTTGCAAGGGTTGGTCTCCACGTCAATGACCTTGGACTTGTCAAACGAGATGCTGGGGTCATGCACCTTGCTGTGTTCCACGCGAGCGTTCTGCCTTTCAAAATTTCACATGTCACTTGGACGTGTCCTCTCAGTGCAAAAAATCAAAGTGGCTCACAAGCTATCCAACACAGTTGCCCGCTTCTTTCCACGACTGAAAGACAGACCGCCGAAAGAGAAAGCACAAGGGGTCGTTAATCCTATCCTGTGTGCAGAATGCGATGCCACCTACATAGGGGAAACAAAGAACTTTCCCAAATGACTGTGGCAGCAATATGCGATATGATATTTAAGAGCCTCATTATATTTGATAGTTCATTATACATGTATACTTGTAAAACTGTTTTCATGCCAACATTATTTTTTATTTCATTCACTATAACCAATAATTCCTTATATCTTCATTCATATTGTCGTTCAACTGTAAGCATAGTTAATGATGTCCAACAACTGAAATGAAAATTTATAGCTTCTAGGCAGGATTCAAACAGGTGACTGTCCATTACAGATCGAATGCTTTCAGGACTACACCACAGCAGTAGTGTCTATTCAAACATCAGGCTAGTGGAAGCACGTGTCACATTTGACCACAACAACAGCATGAGCACCACTTTGTGCATGCTCTGCAGAAGAGTGGAGTTGCAAGCATCAATACACCAGCCTCTGCAGTTGAAAGGTGACCACAGCGAGACAGGCGCATCACTTTTGGGATTTTTCGCTGATGAGATTTATCCCTTGCAAGCACTAAATGCTATATGAAATGGTGGAAAGGGATATCTCTTTTTATTTCCTGCATAATCCAAAATAAGTTTGAAACATTTGCCTGTGAATATGTAGGGATATCTTTTCTTTGATTTCTTGCATAATCCAATATAAGCTTGAAACACTTGCCTGTGAATATGTAGCGTCTGACGGAATGTGTGAATGTGTAAAGGGATCAGTGTGCATTAATTACATTGAATTTGAGCAGTCTGGTGTGTATCTCCAACTTTGCAGCGTACACAAAGTCCAAGACCTAGGCCACTGCACTCTAAGATGCCTAAACACATGAGCACTCATGTGCTTAATGTGTTTAAGCTTTAGTTGTGCCATACCAACATACCCAAACAATCAGAACAACGAGGACAACCAACCTGAAGGTTTACTTACATTGTCAACAACATCAGTCTGGCAGCCATTGTGAAGGAGCAGCAGAGCCACAGAAACATGATGCCTCCTCAAAGCCAAGTGCAGGGCTGTGCAACCATGCTGCAACAGAAAAATAAGAGTGCAAGTAGAGTGAACAGGCAGCACTGCCAGCACTGCTTCTAAGCATGGAACAGTTACAAGCAGAGTCACTTAGGGTTTTCTTTTTCACGCTCTTGCAGTTTTATTCAAATCCTCCTGCAGGGGTGGTTAATCTCCCCATAAAGAAACATGCACACTTGATTTGGATTCAGACCACAACCAACACAGGCCCTCGTTTCTTACAGGCTAGCAGCTCAGCATTGTTACAAGCCTCTAAATATGATTTCTCAAAGTAGTTCGTATGATAATATGACAACAGATAAACAGCAAAGGGCTCACTAAAACAGTTACACACAGAAAAATTTTAAAAATCAGTAACATATGCCTCAATGATGAGTTAGAGCAATCGATAAGCGGTGCTCATTTACATTATTTTACGTGGCAGTGCCTGCATGCACGCACTTGTAAAATGACCGTGGCTTGTCGTGTTACATTTGGTGAAGTGGGCATTTAGTTAAATATTTTTCAGCTGTGGTTCTGCCTCCTAGCCATTGCCAGTTCCTAAAACCGTTTTCCATGCCTAAATTGTCTATTACTCCGTGTGCCATTTGTGTGGTTATGATGGCATTTTAACCCATTTGGAAATAGTTTGCTTGTGTAGCTATGCATCGCTGTCAATTTGCTTACATGTTCACCATTTAGTTAGTATGATCTTGAACCACAGTGGCCCTGAGAAACTAATACATTCCCAAGTTACCCTTCATGTAGATGGAAAAGGGCGGTTAGAAACTGGTATCATGAAGGCACAGATTTATGTGTTGACGTTCACGTGTTGCAAGCATAGTTGCAGGGATTTTCTTTGTATAGAACTTTGCATAGAACTGCTGGCTCCTGCATTCTTATAGCACAGCAAGAGCCTGACCACTGTCACACACTTTTACCCGTTCATTAACACTACGGCCTTGTAAAATCTCCTTGAATGCACACCACATGCCAGAATCAAGTAATATTTCTTGGTACCATTGACCACATAGAATGCGGGACACAGGGCAATGTGGGCCAACATGGACAAACATGCAGGAGTGCATATTGTGTACACCTCACATTGGTGAAGGTTATAACAACTTTACAAGAAGTGACGCTGGCATGTCTGGTTATAGTTAAGTTTATAGTTAAGTGGCGATGGATTATGCTGCCGCAGGAAAATGTTGCCACAGCAAACCATGAAGACGTGCAAACAACTCCCATGTGCCAAATGCTTCCTCAGAAGGGAATGGGTCAAGCTCATCTTTTATTTGCTAGAAACAACTTTATGAAACCAACAGACAATGAAGCTAAGGAAAGCATAGGGGAAATTGTAGTGTAGTAATTATGGAATAAATGGGAAGGAATTTAAGTGTACAAAAAACCACACGCGTGCCTTTGGTACAGACTGAATCTACGACCTTCTGATAATGCGTTAGATACTCTACCATCTGACCTACGGAGGCGGTCGTTCTCCCGTCCACTTTATTGGGTATTTATGTGTGTATGAGTGTTAGACAGCACCACTTCTAGCCATGATGACGATTGTGGAACACTCTTGTTGCCAGAAGGCGTCACATGGAATGTGATCTTATGATGAGAGAGCTGCTGCCCAATAAACCCTCACATGCTACCTAAAGGCACCAAGACTGCCAGTACGAGGCCCAAGCTATGAAATAACGAAAGAAGGAAATGGGTCAGGGGCTCATTTTTTATTAGTTAGGAACAACTTAATGAAGAAAATAGACAATGAAGCTAAGGAAAGCATAGGGGAAATTGTAGTGTAGTAATTATGCAATAAATGGGAAGGAGTTAAAATGGTCTTCGGTAGGGACCAAACCTACGACCTTCAAACCTACGACTTCGGATAACACTTCAGAGTAGTACACATCAACAAGAGCTCACAGGGACATATGTATGTATAGTACCTGGATGTCAGATAATATGACTACACATGAGTAGGTGTATTGAAAAGAAAACTTCAGAATAAATAAAGATGTTGGGGGTAAGTTACATGTACCAACCTTATCTAAAAGGTCAGGGTCAGCGCCAGCTTCCAGGAGGCATCGAACACTTTCAAGATGACCCCTTGCTGATGCTGTGTGGATTGGAGTTTCACCTTCCTGTTCCGAAAGAAATCAAGTATTCTTTAAACTGAGATGCTCATAACGTGAAATACAAGTCGCTGTAGAAAAATATTGGAACTTTCGATCACGTAATAAGTACTAAGACATCTTAATGCCACTGGCACGTTTTTCTAAACACACAGGCAAAATAATAATGTGTTGTCCAGCATGGCGACACCAATCATTTTTGACCTCCTGCAAAATGGGCTTGTCCCACATGTGACCGTACCACAGCACTTTGGTGTGAAGTGCAGGTAGAGAACTTGCTGAGACAAACGCTACAGCACACGAGCATACAAGAAAAGGTGATCAGGAGCTCCTCCTCTGTCAGAAAAATGAAGGCAGGCGAAGCTTCTTTTCTTCCTTCCTCTTTCTTTCTTTCTTTGGTAAAAAATCCAAGGCATTCATATGGCCAAGAATTTGCCGTATGAATGCCTTGGAAATTTTCCTGAAATTTCTTTTCCCCTTCCTTGTTTCAACAGTGGTGGCATTCTGCGGCTGCGTTCCTGTGTGCTCACAGTGGCACAAGCTGCCTCTGCTTTAACTAGGTTTCCCGCATATATCAATGCTGCCACCAAAATCTGTAACTCATATTACAAGCTTCACTTGAAAAAGAGTATAATAGATACAGGCCATGCCAATTTAAATGGCACCCTTACAGAGATGTAACAATGACAAATGTTAATAGGGCTTGAGTGATAATTAAATCATGCTCTTAGAATAGCAGAACCACCAGGATATTAGCTGTTGAGGTTTCACAAACTGGAAAATGGTTTGAAAAATTAAAAGAGCGAATAAGCGACAATGCTCCCTTGAAGTTCCTGCTAGCATACCTGCTTAGCTGGTTAACTTTTCTAACTGAAGGGTATTATAATTGAGTTCTGTGTTGCACAATTCATTTCTTCGGCAGGCCCACATGCTCATATGAAAAGAAAATTTGCTAATCTTAGATTTATTTTCTTATATTTACTGTCATATTTATTACTGTGACACTGAGGTTCAACTACATTAACAAGCAAAATTACAGTGTGTGCTAACTAAAGCAGGGACAGTATCTTGTACATGTCCAAGCTTCGTTCATTTTACAAGCATTCAATTTCAACTCACGCGAGTGACCAGAAAGAAGCCAGCTAAATGGTGATCGGAGTTTGCTGCTGTTCAAGTGCATTAGCAAAAACCGAACATTCAAGGACTAAACAAAGACCAAATGGGTACAAGTGTCCACTCTAGACTCATTCAAGGACTAAAGAAAGACCCAGATGAGTACAAGTATCCACCATAAACTCATCTAACAAGTTTCGATGTTTTTGAATTTTTTTCTGTACATCCCCAGCTTGTGGTGTCAAGCTCATGGAGTGCTGCTGGCAGATAAGTGCAAGTATTAAAAATGGAGATATTTGACTGTCATTCTCTCAGCCAGTGACCAACAACTTTGTTTCACATGTTGGAAATAGAGCGTCAGAAGCACAAATCACAACACAGTGTTAGCCACCCAGTGGTGTCCTTCTAAAAAAATTCTAGGTGGGAGACAAACATGAACTAACAGTGCCTTTTGTAGGTGTTTTTACAGACAATTACAGAGACAACTCTTGAGTGCCATTAATGCAGCTGATTAACAAGTTTTTTTTTTTCAGAAAGGATTCACAAGGAGTACTCCATAATACCAAAAGCTCTCCACATTGAACATTTTACAAGGACATCTAGCATCAATATATTTCAAACATTTATTGACTATATACAGTGACCATATCACGAAGTGCAAGAAATGCACAAAGCATAAAGCACCAACACAATGCTAAAACTGAAACCAAAAAATTCAACCGTGATATCAAACCTTGTTCCTCAGGTGCGTGTGGGCTCCTGCTTCACACAAAACATGCATAATGGTTGGAAACCCATGCCATGCTGCGATATGCAAAGCCGTGTCTCCATGCTGAAGCAAAAAAGAAATGTGTGAAAATAATCAACAGTGTTCTGTGAATCAGACATGCACATGTATCCTGCAAGATTTAATGCACCAAATAAAACCATATAATATCGAATTATTTAGCAAAGCTAACAAAGAAAAAACATTGTAATTTAGCAGAATTTTTTTTAAAGAAAAGCTGAATAACCCAGTGAAATGGGTCGTACAGAATCAACTTCTAAACCTTACATAAATTTTCTGCCTCAATGTTTGTGCAGAACAGCTTTGCACAGATTCAGGCAAAGCTGTCAAAGAAAAAACAAATACAGTAGAACCCCGCTGTTACGTTCCCGGTAGCTGCGTTTTCCCGGCTGTTACATCATTTTTGGCCGGTCCCGGCATAGCTCCCATAGGATTCAATGCATTAGGAACCCCGCTGTTACGTCGCAATGTAGAAACGTTCCCACATGTTACGTCGCGAATCGGCATTCCAAGCGGCCACTGCCGACGGAAATAGTGACTTTTCACGTAGCTTGGCTTGGCTTGACTGTAGGATTTGCTGCACAAAGGGCGACGCCAATTACGTTTACAGCTTCCGCCATCTAAATTATGGCACAGCGATGCAAACTGTTGGTGACGGAATCGCGTACAATGATTACGTTTCCATCGATAACGCCATTGTCACCTCCGAGGTTTTCTCTGTCGACGAAATCGTAGCCGAGTGTGCCGATGCGTGCAGTTAAGTGCTAGCACTGAAATAAAATTGTGTGCCGATCACCACTTCTCTCATTTTTCCATTTTTCCCATTTCTTGGCTCTTACGTTTCCCGGCTCTTACGCTTATATTTTACGGTCCCATGAAAAACATATCAGCGGGGTTCTACTGTATGAACTAAAAACAATGCTTCTATCAACTGGCTTATTTTACAAAACAATGTGTAGAAAATATAGCTACATGCACAAAAAATATATATGCACAGCAGACCATGCAAAGAGCATGAACACATTTTTAAAAAGTACAAATTACAAAAATACAACTTTCTGTGGTCACAATATGAAATTGTGCATGTGATCCTGTCACGTATGACTCTCACTTGTCTTTACCTTGCAGGAGCAACTGCACTATGCTTGTACACGTTCCAAATTTTCATCTTTAAAGCAAAAGCTTTTTTAACCGCACATGAAACGTGGACAGAATAGCAAAGAATACTGACAGAACAGCGCTTAACTCACAACTGAATTTTTATTGAACAGCAGGACATTTAAAAGCACAAGAATAACATGTTGCACATGCGCAGTGGAACAAGAGGCCCAACTGCCTTCAGAGCCATGACGACGAAAACAGCATAGTAAACTAACAATCTTCACTTATCTAGAAATTCAAACTCCTTATCATGTAACAGGATGGAAGGCTGGCTAACACAATCATGGCCCCTTTTTCTAATATGAAACGCCTCCACAACCTCACGTGTTGTCTGATCCTTATGCCTAAACAGTATCTCGGTTTCATGCAACACAGGATGGCATCCGCATTTTCGGCAATGCAATGCGAGATGCGAATGGGCTGACGCCTTCAAGGATGCGTGGTGCTCCATAAGACGTTCATTCACGCACCTACCGTGCGCTTAAAAAAGCTTTTGCTTTAAAGATGAATGTTCACCAACTAGCCCACCTAGCCGTCTTGTTCCAAATTTTGCTGGTAATGGTAAATTTGTGGTAGCGGTGCTTGCAGCGGTGATTTTTAATTATCGTCAACCTGGCTTTGTCATGCTAGGTGCACTTCACACATGCATCAGTATGCAGCAGTGTTAAAATAAGGAAAGGACTTTCGCTTACCTCATCAGTTACATTAATGTTGGCACCAAATGAGCAAAGAAGCTTGACTGCTGGGTGGTGACCGTAGCGGGCGGCAACATGCAGGGCAGTCTCGCCCGACTTGTTCTGGCAGTCGACAGACACTCCGTTCTCCCACAGATACTGGATAACGTCTGTGTGACCCTGTCGAGCTGCCCAGTACATGGCACTGTCCCCATGCTGCAAGCGTGAAAATGAAGGAATTAGTTGAAGCACAGCACTGCCAAACAAATCAACTTTCACATGGATATGCTCACGAAGTGCTTTGTTACGACCTATAAGTGGTGCACACTTATAAAACAGTGCTGACTTTTTGCAAAGGCGGAGAACAAGTGAGCCAAATATTATTACATATCATGCACCAGGGAATTTGTAATTCGGTTTCAAACATCGCTCGAAAGCACCCGCTCTTCTTTCAACATATGCAGTCACTTTTGTGGCTCCGACTAAGTAGCTCGAGGCAGAAATAGCATTGCATGATTTCATGACCATGGAAGGATCATTTGCTATGGTTTGTTTGTTTGTTTGTTTTGAATTCAGCAAATGAAGAAAATGTGCGCATCCCTCTTAAGGAGCAACAAAAAAGCCATGTGACTTAGTCGGTGCCACATGGGGCATTGCATGTTGAAAGAAGAGTGGGCACTTTCCAGCTGTGATTGAAACCAAATTACGAATTTCCTTGTGCGTGCAATGCAATAAAATTTGGCTCGCATGTTCGCAGAAACCTCCACGACTGATCAGCAGATTTCTGGCTATGTTCAAGAAGTGTTGCAGAACCGTGTAAACTAAATTACTGCATGAAACTGTATTTGTTAGTTAAGAGACAAAATAGGGGGAAAGCACAATGTGCTGGCACACTTTGTACCTCGGCACACTTTCTATTGTGCACTGCTTATGCCCATAAAGATGATGCTGCTTATTTATTTATTTTTATTCATTTCTGACACACCAAAGGCCTATGAGGAGGAGTTTTACATATGGGGTAGACATATTTAGCTCAAAAGTTCCTCAATGGTGTTTTTGAAGACTGTTGGGTTAGATTAAAGCAATGTCCAGTACATAAGAGAAATGAGAGGTTATCAACAATTTACTAAGTCATATAGCTAGGTGCTCCAGTACACTAGAATACAAATCCTCAAAACACTGCTAACATTGCCCTCAGAACAGTACGCGTAATACTGTCACATGATGGGATGCAGTTTACGCATTACAACTTGATCCCAAAGGGCAGCAGCCTGATGGTAATACTTTCAACCATAAAAACCACAACACTATGAACAGCAGTAGTACTTGAATTTGCACGGCCAAAAATCAGGCACAGGAGTTTCTGCAGCATTATGTCCTTCTAGAGGATTGACAAGATGTCTGTTGTGTGCCACAGCATTTGGGAATCACAAGCAATGAGTTATCCCTTGCCAAGTGTTACAAATGCTGCAATAGGTGAGAAGAATGTCTGGGAACTGATACTGAATGCTAATACCCATCTATAGTTTTACTCCAACTCGGTAGAACTCTTTGCTATCGCATGAATCAAGAATGGCAGTGCCTGCAGCATTTTATTTTAACTAAAACAACAATAGACACTTCTACACAGAAATACTCGTGCCTCTTGTCACTCAGACCCAATCAGCAGTGTTTGAGATACCCCCACTCCCTTCCTCCCCTCCCTCCACTCTTGCAACATATGCAGTCACTTTCGTGGCTCAAGAAAAAAAAGTTAGAAAGTACATCGCTGACTATTTGGCTGGCTAAAATTGCACTGATAAGGTATCGACATTCCAGACCACAGGACAATTCAAAGGAGGTAGTTTTGACAAGCCTTGCTTTTCAGATGAAACTGTTTGTTGCATCTTAACAAGAACAAGAGTGAAGAAAGGCACTAACAAAAGAAATGTCAGGGACTGGTGCAGTCGCCAGTGCTACATACTATCCTGTGTGTGTGTGTGTGTGTGTCTGTGTGTGTGTGTGTGTGTGTGTGTGTGTGTGTGTGTGTGTGTGTGCACGCACGTGCAAAAGTAGCTTGGGTTGCCGCAGTTTATAACTGAATCGACGATGCGCCTCTTAGAGAACGACGGTTTATTGCATCAGCGTTTCTGTCGGAGCCCGACCTTTCTCAAGACATGTTAACAATATCATTAACATGTCTTGAGAAAGGTCAGTCTCTGACCGAAACGATGGTGCAAAAAACTATATATATATATATATATATATATATATATATATATATATATATATATAAAGGTCGGTCGGAGCCCGACCTTTTTGAAAAAGGTCGGGCTCCGACCGAAACGTTGATGTAATAAACCGTCGTTCTCTAAGAGGCGCATCGTCAATTCTGTTATAAACTAGCGGCAACCCAAGCTATTTTTGCATATACAGTCTATTTTGCATATACAGTCTAATTTTGCTGCAGTAGCAGTGAGGTAAAATGTCTGCACTGTAAAAGGTTAGTGATAACAGCATACAGAGGCAATCTGCAGAGCTTCATGACTGCCATGTACGTGGCCCATATCAAGAACACCACAAGTCTTTTTTCTTGCACAGGGCACTCAAAAGACACTTACGCTGTCTGCAAGCTTCAGGTTGGCTCCCTTTGAGTGCAGCAGCTTGAGTATCTGTAGTTGAGCCAGGCCTGCAGCAATGTGGACGGCTGTTTCCCCATGCTGCAAGGTGAAGGAAGTTTAGCATGTAGTTCCCAAAACATAGCTAGTGATGAAAGTGTTGGATAAAAAGAACAGAAAGACAGCAAGCAAATTTGCGCATCATACTACTGAAAATAACAAAGTAAATATAAAACATCTTTCACTGACATATATATAGACATGCGAAGTTTTCTGCAACGATGTAAATAAATATAAAAATAATTACTCCATCTCCCGCTAAAGGGGACCATGAGGCGATGCGAAGCAGCACAGGGGTGGCGCACACCGCGTTTGCATCGGTTTGACTAGGTGCCGCGTTTGCATCGGTTTGACGCTAGCAGACGCTGCCTGCGTCAGCGTTGTCTCTCGCGGGCGAAGGGCGCGTTCTCGTTCCTTGCGAGCTGCTAAAGCGTTCATCGAAGATGATGATGATTATTGCGGTTCGATTGGGAAAGGACACTAATTTCTGCAGCCCATGTAGGGAGCACGAAGAAAGAGCATTTCCATAGTCAACGCGCACCGTTCGGAGAGGAGAGGAGGAATGCCGAGAGGAGAGATGAGACAAGGAGAGGAGGGGGAGGAGGTCAACGCGCGCCGTTCAGAGAGGAGAGGAGATGAGACAAGGAGAGGAGGGGGAGGAGGATGCGCATGCGCAGTGCGGGTGTGGACACCACACGGCGAAGGGATGGACGGACAAAGCCCCCACCATAAGCTGCTTCGCATCTAATAAATAAATGTGCTTATGTAAAATATCCTTCAAAACGGAGCCATCTACAAGTCACATGTAGCTTTGTTATAAAATGGCCACAGCTTCTCTCAATAACTGAATTTGGTGAGGCTTAAACTGTGTAACAGACTATAAGCAGAGTTTGCAATGCCTATTTGCTTTTCTAAACATCAAATATTGCTATTGTTTTGCTTAGTTTGAAAAAAATCCTATTCTGTAACTTTTGACGGCTACATTACTTGTATAAAAATGTAGGCATTTTTCATTTACGATTGGCTACTTCTCCCCAAGAAACATGCCACAGCAGTGTTGCAGCCCAGCCTATAGTAATCAATCAATAGCCACAATTAATTTATAAGCAGGACAAAGCAGGCAACCAGGTTACATGGCCTACTGTATCAATGAGGCCAGCTGCATATCAGGTGGCCAAACAACTTCGTCTGCTCTTGGAGTAAATTTACAGTAAGGTACTTTGCAGAGGATGTTTACATGAAAGTTCCAAATTCTTTTATTTAACAATCTTTGCTGTCAGAGTCAAGTTTTCATCAAGATAATGTTTACAGCTATACCTATGAGCACAGACATCACGAAATGTTGGTAATAGTGAACTAAATACAAACTTTGGTTGGTCATGGTTCAATTTGGGGGCATTTCTTTCTTTTTATAATGAAACCGGAAATGCAAAAGCCACCGCAATATCGGTGGTAACGAAGGAATATATGTGGTTCGCGCAAGGATCAAAACACGGAAAAGAGCATAGAAAGAGAAATAAATATTGAAAGACAATTCATGACCAAAATTTTTGAAAAAGTTAAGGAAATTCTGCGGGAACCACACTTGCCCCATATGTGGACAAGAGTTGGTGTTGGTGCAAGCACTCCATGCAGTTTTTCTAATGGGAAACGAATTAACCCTACTTGGTCCTCAGAGAAGGTGACCGCCCCCTTTTCAACACAATATCAAAAAAAAAAAGCTCGTGGTGCAGGAAATCCGTCCTTTGTGCAAGAAATTAATTCCGAACGAACCTGACCACGCAGTCACTCCACCAGATGCGTTAGTGATACAACATTTATCGAACATCTTGAATCGAATTTCTTAAAATCAAATCCGTCAGAAAAATTGTAAGCTATGATTTAACTACAGACATGATAGCTCGACAACACACAACATCCCAGGGACGTCCCAAAAATGTACCAACATCCCACATCAATGTTGGGATGTCCAAAAAGCGTCCAAGGGACATGTATATAATTCTGTTACGAGGAAACTCAACTACAACCCCCTTGCCCAACATTTCTACCCCACCAACGCGGCGCGCCCGCGGGCAGCGCCACCTACATTGAGTAGGCTTTGGCGCCGGCAGGTTACATGAGGAAACATCCTCCACATGGCGACATCGCGTTCCTCTCTTAAAAGCCAACTGCGGCGATTTTTTTGAGGTTCATAGATCTCAAAAAAAGAAAAAAAAATTCGCTGGGTACGTTCCTTGGCACGCTTCCGTCATTTGTGCAAGATTATAGGCTCGAGAGATGCGCAGTTGCTTGCTATTCAATTTTCACTGATTACCTCAAACCGCCCACCTGGCTTCCTACAATTATATTGGCCACACTGTGTGTTGACGTCATCATCGGCAAAGCGACACGAGCGCACCGGCACCGTACCGTGGCTTTCGAAATCTGTGCGCGCCGCCAACCTTCGCGACATTACCGCCAGGGGAAGGGCGCCATATATGATTTGACGTCGCTACTGGGTTGGAATTCGGTATCGCGCTTTATTTCTAATTTAATATTATTAAATATTATTCCCTCATTTGCTTAGTATTTCTACTACAAGGGGTGTGACAGGGGCGCCTCAGTAACATAAAATCGCCATGTTCAAAAAAATCGTCCGAGTTTGCTCCTGCGCTTGCTCTCCACCCATGTTTTTGGCCTCATGCCACCGCTACTTGACAGCGACAGCGACAATAGTAATCGTATACGTTAGTAAAAGTTCTGGGCTAATGTTAAGATAATAGACGGTCATTCACGGCTAAAACATTATATCTTCCTCTGTATATTGAAGGTGTCATGCGCAGTAAGTTTTGTATATACGTTCAGCTTCCATCCTAAATCCAGTAACACAAGAGCGGGCGCCCAGCAGTATAAGGGAGGTGTATTTGCAGAATTGTTGGCATTGTTTCCTCCATTTCCTTTAGGAGCCGCCGTCTGCGGAGCCACTGGAGTAGTACAGTGTGAGTTAGCACGACAGCCGTCATAAATGGAAACCAGGGAATTTATTTATTTATTTATTTGTTTGTTTATTTATTAAAACCCGCTGCCATCCCCAAGAAGGGATTACTGCAGGAAGGGCAAAAAGCAAAATACACAAGTGGAATAGCAATACAATTCAGAAATACAACATAGAGATAAAAGTCGAGGAATTAATTATACAGGTTGAATACTTATTTCTTTAATAGATAGTACTGTGCAGTTGGTTATAAAAAAATGTGTAACGCTAGGAAAAGAAAGTCCACAAGTGAAGATCATACCCACAAACCAAGAAGAACGTAACGAAACGAATTAAGAATCAAATTTAACAACTATAGAGCAACAAATAATGAGGTTGACGCGATAATTATGAAACCCTGCGTGATGGAGCCTAATTTATATCCATACTGGCAGTTCAGCCTTATTCTTGAAAAGGACAGCGATCGCACACGTCACACAGCATCGTCAATCTGCACACAATAATAACGCACCTTGTTGCTTTGGTTCGGATTGATGTGGGACATGGAAAAGAGTTCCTCCAGGCCGGCGTAGTTTCCTTCCTCGACGGCGCAGAAGAGGGCGGCGACCACGAAATTCTCGTCTTGCTGCGAACACAAAAAAGAAAGGAGACGAGAAAATTAAAAAAAAAGAAAAGTTGCATAGGCGATCTCAATCTTATAGGTGTCAACTGCGCTAGTGCCCCTATACCGTTTGGCGTATACTATTGGTTGTCTGCAAGGGGTGAATCTTCGCTTCACCGGTGTATAGACTTTAGGTTAGCTTTAGGCAGACTGGCTCAAACTTGTATATCCAGTTCTAGTACGAGCCACACGTTCTATTTATTTATTTATTTATTTATTTATTTATTTATTTATTTATTTATTTATTTATTCATTTATTTTCTACGCGTGGCTGACGCCGGATTATTCACTGCCGTGTACTCTTACCTCCTTTTAATTAACTTCCATTAAACTATACTGACGGTTAAATGACTCTTTTCTGTACTACACGTATACGCTATGACATCACGTACGTCTAGCAACGCAACTCTCGTAAACTTGATGATTTTATAAGGTGTGATTGCGTCAGAAATATTATTGTTATTATTCTTATCTCTTTTGTTTTTTGTTTTTTTTTTCCGTGAAATCTCACTATCCGGAGGTGAATCGAAGGCGCTAAGCAAGGAACATAACGAAGTGCTCGCGCTGTAAAACTGAAATACGTGAAAGCAAGGCGAAGAAACAACCGTACATGTACACACGACAGGCGTTTCACAATATCGCGTACATGTCGATGGCCTGGCAGTTAGAAGTCCGCCACGGTGGTCGAGCGGATACGGTACTTGACCAGGCGGAAATTAGAGGCCCGTGTACAGCGCACTGTCAGTGCGCGATAAACTACCCCAGAGGGTAAAAATTTCCGGCACCTGCAACTACGCAGCGTTTCTTTTCCACACCTTCATTTCCTTTGATGATGATGATTCTTTTTTGCGAAGAATTAGGCCTTGCCCCCCCCCTCCCCCCCGCCCCCCCCCCAAGAAAAAAAATCCTGGCTACGTGCCTGGGGTGTCGTCCATTACGCGTAGCCAAGAAAAAAAAATTTTTTTTCACCCAGCATATGGGGCGCGTGCTTCCCGTCCGAAACAGTGCTCATTGTCCAATGAATGGCCGAAAGCAACACATGGCAACACGAACAATAGCTTGAGCTCAATACTGCGTAGTGTAAACTTGCTGCGCATTTGTGCCAATAACGCCAGATTACATTTGTACTTCAGTAATTTAAGCATTCAGGAAAATCTAATCTCTGCTCGCAGAGATTAGATACCAAGGACCGAGGACATGTTTGCGATTGTGTAATCACTAGAGCTAGTTGTATTTCAAGCAGCGGGGTCAATGTTCCTTGTGACGTCAGAAGAGTAGGCGGTCCCAGCCGTATTTGAAACGCCGATTGCGAATCCATGGTGCGCGCAGCGCACGAACATTTGGTTCACACATTCCCAGGAGCCTCTACGACTGCATGGGCATCGTTTTCAGACTATGTTAAGGAAGAGGTTTTCAGGGCCCTTAAACGCATCTATAGCTGCTTCCGGAGAGTTCTTGCATTGAATGTTGTCTCCGAACGCTGGCGGGCTAAACCGAAGTCGTATGAACTAACAACGCGTCAGTACATGCATTTCGATAACAGCACATGCTCCAGGTGCTCACCACCGTTACGGATACCGCAAGTGTTCCGAGAAGCTCGCACACGATCAAGCACTCGAGCACAGAAAAGAAAGAAGTAAACAAAATGTTTTTGTTTAATAACGAACTATCAGAAGACAAGTTCGCAGGAAAGAGAGAGCGAGAAACGTAGTACTGAAAACGCAGTCTAAGAAAGTGGGTCACAGTAGTCGAGAAATCAATACGCCAGCATCGTATACAAAAAGGCGCAGTAATCGGTGATGCGGCTGCTCATATAGCCTCTCATAATTCATCTTGAAACTATTACAATATCCAATCTACATACAACAAACTAAAATAGCACTGAACCAAAACGCTTGTCGTAATATCCAGCATCACAGTGCTACGAAGGGGTAGCATCAAAATAACACGGTCAGCGTGAAACACCTAGTTTAAAGGAGAAAAAAAAAACAACTAAATCTGCACGAATCTTCGAAGGAAGCACTGCGGACGACGAACGCCTAAACTTCGTAGCGTAAGACGAGCAACGCATCCGGCAGGTTGTAAAACGTGCAGCCCGATATATATGACGCCTTAAAACGAGCGAGCAGAGATGTGGGGGCGCCTATAGAGCCACCTTCGCTTGTAGCCGGCTTATGTCGATCTCGTGACGCACGCACGCAATAAAGCCCGGCACGTTTACGGTCTCACACGCTTTCAAAAATACCACCAGCATCACCGCTGCATGCAACCGGTAACTCACGTACTATATATGATACAGGCCGTAAAATAAAAATAAAAGCCTGAACCTGCAGCGAAGATCACGTATGTACTACCGCAAACTCGAACCGGAGGTTGCTCTCCGTAGCGGTATCGCACATGCGACGAAAAATAAGGAATTAAGGCGCACGAGCTGTAGCTGTTGCCACGAGGAAAAAGAAAGGTACGAGCTCTCCACGTGTGGTGCGTGCACGCCCTTCGTCAGCTTGTCGTATATAGTAATGCGGTTATAACGGTACCGTGAATGGACGCGTCCTGGCTTCCCCGGGAGATTACTGCACGCAGAGGCGGCGGAGACGGCGTCCCGTTGCTCGGCCGAACACTGCCCTCTTCCTCGAATGCCCAGAGTACGGGAAAACCCGGAACACTCCTTCCCCACCTCCCCCCGACCTGCCTTTATTTCCTTTATCTCCCTTTTGTTCCCTTCTTCCCTTACTCCCCAGGCCCGGGACGTTCGATCTGTTTCGGGCGCGTGTGACGTCACTGCCGCCGCCAGCGGCGGTCACGTGGCGCATCCCCGGGGAGGAGGAGTAAATTCGATCGCCGCGCGCGCATGCGGCGCGTCAGAGAAACAATAGGGCGTCGCGCGTCTCATGATTTTTGCAAATGACACAACGCCCCTAGTCTTGTTTGTGAGTCTTTAGTTAAATGCCTTACGGGAAAGCTGTGAAATTACGGGAAAGCTGTGAAATTGAGGCGACGTTCACGATTCGCAGCACACGTATACACGTGCATATACACGTGCAAGCACGAACTTGAGCAACACAAAAACAACAAGGGGGACGGTTACGTGCTAAACAGGTGTGACAGGTCGTTGAACTGCGTAGCTTCTTCTGACAGGGCACTGTAATGTGTTGCAGCATGTTCTCTGATACAAAACAACTCCATCAAAATTCCTGGACACTAACACTGGGTGTTGACTATGGCGTATACGGAACCCCATCTAAAGCGCAGGCTTTGTCTTCGCATTCCCGTTAAAACAATTTTTCGAGGAGAGCAAAGAACGTTGCTTAGACCGAGAGTTCTCTCTAGTCCTCAATAACTTATAAAAAGGGGGAAGCTAAATGCACTGAAAGTTAAAAAAATAAGAAGAAACTAGGCAAGTTGCCTAAATATTAGAGAGGTCGCAATGTACAGTACACGGCTCGAAGTTGACTTCGACCATTTATATTATAGAGTCTTATGCGTGTGCCGGAATACAAGCCTCATATATATGAAAGATTTCTTGCGTTTTTTTCTTTCCATGTTTTAAAACCACGGTATTGTTACGAGGACCGTCGTAGTGGGGGACTCTTGACTAATTTCCACCACTTAGGCTTCCTTACCGTGCACCGATACCGCACAGTACACGGTTCTCAAGCATTTTCGCCTCCATGGAACATGTGACTGCGGCGGCTAAGATCGAACCCGCGTCGATCTTTCTGGTCAGTAGCCAAGAACCATTCGCATAGGGCGTAAGGCACGCAACACGGAAAAAAACTATTTCGTAATGATCATCATCATCATCATGTCTACGCCCACTGCAGTGCAAAGGCCTCTCCTATATGTTATCAATTATCCCGGTCCTGCGCTAACTGTGCCCAATTTATCCTCGCAAACTTCATGATCCCATATGCCCACCTAACTTTCTGCCGCCCCCTGCCACACTTGCCTTATCTCGGAATCCACTCTGTTTTGTAAGCGTAAGGTATACGAAAATCGAGAAATAGAAAGATATATGTACTAGCCAGGGAGGAAATCTAAGTTAGGCAGAAGATATGTGGGCTGTACGTAGGTAAAAGGAACAGGGAGCACTATAAGGAACGTTATCTATTTAAAACCTCGCCGTCTTTTTATATATAACCGCTGCTTCCACCTGCCACAGAGCCCGTACCGCATTTTTTTTTTTCTCTCTTCTGTCCAACTTCCATTAGGGCCTGGGGCGAGCGCTGTGCTTTTGCACATTCCTCACGCATACGCCTGACTATACTATCTCGGTCAGCACACTGCAATTGCCATTGTTAGATGACCGACTAACAGCGGCGCGGTCGGTCTCCCCTTGTTCACATGCGGGGGCGGAATGAGTTATCTCTCAAATTACAGACTTGCCTCGTTTGTCATTCGCGACCGGACGCGACCTCAACGATCGAGCGTCTATTTAGAGACGGATAATTAACCGCAGGCATTCGTAATTACGCCAGCGGTGGCCGCCGTGCGGGAAACAATCAGAAGCAATAACGGAACGCTGTATATACACGCATGATGATTGGCAGTGCGGTGCGCACGAGGAAAGCGCATTCGTGCACATGTAGCTTTGAGAACGTCTCCAGTATAGAAACGTGGGCCATATACGTTGCGTGTGGCGGCGAACTAATTGTTGCCGTAAGCCCCGCGCCATCCTTCTACTCATACGCACCCTTACGCTGCACGCAATGCGTAGATATATATCGGGGTCCATCAGGGCCCAGTTAACAATAACCAGGTGGTTATGGTTGTGGGAAAAGAAAAGTGGCCCTATTTTCTGCAGCACAAAACACAGCGTGGCTCAGAGCCACCCGGGAAAGAAGTAGGAGAAAACAAAAAATAAAGGAATGTAATAGGAGACAGGGGTTGTGAGCCAACGTGCGGTGATGATGCCCGCATGAGTGAGACGTCCATGCATCGGCTAAACAACGGACGCGGTGTCCGCTCCTGATGTCCATCCCACGAAGCTATATGATTAAGACATTCTCACACGGCAGTGTCTCTCAATCACTCCTCCGGTCCCTGGTCAAGGCATGCGGGACACAACCACGGCCGCTAGTGACACAGCATACAACCACGGGGACGAAGAGGATACATAGAAGAGGTATACACTGTAGCACACGTTTGGGGGCGGGGGGGAATGCATTGTTTCAAAAGGAAGGATAGCGCGGAAAAAAAAAGAAAGAAGAAACACAGCACACAATTGTCGTATCTTTCCTTTGTGTGCTGTGTGTGTCTTTCTTTCTCTTTTTTTTTCTTTCTTCTTTGCGTAATTCCTCTTTGAAAGAAGAGGACATATGTGTATTACTTCGTTGCTCGACCGTCCCAGGCACATTATGCATACACAGCGATTCACAGAGGCGCTCTGTTACTCGAACCTCATTCAACGTTTTCACTTGCAAACGTATTACGCACATCATCATGAAAAGTTTAACATCACAAAGGAATGAAAACGCTTGAACGCTTCTTTGAAGGTGCTGGCATTCTGCGATGAATACTTGGCTCGACTTCGCTCGTGCACGTTGGTTGGTTAGTTGGCCCTTGGATATCTTGGCGCAACCCACTCTGGGCGATCGGCCATAAGTGGGTTGCGCCACGTATCGTGATATCTTCTTGTTCTTCAGCAGACCTAAGTCCACTGCAGGACGGAGGCCTCTCCCAATGCTCTCCATCCTTTTGCTCTCCTGCGCGATCTGATTCCACTTCATGCCTGCGAAATTTCCAAATTTCTTCACCCCATCCTGCTCTCTGTCGTCCACGGCTACGCTTCCCCTCTCTTGGTATCCATTGAGCGGACTTCTAGTTAATTACTTGCTGGGGTTTTACCTGCCAAATTCACAGTATACCATCATGAGGCCATGCCTTAGCGAAGGGCTCCGGAAACTTTGACGACCTTTCAACGTGCACCGGAACGCGCGGTACGCCATGGCCTCTAGCATTTTTTTAATCGCCTCTGTCGAAGATACGACAACAGCGGTCTGGTTTCGAATTCGCACCCTTCGAACCCGCTGTCGACGAGCACCATCACTTCCATAGACCACCGCGGCGGGCTTCTAAATTTGATCGTCACGCATCTCGCTTCCTGTATTTGCGCTACCCTTGAGCACCAGGAAGAAAGCGCGGAACCGATTCGAGCGTACGAAGAAGCGTAAGAAAGTGGTGAAGTGGTGAGAGAGAGAGAGAGAGAGAGAGAGAGAGAGAGAGAGAGAGACTCGAGTGCGTGCGAACGGATAAGGCGGAGGGAGGGAGAAGGAGCCGTCTTCCTCTCAGCACCGCGGGACCACGGGCCGAGGTCAGCGCACGCAGGGCGGCGGCGTCGCAGTGCGGAACACGCTTTCATAACGCGCCGTCGACGTCGTCTTTCGCCATTCCAGGTCGCCGCTGGCGTCGCGAGGTCACGGGGCCGACGCCTCCCGCCGCGGAAGACCGCGCACGCGCGTTCTGCATGTTCCCCCCTCCCTGAGGCGGCGCGTGCCCTGGTCCAACAAAGACGCGAATAAAAGGCAGCTCGGGATATGTCGGCCCCCGATTATAATGACAATAGTTCCGTATACCCGCGATTCTCCTCATTTAGAAACCTCAATACCCAATAGGAAACAAAAGCGCCCGAAAGAATGGTGGATAGCCAGCTTCTGTTGTCTATGGCCTCTCGTTTGTTTGTCTGACTTCGATTCGAATGTTCGCCCTAATTGCCGAAGCTGGTGGACCGCGGTCACGCAGTCGTCGACTTACGCGAACTGTCGAACAAGGGCATACTAAAGCATATCGAACACGAGACAACTTGCACCGCAACCAGTAAAAAGAACTATGACGTTTCGTTCCATGATTAAACGCTAAATAAATAACTAAATAAATAAATAAATAAATAAATAAATAAATAAATAAATAGAAGACCAACAAACTGAGTAGTTATTTATAAGGTCAATATAGCATAGAATGAAGCTGCAATAATAGTGCTTGCAATACCGGGCTATGTATAACATACGTTAAGAGAGAAAGAGAAAGGAGAAAATTTACCGAAGTTCCCGAACATAATTTACAAAAATTTTCGTTGGCAGTAAATGTCTGTCAGTGCCCGTTTCAGCTGATACTAAGTTCGACATCGCTATTGGCTGGGGCGTCTCGTCATGTAGAGCGTTCTTGATAGCGGTGCTATCATGAGCTCCTTACGAAAAGCCGTATATTCGTTCGTCGATCTAGACTTGTCGCCCCATTCTTGTAATGAAATTGCAGGCCGAGAAATTACTCCATAGCTAGAATGAAACATGATTAACGTTGCCACTAGAGAGATTAACGGGGGAAGGGGCACCTTTCTACGAGCGATGGCTGGTGCTGTTATCGCAGCGAAATGTCACTCCACCATATAGCACTCGATCGAACAATTCACTTCAGTGTACGACAGCAACAACCAAGCCTGGTAGCTCACAGGCTACCGTTCCGTTATAACGGGGCGCTCAGCATCCATCCATCAATCCCGGCAATCTGCGTAATTAAAGACTACATATTCCGCCAGCAGACAACAATGCCTCTGCTCCTTGTCAGAAAGAGAGAGAGAGAGAGAAAAAAAAAACAGTAACGCCAGTTCCACGTCATGAAATCCGTCGGACATCAAAGCTGTCGCAAGCGTTGGTGTGTAGCGCAGTGGCTAAGACACTTAGTTGCAGTGGGCGGGGTCCTGGTGCGAGCCCCAGCACCGGCAGCAAATTATGTTTCTCTTCATATCTTGCTTTCTTCTGTAGAATATTTGAGTCAATCATATGCGAGGCGAACCCGACGCTACGTTTGAAACACGAGCGCTCACTCCTGTTTGGTCAAAGCGGGATCACGTGACCTGCCGGGCCAGGAATGGAAATCCTGCGGACAACTATACTACAACGCCGGCAACGACACAGGGCCTACAATGGCAACCTTCCTGTGAAACGGTATAAGCCAAGCAGTAATACAGTAGCGCTTTTAGTACGGAATTACCCAGGTCATCGACGTAGCCGATTCGGCACACAGCAGTATAGTCACATCTACGCGGTCTAAGGCTTTTAGCACGGAGTTCCCATGCATACCGGGCCACGGAAGTAGCCGACGGGTCGCAGCATAGCCACACCTAGGAGGTCCAAGGCTTTTAGCACGGAGTTCCCATGCATACCGGGCCACGGAAGTAGCCGACTGGTCGCAGTATAGCCACACCTAGGAGGTCCAAGGCTTTTAGCACGGAGTTCCCATGCATACCGGGCCACGGAAGTAGCCGATTGGTCGCAGTATAGCCACACCTAGGAGGTCCAAGACCTTTAGCACGGAGTTGCCATGTTTGCCAAGCCACGGAGGTAGCCGATTCGGATAACCGCAGTAGCCACATCTAGAAACCCAGCATGCGGTCGATGGCATAGGCGCAACGTTCGCACGTATTTCAGCGAACGCCAGTGCATGAAGAAGAGAGCACTCGGGTTGAACGCATGCTCTACTTTCGTGGCTTGACGGGGAAGTGCAGTGGCCGAGGCGTTCTCGGGGTCGAGGTCGAGGACGCGTACGGCACAATCCGCGGTCACTACGCCATCTTTGTTATGATGGCCGCGTAAGGGGACCACAACTGTGAGCGTCGTTATTCGAGATTCATGCGGAAAAGACGAAGGAAGTTTCTATTAGCGCCGCGGGACATCGCCCGATATATTTAAAGGCGTTAATCGCGGCTGCGTATTCGTTGCCGACTCGTATACAACTGCAACGCCGCAACTAAATTTCGACCTCTGGGTGGTTTAGGGGCCCCTTTAAAAGTCCTTCCTGTAGACCAGATTTGGCAGTAATGAAACTGCAGTAATTAACCTATCTTTTTGCTGTAATGAGTGAAGTAACATGTTATATTTGTGCGTTGATAATTCGGTAACGTAATGAATTACTTCAAGCAATTAATTTTATGAAAGATACTCATTAATATCTCAACTACTTTTGACTAGAATATCGCATGTCCGCTTCCTTTATATGGCCTAAAAAATTTACCTAAAATGGAAAGAACAGTAAGAGCGACCAGTTGATCTGAGTGGTAGGTCCACAGAAGTTCTAAAGGTCCGCGTAACGCGAGAACTCGAAGCCTGGAATTTCGTTATTGGAAAGTCGCGGGCCTCCATACTTCTGACAAAAAGGGGTCGACGACTATACTCCAAGCTTTTCTGGCGGTCGGACAGCTTAGCAACATCATACAGAGGTTTCAAATGCGTAAACGTGTCCCATCAGGCTAGGGAGGGCCTTTCCTAATATAAAGCTATAGGATAGGATCTCTTGTCCCAGGTGGCCCTGCCACCGAACTACATTCTTTATTCAAGCAAAGTCACGTAAGCATCGAGACAGTTTAGACAGACGCGTTATTACCGCAGGGACAAGTTGTCACCGCAACGGTGCGCGCGGTAATTTCAATGTATATGCGCTATAAATAAAGCGCACATGACTCACTGCATGGATGAAGAACTTTTCAAAAAAGCAGTTTGAAAGTAATTTCATTAATTTTCAAAAGTAAAGCTACGTAATATCCTTAACTTTCGGCCAGCTGTAATTCGTAATGTGGTTTAATCCCATTTCAGGAAATTGTAGAAAACTATTATTAGTATTGTAATATACCTAATTTTTTAAATTAATTTTGCCATCACTGCTACAGATAGACATGTAACCCTCTCGATCAACCCTGTTCCACTTGGACGAAATGTTTTTCAGGGAACAGTCATACGCCCCACCGACGCGATACGGCAAGAAGCAGATAAAACTATCCGCCTGTGTGGTATGCAGCATGGCGTGCTTGAGTTGTACCGCATGCAGTGACGAGCTTGTTCGGCGCCCTCCATACATCACTGCAGCGCAGGCAGAAACGAATACGCACACGAAAAGGCACGTTCGACAGCACACAGCGCTGCCGCCCCGAAAACGACAGAGGCCCAGCGACAAGCAATACGTACACAGTGGGGAACATAGGACAATATTGAATAGAAGGATAGCGTGGAATATAGAATAGGACACGAGGAAGAAAAGACACGCGACTGTGCATGGTAACGCGCGAGCAATAGAAAAAAGTCTCCAAAGAAACGTGACCTCGAGCCACAATGCGAGAGACGGGAACCCATATATTCATACGGGCACACAAAGATAGCGTTATGCCTTTAGGAGTAGTAGAAATATCCGTGCATGGTTCGGTGTTTACTCAGTACACACGAATGGAAATCAGGCGTCTTGCGAGGAAAGATGCCTCTCGGCGGCACGCGCTTGCATGCAAATGAGATCGCGCGCGCGCGCGCGCGTTTCGTTGCCACATGCATACGCAGCGAGACACACACGTCGACGGGTTAAGACCACCCCGGCTATACGGCACGTGGCTTTGCTTTCAAGGAGTGCATGCGCTGTGGAAACGCTTACCGCTGTTGACGACGTTAACGCTGTCGCTATGAGCACGCGTCGGCTGGAATGCGGAAAGCTTCCGAAGTACTGTAGCCGAGGAGGGCTTTCAGAGAAATGCGCAAAAAAAAAAAAAAAGAAAGGAAAGAAAGAAAGGTGCAGTTTGCACTGATGGGTATTTGACTGGTCCGGATTATCATCATCATCATCTTCTTCTTGTTCTTCTTCTTCATAATTATCATCAACATCATCATCTTATTCATGAACATCTTCTTTGTCCACTACTTGATTATTTTCATCTTCTTCCAGTCACGTGTCGTTATGACGTCATGTTACGTGATGTAGCCTAGCATCGAGGCCATACAAGGTTATGCTGGTAGATGTAGCGTGGCTTGGTTGCTAGGCAAGGTCATTTCAAGGTCGTATTTCGTGACACGACAAATTACGAAAATGCGCCAGCAAACTGACAAGGAATTGCGCTGAATGTTATTATAAAGAACAAGCGTTGATCGTTGCTGCAAGCGTTTAGACATGCTCGCACCACGTGCACCCTCTCTAATCATAATTGAAGGCAGGTAACTCTTCACTTTCGGGAAACTGTCAGTTTAAATCCTGATCGTGTTTAGCAGCGCAAGGAAGATGCACTGACGAAGAAGACTCAAGCGTCGTCCAAGTCCTTTCTGTCAATGCTTTTTTTTTTTTCTTTTCCCTAATCATAATCGCATTCCTACTCGATCTTGTTCTGTATACTTGTGCCGTTTGAAATTGTTGAGCTCGTCATCAGTGAACTCAGAAAGTCACTATCGAACAACCAAGTGCATGTATTACTGCCGGTAGTATGCCGCATTTCACATAATATTCTTTCCCACAAGCTATTCTCGTTTCTTATGCACACGCGCCGCCGATGCGTACAATGGCGATAAAATCTAGTAGGTGAACAGAAATGCGTCCGCTAATCAACAATCAGCAAGGAGAATGCGAGATGAAATGAACCGTTGGAATTAAGGGCCGATCGGCGAAAAATATTCGATGCTGCTTCGATAAGCAATTTCAACACTTATTTAGCCGTCCGATGTCAGATTGATACTCGTATCACACGAATGCGCACTTAAATCCTTCGCCATTAAGAACGTAAGGACTGCGATTAATCGAAAACTACGTGCGGAAATCCGCACGTAGGACCATGAATCCTGTCCTGGTTTCGTATTAGGAAAAAACTCTTTCTCTTGGCGGGACACGGTTACGCGTCTGAAACCTCTGCATGATGTTGCTGAGCTCTCCGACCGTCAGAAAAGCTTGGAGTAGTAGTATATCCCTTTTTTGTCTGAAGTATCGAGGGTCGTGACTTTCCAACAACGTTATTCCAGGATTCGAGTTCTCGTGTTACGCGGATCTTCTGAACATCTGTGGGCCTGTAGAGAGTGACTGATAATGATGCGAACAATGTACATCTATCTATAAGTTTGTGACCTGAGGTACACTACATGTACGGCTGTTTTATACCTTTGTTTTAACTTTTAACGGCAAAACCCGTGTAGCATTGAATATATAGACTACAGGAAACGTAGTCCGATTTCGAAACTATACTGCCCCTTTTTCTCCTGTCCAGTGAAACAGGGACAGACAGAAGAGAGAGAGTTAACTGCGACTATCTACAATGATTGACGGAATGACCGCACGAAGCGTGACAAGCAAAGATCGATCGCATGCAAATGGATGCTTATAGACTGGAAGTTGCAAGTTGCAACACACTTTCGATATCGTGTATGCAAGGCCGTGTCCTGGTTAACTTTACCACCGTCGCTTTACTTTCTTTTTGTTTAGCTTTATTTAACGACGCCCGAGTAGCCCAACGGTGAGTGGCGGAAGAAATGTCCTTCCGTGACAGGCGTTCCGCACTTCCACATTAAGCAACCATCGCGCCGCACCATTAGTCGCGAGCGCCGCAATTGCCCAACGGGAACACACGCGTGGAAAAAAAGCTATGCGAGCATAGCGGCGTGCGAGGGTGGGCACTTACATCTACTATACCACATCCTCGTTGGGAGCGCAGCCGCCACTGCCCACCTCTGTGTAAGTATAGACGGGCCCTTGTTAAAGGGACCGAATCGTGACTCGAATACCCAGTCCCGTACTTTACAGGACCCGCTATTTCAGACCTGTCTCACGCGTGCATAGATGGGGGAAGTTGTGTCCGAAATTCAAACTGCCCGGCAAGCGTGTCCACACTTACGGCTGCGAAATTGCTCGTAGTAAACGTACTGCTGTACGCGACAGCGGTGTTCGGCGTGGCGGTCTCGTCTTCCGAGAGTGATGCAATCGTATGCAACACATACGGCATTAGACCGCTCGCCGTATATAGTTACGTGCAACAGCTGTCGGAGACGGGACCGTGCAGATGAGCACGCGATGTCATTCATGTTTCGGACGACATGTCGCTGTTGTTTCATCGCAGCATCACAGCTCTCCATTCCTTTGCGGAATTTTCCCGTATGGCCAGCAGGGTTTCGGAATGTAGACGCAGTAGTTAGCAGTGTGTGTGTGTGTGTGTGTGTGTGTGTGTGTGTGTGTGGAGAGAGAGAGAGAGAGAGGAGGGGAGGGAGGGGGCGGAAGGAGAGTTATATGCGGGTTGACACGTCACTCGTGAAACACAAGACAATGAAGCAGCCTTATTTCTTCTTTTTTTTTGGGGGGGGGGGGGGGAGGGGTGGGTGGGTAGCAGAGTGAAAGTTGCATAAAATTAGAAACATTTTCAACTTGTACATCGAGCAGTTTTGCTGCAGGCGGTATGGAGGCGACGAATTTAAGCGAACCTTTGTGTTGGTCTTCACTGGTTGCACAATATTAATCTATCCTCGTGGATTGATGTGACGCAGCACGCAGCAATTTCAAGGTACAGTTTCGGAGCATCCGTGACTGAAGGACGCTGCTATCGAAAGCTTACACGGAATGCGGTGACGTGTTGCGTTCCACTCCACCAGTTGTATACCCCAGACAAGATGGCGTCCCGGGATGGTGCGATTCCTTCTGCTGGCAATTACCATAGTTCCTCGCTCTGCCATCTAGACAGGTATATCATTGATGAAGATGAAGATAACGGAAGGACTAGGTTGGTGAAGGAACGCTTGCGAAAGTATGGGTACATCAAGAAGGTTTAAAATAAAAAATTCTGGAGTGGAGATTTTGTGCTAGGTGAAGTCGGCGGCCGCCATCTTACACAGGGTGCCGATTAACAGCATCCAAATAGCACAAAATAAAAAGCGTTTTCCTCAAGCTTCTTAACCCTTTAAAGCGGTCACCTTTGCTAGACAGACACTGCTTGATGTGCCTCTTTGTGCTACGGGTGTTGGGGTGAAAGTTGACCATCGCAAAAATTTGTGTGTAATATCGTGGCATTGATAATCGGTCAATGGTACTTTACTGATCCAAAACAACGCACTTTTGCATTACAATTAGTCTAGAGTTTACTTTAGCAGATCAAGAACGCTTGAAATGATACTGGTTTCTGGACACTCTGGCAAGCTTTCAGGACTGAACCATATGCAAACGCCGGCTTCACCCGTCGCGGTAAGGTTCAGCGGGCGTTGCCACTCCAGCATTTTTTTTTTAAACCTCCTTGGGGTACATGCTCCTATTGACGGACGTTACAGAAGCCTTCGAAATAGAGACCCCAGCGAACATGTATAGCAATGTCACAAGTGAAGGCAGTTCGTGCACGGCTGCCTTTATATTGAGCTAACTAGACATGTTTGCTCCATTGTTTGCAGTCTTCCTTGTCGCTGTTGTTCGCGGGCCCCCAAGCCGTCCGTCATACAACGACTGTTCTTCCATGCATGCACTAAATACGGCGATGTTCAAGAACACGTCACTGTCCCACATAGCGCTACAGTCGTGCACCGCCCAGGTGCGCAGGTGCCCTTCGACCGCAACTCATAAAGGTCCACCGTGAAGCAAACAGACGCACGCGTTCCATCATTCGGCAGGCCGCATATAGAACAACCGTGCAAACGAGCGAGCTCAAGGCCTATAAGAGCGGTGGGGCTCACAATTAAAGAGATCCGCGTAAGGATCGCAGAAATGCTACTTATGGCAGCCACCTGCTTTCGGTCCTCTCTACTGCGTGGCTGCGGATCCGGCTTCGGATTGAGCTGAACGGAACTGCGAGTGATGCGGCAGGCGAGTCACGCGCGAGACGTCTCGGGGGCAAGATTCACGGCCTGTTTATGCTGCTAGCTCCTGCAGTGTGCACGATATGGACTCTACATCAACCCTGCCCCCCACCCCCACCCCCCTCGGGCAGCCAAAGACTAAACGGTCTGGCGCACACAGTGTACCTCGTTGCATACTCGGATCGGTCTGTGTGCCCGGGTATAGGGTAAGCGGGTGTTTCTGTGGAAGCGGGTTTCTTTACAGGAGAGTTCCTACGTGGGTCAGCTATTCACGCACAGTGAGCGCTGTGTCCTGTGTTGTTTCACTGTCCCGTGTTTTACGCTGCTCTGCCTTCATGAATCGCTTTATTGTACGTTGGCACATGCAGCTCACCCAGAAAATTATCGCTAGTTGTATCAGACGTATAGTTATTATACTTCTCTTCTGCTTGAAGAGAAGCATCGGAAGAGAGAGAGAGAGAGAGATGAAGGCGTAGATCTCTAAATGACACAGGCGTTATATACATCAACGATTACAACGCGACCGAGAAGAAAGAAATAAAAGAAAACCCGAGCGAGCAGACATGGTCGCGTAATAAGAATGATTGATTTCTGGGGTATAACGTCCCAGAACCACGATATACGATTATGAGAGACGCCGTAGCAGAGGGCTCCGGAAATTTCGAGCACCTGGGGTTCTTTAACGTGCACTGATATCGCACAGTACACGGGCCTCGACATTTCGCCTCCACCGAAATGCAGCAGCTGCAGTAGGGATTCCATCCCGCGATCTGCGGATCAGCAGCCGCGAGTACAATAGCCGTGCACTAGACTACAGCGGCAGGACTCGAGCAATAAGGAAGTCACGCCGTTTCAAAACAAAGAACGTGATAAGAAATCGCGATTGTTATCTCTCTCAAGAACAATCGAGCACCGCAAGTCACGTGTGATCACATATTATCAATTGTCACGTATAATAAGGCCACGTATAAACATTTTTGACGAACAAACAGCTTTGCGAATCCAGTATTGTGGCCACCTTACATACGAAAGTAAAGTCAGAAGTGTTCCCCACAAGCAAGGGACAGCCAGTCACGATTTCGAGCGTGTCGCAAACCATATCGACGGCAACAGTACAATGAAAGAAACAGCCATTACGCACGGACAACAAACAAAAAGTTGAACGGTTCCTTATCACGTGCTAAGGCGAGTTGTTGATGAAATCCATTCCGCGTTGTCACAAAGATTCCTCGACGTGGGTACCTTCAATTTATCTGTAAATTCATTTGACATCGCAAACCCACAGATCCCTGGCAGAGGAATGCGAGTACGCGCAACACGCTATTACATTATGATTAATCGTGATGTAAATGAAAAGTATATCACGTTACTGACGTCTTGACATATTAGTCATATCAGTCGCGCGCTCGTACCCCGCCATACATCTATGTATTAAGTAAACAAGTAAGTATTAAGCAAAAAAAAATGTTATTGTCAAGTAAACGCGAAGACATCATCCGATTTTTCGGCACGTTTGCATTGACGCCGACAACACCGGTGCACTCCTCGCGTTTCATTAGGTGTATGAGGTTTCCGCCTTAAAAAGGGCACTGTTAGCAAGCCCTACATATTGTGACGATGCAGTATTTAAGTAGTGTAATGATGCAGTAAGTATAGTGTGACGATGCAATATATAGGAAAAAGGCACGGCTACTTACGTACGAGAAAGGGAAACTCGGCAAAGGGAATAGCGCACATGGCAGCGGTCATGTTCTCGCGCCATGCCGGCACAGTTCCAGAAGAATCTGTCGCTGGAGCATCGTCCAGGCCGACCCAATCTTGGTCTCGAAAGCCGAACATCTTGCCCGCACAGCACGTCACCAACTACGCGCGCACAGACTATACGGAGCGGCCGCCGTCTGAGCAGGGTCCCGATCGAGGATGGAGCTTCGGAATGTCATCGGAAATGCGGCAGACAGATAGCTGAGCGATTCCGCCGAGTGCCTGTTAATTAGCGATGCGTACGCACCGGCGATCAATGTTCATCGCGTCACGTGCATATACGCGTTTGACACATCTCGCTGTAGGAAGGGCGTAGGTGATGGTTCTGCGGATAACATTGCATGCCGGATTATCAGTCGATTAAGCGATGTTTTCTTTCACTTCGAGGTGGACCTTACCAGAAACATCAGTATAGTCTCCGAACAACGGTTAAACATAGCAACGCTACTGTGAGGAGTATCATGTCGATGTCTAAGGGGAAATATCTACCATTCGTTGTTGCATAACAGCAACAAACGAAGTAAAAGTGTTCTTCTTTTTTTTTTGCCCTCTTTGAACCGGAAAATGGAAGAAAAGTCAAGTTTCTCTGTCGTTCCCAAAAGTGACCAGGCACTCGCCTCAATATTCTGTGCGCAAAAATAGAAACAAATAAACAAACAAAAGCTGGACCTCGTTTAATTTAGGAGGCGGAATGCCGCACGCGAATTCTCAATTTGGGCACTGCCTGCGCTTTTTTTCTTCCGGACGATCATTACGTGGGCTAATCATAGCCGCGACTACAAAAATAGACCGAAAGAAATCTGGAGAATCCTTCAAGACCTATGAAGCTCATCGCGCAACTTCCTCGACTTGTCTATGAAGCTTCGCCTACTTACTCAGAACGCCGCAGACATCAACCATCCGCTCCTCCTCCCTTCCTTTCCTCTCTTTTCTTTTTTTCTTCTTAGCGACCCATGCCCCTATTCAAACGCTCACCGACCTAATAACTCTGCCTGGTCACGACCCCGTTACCTTTCTCAATCAGCGAGGGCCCCCCAGGCAAATGGCACAAACACAACGGCGCACTACCAGTAGCACCGCACCGCAGAGCACACGCACGTAGACCTAGGACGTATCCAGCTTCGCAGAGTCGAAGTTCGTTTTCAGCAGCGGCTCGCTCGCTCCATACAATGGCAATGTCACACGCCTCGCCACAACGATGACACACACAACGCGCCGACGCACACACACCCCGGACGAGACCCTGCTGGTGAGAAGCGTTGAGCCGGAAGAGGCGCACTTCATCAGTCGAGATGCACGTCGCGTGCTGTGAGTCCCGTCGATGACCGAAAAGGAAACACCAGCGACCGCCGCTTCGTGCTCGCTACTGGGCTGTCATTTCGCTCGCCGCGCAAGGGCCCAATCCGGACTGCTTGCAGTCGTCACTCGCAGCAGGTAGCAGCAGCCTGCCGTGCCAGCCCCGCTCGTACGGGAATCACATCTGGGCGCGCTATAGCGCGCCCCGCACGCACGCACAAATTATAACTGCCGCATACTAAAACACAAACGCATTAAACGCAACGGGGGAACTGGAGAACCGCTCAGCGGCGCTCGTCATGGAACGAACAGTGCCACTCCTTCAACGCAACGCCGCACAGCGTGCGTACGGGTCTTGAAGAAGTCGGCAGCGCTGCAGAGAGTAAAGAGACGCATTTCGTTCGCGCACCAAGAGGAAATCGAGTGGGAAGCGCAGGGGGGCGTTTGAAATGGCCGCGGTCGCCTTCAGGCCGCCTTCGCCTCCTGCACATGCAACAGCAGTCTCGTCCAATTCCTTCTCTGCCATTTTTGTGCTCTCACCCGCTTAACAGCTACAGCATGAGAATAGAGAAATGAAAGAGAGAAAGAGTAAAGTGAACAATACAAACAGACGAGGGCATCCTCTTCGCGAGGAGGCGTGGAAAAAAAAAGAAAGGTGTACGGCGATAAGACAAGGCCGTCTCGGCCAGGCGCGTTCACACACGCGCGTTGGACGAGGAAGAACGCAACGGCGTGTTGCAAAGCGAACTGTGCATAAGCACCAATTCCAGCAGTTGCGGCAACAAACAACCCTGCAGCAGCGGCAACGGGAGCAACAGTGCGCGGCAATGGGGCGGCGGGCACCCCCTCGTTGTCTCGGCCACCCGGGCGTGAAGCCGTTATCTCGCCGTGCAAACGCGAAGAACAAAAGACGAGGCAAAACACAGGCGAGCTCGATAGAGAGAGAGAGAGGGCACACGGCCGTAAAGGTGACCGCCAGCTAGAGCAGGGAAACGCTCATTTCGGAAAGCCTACGGTATACTGAGTGTAGAGCGTATACCGCGAGTCGGCAAGATGAAATACATCGCAGTGCCACTGGAAAAATCGCGCGAAATGGTCCGTGGGAGACGAGCTATAGCATAGCAACGTGGGAAAAAAAAAATACGAAGCAAGCAAATTCGTGCTCTGCATGCATATCCTGCTATAAACTTTCTCTTCACCCATATCCTGTTATATAGTACCTCGCTCCAAAAACCAGCCCTACCCAAGGCTACGCTTCAACACTCGGCAACGTTAGCGCCTGCTGATAGTATCCGAGCAAATACGGAGAGAAAATTATCGTCGGCCTTACTGTTGACACCATCATACCCAGGACAGAAAGCAGACGTAGAAGAAGTACAGGAAGGCATTATTAACAAACGAGATAGAGAGAGAGAACGAAAGAAATGGTAGTGGGAGGTATATTGTGTCCACGCTCGAGCATGCATATACCCTTCTATATATATGCCTTTCTCTTCTACGCCTTCACAGAGCATCAACTCTTTCCAAATAAATGCCTTCGTATGCGCGAAGACTGACCAAACTATAACGTGCTATAACTGTCCCCTTGAGCGTCGGCTCAAGAAGGGGGCGTGGCACAGGGAAGTGAAACGTTAAACTGAGCGACGTGTACACAATGCTCCCCTGCCACCTCGCCTAGGAAGTGCTGTCGCGGCGCATTCGTTCGCGACCATCTAAACTACAATGCAGTTCCAGCGGGCAAACTCTTAACGCCAATTCAAACGAGTGAAAGCGGCGGTACAAAATTACGAAGGCGAGACAAGCAGTTCGCCTTGGTGATTCTTTTCTTCATCTGCAGCAGGTGGAGGATGATAGCGGACGCCATTTTGTATATATATATATATGACTGCGCACACACGCACGCTCGCGCGGAAGAAGAGCCCTTTCACTACGCAATCGACGTCTCATCGTCGACTCTGCAAAGACCAACAGTGATACGAGTGCCCGGGAAAGTAGGACAACGGGCACTCTCGAACCAAGGAGCATAAGACCGCCACCGACGGGCGTACACAATGGTTTGTCATTACTATACAGCGGCGCATGCGCGTGCAGGAGAAAAGGAAGATGACTGGCGTACGCCATTCGTAACCGCATGTGTATCGGGCGATTTAGTTGCCTGTCCTTTTACATTGCCGGGAGAAACCCCATTGCGCGTTCGCAAGACTAATGACACTCAGTAAATGCGCGGACGTCTCGTGCAGGCGGGTCGTTTGCATAGCTGCAACACTGGCCGATGATGCAGGTGCACGCGGTCGACGCGTGCGGCGAGCGTTCGTTTCAGGGCGCCATTACTGGCGACCCCAAAGTGCGTTGCGTTAGGGAGAAGTACGAAAGAAGACTGTATAGAATGGGGGTGCTTCTATTCTTACAAAAGCCGTTAAGACCATCACGAAATACATAGATATGCAGTCAGCAATTAGGCACGCCGTAACGAGGACTTGAGTGACAGCCTCTATCTCATAAAAGAAAAAGATGAAGGCACTTTTGTTTGCGGATTTTCTTTTACGGTGACAGCTAGCCGACCATTCATGTCTCTTTTTCTGTTTTGTTTTTTATATCGGCGCTTACCAACCATTAACCTGATTTTGTAACAGCGCGTTTCTTCCCCTACCCCGCTTTGCCTTGGTTACTGCAGTGAAGTTAGATTATACATAGGCATAAACGGAATGTAATGTAGTTTCGCCGTGTTATGTGAACCAGGACGTCACTATGAGAAACGTGGCATTTAGCAATGCGAAGTGAAGCGATGTACAATGATGAAGAAAGCCTTACAGATACGACGAAATAAGGAATAGCATTCACGCAGAAAAAGACGAGAAAGAGAGAGATGCCGATTTTAATGACTCTAGCCTGCGGATAAGGCGGGCTAGCATCTGCGCCATGTGCTCGGCTATAATTAACGTACAGGCGCCAACAGCACGTGCACACCATGTGCACGGCGATGATTAAGCTACAGACGCAAGCAACACACACACACACACACACACACACACACACACACACACACAGAGAGAGAGAGAGAGACGCGCGCAGGCGATTTATGAAAGTTTCTAAAGGAGCTATGCGCCTTGTTATCCTTCAAGCTTCCTCCTCCTCCTCCTCCTCCTCCTTGTTGGTTATCCACATGCGCGCTATTTTTCATCGTCAGTATGAACCAACCAGCCGTCAAATACGCATTCAAAGCCTTTATACCACAACTGGCCTGTCCACGTATCCGGCCCCGACAATCCAGCCTTGAGCAAGCGATGGCGCGTGCGCCCGGTTATAGCTATACTGACAGGATGTTGGCCTTAACAAGCACTCGCGCGGACTGCAGTCGAGCGACGTTGAAGGCCGCGCACATATCGTAGCCGGACCAAAGAGTGAGACGTATAGAGCAGAAGAGAGCAAAAACTCACGCAAAAGAAAGAACAATGCGGAACGTTACAGAACATCTCTGCAGCTATTGAAAACGACAAAAACATGTGCAGCAGTTTGCAACAGTTTGCGGCTCAACGACTAAGACAATGCTTCTCATTGAAACTAACAGCGGTTACGGAAACTGGCGGCGGCGGCTGGCACCGTCGTCACTAATATGGGCCATTGTAACGAGCCCATAACAGCTTAAGGTGCAAAACTCTGCTCCAACCTCACCGCCGACTGCCACTCAGGCCTCAGCAGCTCACGCTATACAGTAATAGTTACAATTACAGGTATACCAGCAAGATGTTCGTTCTAAATGTTGAGGCCCGTGTACTGTGCGATGTCAGTGCACGTTAAAGAACCCCAGATGGTCAAAATTTCCGGAACACTCCACTACGGCGTCTCTCATAATGAAAGGCGGTTTTGGGACGTAAAACCCCAAAATCAATCATCAATCAAGATGCTCTTTCTCTACCATTTTTTACCTTTAAACATACATTTTACGGAATAAGGCATCACTTAGTGCCACTACTTGACGTCTCCACAAAACGGCATGATGATGAGCAGTAGTAGTAGTAATTTTGAGAGCAGGCTAAGACGGTAGGCCCCAGCAGGGCGGCGTCCTCGCTCCAAGAGGAGAGAGAGAAAGAAAAAAAAAACAGGACAGCTCCATATAACGTGAAACCTGGGAAGGTGCGAAGCATGCGATGACGCGCCGGTGTTTCACACAGGAACATGTCAGTCACTGCTAATGGGCTTGCTTTATACCGTGGCCATGACGGCGACGTTAGACGCCGACAGCCTGGGCGCATTAGCAGAAACTCGTTAGGATCGCTTCTGACACAACAACCCTACACATACAGTCTGGGTGCACAGCCTCCGGGATCGGCCCACACGTGCGCACACACAGTCTGACTGCATTGCCTTCAGAATGGGCCCACACAATTTTCGCAACCGAATTTAACAAATTTTGTTATTAACGCAATTAAATCCTGCCTATACCATCATTTTAAATTAGTTTAAATCACGCCAGTTTATTTCGAACCGATTTTAACCGTTGTACACTTGCTTTTTGACAATCATTTGACAAACTTGATTTACCGTGACGACAAGAGACGCCCACAGCACGAGTACCCTAAGGTACTTCGCCCCCCTAAAAGAAAGGCCTCATAACCAGAAAGCTGAACACCCGTAGCCAACTACGGCCACGCATGGCTGCGTGTAATCTACGTGTATAAGCGGGCAGAATGTCGAGGCGCATGCATAACGAGTAAACGTTTAGGGCACAACCACGATGTTCGCTCCGCAAAACAGGGAGACATTCCAAGCTTCATTCTGACTTCCTCGGTGTGAAGGCCAAGAATAAAACGTTGTAACTGGAGCGAATTTGATCACACTTCGCTTTCTTTTCTTTTCTCTTTTTTTTCTTCGCTGTAGAGCAGAGCGGGAGAAACAGGCCAAATGTGGGCCCCTTATCTCGGTTCCGCGAGTCTTTCGGCGACCGCGATGCTCGATTCCGTGACCACCGCGGTGAGAGAAGGCAAGGCCGTTGGCCGCAAATGCAGCCCTCGATGTATAGTAATTGCAGAGAACTTTGTTCAGGCTCGCATAGCACGAATGAAAAATACTAATCAAAACCCAACGAAATAAGTAAGGACGTGCTGGTTTGGCACAGGGACGTCGCGATGGTTTTCTTTTTCTTTTTGACGCCATGTTGCCCCAGGGCCAGAAAAAAAAATTAAAATGGCCATTATGACGGAAAACTGACAATTACCTCTTTTCGAAAATTATAGCTCCTCGAAAAGCGTGCGCGAAAAAGGCAGCCCATAATAAACTCTTCATTTCGAAAAATGTCCCTTTCCCTCTAACGGCTCGCGTTCCTTGTAGTTGCCAGAACTTCACTTTGCCGCTCACTCGATCGCGGTAAAAAAGGAGGGACTCTTGAGCGCCGATATAGAGACAATGCTGCCAGACATTCACACACACCCTCTCCCCCATCCCCACACGAAGTCGAAATTCTCGATAAACCCTTTAACGAACCTATACTGAATGCGCACAATAAATGCAACCGACAGTTTTCCCTCTATGAACGAATGCCTTCGATACGCCTATATACGAATAGTTCCATCCTCCATCATCTAGCTTCACCTTGCGTTTTACTGTCTGTAAATGTCCTTGTTATAACGATATGCTTGAACGCGCAAGCTAGATTACACTATCGTAGTAATCATCATCATCATAATTTATTGTCCCGTATGGACGCTTAAGGTGTACTGAGATGAACTTCAAAGAAAGGTACGCCAGTATATAGATCTGCTTCAAGCGGTTGGACCTATCCATACTGGTCCTCGTAAACCAAGTTCGCTACAGCGAATCTGAATACGTTACACTCTCGCCGTGAACCCTTCCCCCCTCTCTCTCTGTCACACACACACACACACACACACACACACACACACACACACACACACACACACACACACACACACACACACACACACACACACACACACACACGTACTCTATCGCTCTCGCTAGAGCGCGCCTATCGACATTGTAGGATATCGACTCGCCGCAAGGCACGGGACATCGAAGAACAAATCGCTAAGTTCCACGCACACACTTGCTCACTCATGATCTCGCACACACGCACGCACGACACATGACCGGGCAGGCGCGCGTCTGCAGTGGTGGGCGCCTAGCATCGCGAAGGTTTCCTGCACGGTTCATAAATGATAGACAATGGACACTTAGTGCGTCATTTCTCCGACCTCCTGCAGAGTATGTAGGCGTGTGTATTGCATGTTGTTTATGTATATACTGCACGTTTATGTATAAGCTCGCGCGCACGGAACAGGGGGGAAAGAGGGGGACAGGGGCGTATCTTTTGTGCGTTCATCGCCGCACACAGCGCAGAGGCGGAACTGCCTGCACGGCAAGCCAGGCGCGGACAGTTCGTTACACGCGAGGCGAATGCCTAGTCACGCGTAACCTTGGCGTTCCACGCCGGGGACGACGATCTCGCGACCAGCGGAGCCGATCGAGAGCCCGCGCAAAATCGCCCCAAATCCGGACTTAACCAACCCGGGTTGGTTAAGTGCGGATTTGTGCGGCCGTTTGCACACAGGATTGGTCCGGGTGTGCATGCTACAGGATCCCCCTAAAAGGGGACGTCCAACTGCAGCTTCTCAGGACAAAAATAAAGTTCTGTGCCTGCCTGCCTGCGAGCGCAGACTTCGCCTGCAACAATCCCGCCGTGAGAGATTCCGTCTCTGTGTGTTGCCAAACGACGGAAAAAAGGAAATCCCAGGGCGTTGCTGCGCTTGTTGCACTTGCTAGGGAATTTCAAGTGCCACCCACGGCATGCAGAGCACATTCCAACTCCCAAGCGCTGTACTATATGAACGCAGTGAACCACCACGCTACCTTTGTGCACGTACATGTCCCTCTTCAAGGTGTCTCAGCTTGGACCATAGCGCCAAGCAGCGTAAAAGTGATAGCCTTCAATATTGTTTCAGATTTTTCCACGGATGAATGTGTGCCTGACTTCATTCGTTTGTAGGGAGCAGTTATTTCACTTAAAGTAACCTCGCAAAATCTCATTGACCTACATGCTAATTATCTGGAACCCATAACAAAAACCAGTTTGAGCCAGTTTATACCATACGCGACAAAATAAAGGCCCATATAATTGTGCCATGCCTATACCGTGCCTGCAGCGATATGTAGTATTCAGGACACATGCTCCCTGTTTTCACTTCTTACTGGCATTTGCGACCACATTTTCTCATTTTTCTCAGCGCGTGAAAGCAGCAAAAGTAACCATAATAAACCACCCTGTGTTTGCGCTTCGCTCGTCCCTGCACCCTCCATCAAGTTGACCGCATGCGAAATAGACACCCTGGAAACGCAGCACATATATACACCCACTGGTGTCATACGTCATCTTATACACTACACAGAAAGGTGCAAGGACGACACCCCCAAAACCAGCTTGCAAAAACGTGACAAGATTGCGCTTAAGAAAGCGGCGAATCATAAATTGAGGGCAACGTGAGAAGACAAGAAATAATAATAATAATAATAATAATAATAATAATAATAATAATAATAATAATAATAATAATAATAATAATAATAATAATAATAATAAGGCTCACTTTTTATTCAATGAAAAAAACACAGCCCCGCCCGTCACGAGAAAGGCTTGGCGTTGCCTCGCATGCCGCCGCGGCAGAAAAGTGGAGTGTGAGTCACGGCTTCGCCGCGCAACAAACACCCGCCGCATTCGGGTGCGCGTATTAGCAACGCCCCGAGGCACCTGCACGCTAGCGAACAACCGCCGCCGCCGCCACGTTGCGGAGTCCGCCGTATAGTTAATTTTCTCCCATTTTTCCCCGTCTCGCCGTCGCATACCTTCTCGTGCGGCTGTTGCACGTCTGGGCTGCTTGCAGTGTCCCCCCGCCCCACACGTTATGTACAGCCTCGAAGGTTTCCAGAATCGCATTACGACGAAAATTCCCTTCCGGGTTGTCCCAAGTAACGCTACTTTCTTTCTTTAATAATTTTTAAAACAATTTAGCGCAGCTTGCACTAGTGGCGCAATGCTAGCGAAGCAGCGAAACTGATGCCCCTATAGTCTGTTTCAGAAGTTCCGTGCAGCTCTGTGGAAGCAACAGGCATCTTCGACCAATCAGGAGGACGAACGCACTGTTAACCGTGTCCTTCCGCAGCTTGTCATGTGCCAATGGCGGACGCAGCAGTGGAAGCTGCAGCCCTGGAAGGAGGAAGACAAAGCAGGGTGTGCGTGTGTGAACAATGGCATTTCGTCTCGCCTTCGGAAGAATTGTGCGCTTCGATGGCCTCGTAGCCTTGGCTCTGCTGCACGGAACTAGTGAAACAGACTATAGGCTGGTCCAGGTCATCGTCATCATCATCATCATCTTCTTCTTCTTCTTCTTCTGAATCGACCCACACTAGCCCATGTCTATGGGTCCATTCAGTGTTTGTAAACTGTCTATGAAAACGGAAGAAATAAAGTTGAATTCTTCTTGTCGCGTGTCGTTGTGACGTCAGGTTACGTGATGTAGTATGATGTGGATGCCATACAAGGTTATGTTGGTAGTTGTAGCGTCGCTTGCTTGCTATGCAAGGTCATTTCAAGGTCACGTGCGTGATATGGACGAAAGAACGAGAAGCTTAAACAGCTTCGCTGTTAAAATGTTATTCACTTACTTTTTGTAATGTACCCTGGATAAAATAAAGGCAAGACGCGTTCGCACTGGATCTCTGCAAAGCGGTCGGATCGCCATTCATTCCTGAGGTAACGTTCTTAAGTTGTGTGTTGTTATTGCGCTGAAATTGTAAGAGTTAGCGTCAGCCAACTGTGATGTTTAAAGCACTATAAGTGCCAGTGACACCGAGGCCAATGGTAGGAGGCTCCTATGCGCGAACGAAAAGCTTTGTATAGGCCTCCTGAAGACTGGCGCTAATCTATACGCCATTTCCTCTAATATATATTCCATTAACAATTGCAGTCATCATCATCATCATCATCAACAACAACAACAACAACAACAACTTAATATATATGTCCACTGCATAGTAAAGGTTTCTTCCCAATGACCTCGAATTCATCCTGTGTTGAGCAAGGCATTTCCATTTTCTGCATGCGAACATCTCGCATTTTCCTCTCCCGATGTCGGCTAGAGTGCTGGCTACACCTGTTCGTTCACCGGTGCATTCTGCTTGCTATCTCTCAATGTCAAACCTATCAATACCTTTCATACAATGGATTTATACATAGAAAATAGACGTCGCACAGAATTTAGAGGTCGAAGAACCTTCAGCAACAGTACTCGCGTATAGTACTTTATCCGTCGCCGTTTTCTTGCACATAAGGTTCTCATGTTCATCGCACCTGCTCTAACACTCATGATTCGTTCATACCTTGTTTTCTTTTTTTTTTTCCTTTTTTCCTCCGGCCCTCGAACGCACAGTGGCACGTCGATCGAATTACCCTGTTTGATTCCACACCACAGCCTCCTCGGTAACTACTGAGGAGGATAGGCAAAACTACCTGGATTTCCTGGTAACAAGTTGCCCTTCACGTCGGACCGCACCCGCATATAAGCGGGACTAAGACCACTGTTACGCACGTCCTCTGTTAAGTAACTTGTCCCCGCCGCCTTAACCGGACCCGGTTTAGATAATCCCGCGAAGAAACGAGCGAAGGCGACAGAGCAGCCGTACACAAGAGCCTTAATGCATACCGGTTTCCCAACAGCGGGGCCATCGAGAACGCCTTCCAAATGAAGGAAGTCTGTACGCGCGTCATACTCATAAGTACACGTCGAAACATGGCGACAGTGTTTCTCATCCATCCAAGCGAAGCATCGTTACGGCAGGAATACATAAGGGGGAAGGCAAAAACAACTAGCAAAAAGAAAACAGGCGAGGAATTCTGTTGCGAGGAAGAAGCCTTCCCAGCCTTCCTTCGTTGTTTTTCTCGGGGAGGCTGAAACAAAGCGAAAAAAGGGCGAAACGGGTGCCAAATTACGCGCGCTCGACGGAATGCCTAACGAAGCGTGTCGTCGAGACCGTCCCCTCTACTGAGTCACGTCCGGCAGCATCTGTGAAGCGCGTTGATGACGACGAAGACGAGACTCCCGAAACACGAGCTGTTGGCGGCCTTCGAAAGCAGCAAGATATGAGGGTGCAGCGTAACGCGAGTTATGCGTGGGAGTGAACACGAAGGTGTGAGTCAAACAGGGGCATACATCCATACAGTGGGTATCTCTTCTACACGATAAGTCTGTATGTGCATGTGTCTATGAGGCTGTAAGGCAACGTTACGCATGACGGAGGTCCTGGTATGCTTTCTGTAAACTGCTGCGCTATACTCTCGGAGACGCCCGCCGTTTCAGTTTAGCGGCCAGGGTGTCGGCTTGCAGGGGACCGGGCCCCTACCGAAATGTTAATTGGGGGGGGGGGGGGGGGGGGAGGGGTAATGTTGATAACATAGTGTAGTGCTAACAACAAACTTTAAGCCTATTAATAACGTTGCATTTAAAAAGTCATGTAATGTGCATACTGCGATGTTTACGGGAAATAAATAATGAAAATAGATGTTTTCCCTCAAATAGTCAAGGCCTTCCCCGAAAAAATTCCTGGCTACGGGCCTGGTATGAGGCACGACGTATAGTGGAGGGCCCCAGAAATTTTGACCACTGGGGTTTCCTTAACGCGCACTGACATCGCACAGTACACGGGTTTCTAAAGTTTCTCGACTCCACCGAGAATGCTATCACCGCGGCCGTACACCCCATATATTCAGTGTCCCAGCTAATAATAATTAAGCTGTCGTTTGTTTCATCATCATCATCATCATCATCCTATATTATGTCCACTGCAGGACGAAGACCTCTCCCAATCCTCTCCATTCTTGCCTGTCCTGCGCGAGCTGATTCCATTTGACGCCTGCGAATTTCTTGATTTCTTCCCCCCATCTTGCTCTTTGTCGTCCGCGGCTATGCTTGCCCTCTCCATGGTATCCATTACGTAGTTCTGACTGTCCTTCGGTTATCTCATCACATGGCCTGCCCATGTCCATTTTTTCTTCTTAACGTCGGTTATTATGTCGGCGACTCTCGTCTGTTCTCTGACCCACTCGGTTGTATTTTTACCTCTCAATGTAACGCCTATCATTTTTCGTTCCATCGCCCGCTGCGCGGTTAACTTCCTCTCGAGCTTCTTCGCAATTCTCTCAAGTTTCTGCCCCGTATGTCAGTACTAGCAAAATGCAGCAGTTATATAGTTTCCGCTTGAGTGATAGTCGTAGATTTCCTTTCATGAGTTGGAAATGTCTCCCGTACGCGCGCCATCCCATGTTTATAATACGGTGGATTTCTTTTTTATGGGCGGGTTCTACCTGTCAATAGCTGTCCTAGATACAGGTATTCTACGACTTCTAATGTCTGGTTTCCGATCGTGAAGCCACGTTTTTTTTGTGTTTTTTTTTTGCTGTGCCACTTAGCATTAGCTTTGTTTTCTGCATGTTCATTTTTATAAATTTCTAATTATCAACATTCTAATTAGACATGTGATTATCAGGCAAAATTTGTATCGGAAGAGGAGAGATGACGAAACACCGCGCGGGTGTTATAACGTCATATTGCGCTAGTCTGTATTTTTCTTTAACTTTCGGTAGCGTTAGCTGGAGTATTCCGTACATCCTCAGCCAGGTTCGTATGGCATCGTGACATAATAGCGGCCAACAATAGACGTCATAATGCAGCAATATTGCTTCAACGTTAAAGTATGAATCGCGTGCCAATTGACAACCCCATCGCACTCGCTGTACACTCAAACGAATGGTCAAGTAAGGATCACGAGCAATTAGGAGCGCTGGCAAAGGTCGCGCTGCAACGTAAACACAAAGCTATAGCGTTCCAGCGTAGCCGTGTCGCTATAAAAACCGTTCGCTATTGAAAGCCGTGGCCACGATCGTGGCCTAATTAGCAATACTATTTGTTTTTAAACATAATTGATTACTGGTTGTTGGCGATTATCGGCGCTCGATTGAAATCGCCTTCGTCCTTGTGCGCGCGCATGCGATCGAGACACATCGATAAACGAGCGCCTTAATTTCGCTGGCGTGTCTCCACAGTACATCTCGCCTCAGCCGTTCCTTTGAGTCTGCTCCGAACGACGGCTAAAGAAAAAGATGCCAAGAAATCTGCACGCGACCGCGGCGATTAATGGGATGTCAACCCTTTATAAAGCACAAGAGACAACGAACAGAACAGCAAGGTCCGCGCTGATAAAAACCAAGCGCAAAGGGTTAGCACGCCGCTTCGCTTATGGTCGCCGCAAGCTGCTTGGCGAAGAGGATGGGAAAGTAGGAAACAACCGCAGGACGTTTATTAGAATCGAGGACGGGCGCGCATTCGTCCCGACATCAAGGTAACGAATAATTACGGCTCTCGAAAGAAAGACAAAAGCCGGCGCTGCGATTACGTGCTGAGATAAGCTCCTTCTTCCAGGAACAGTAGAAGCAGGCACGCGCCGCGGATGCCTCGTTAGCGGCGCACTACCGCAGCGCGAGACGTCTATAGACAATGCTCGCTGAAGAACCTCCAACAACAACGCGCGTGATGCGATTCGTGTATAAGCGAAGCAGCTACGTCTTATTGTTTTCGGGGCAACTGCGCGAAGTCACGGTATACACACGTGAAGAACTGTTCCGAGTCAGATTTGGTTCTTCTCCGTCTGCGTCGTCTTCTCTTGCCTTTCGTCCCGCAGAGCAGTGAGGAAACAGCGCCGAGGAAGATATGAAACGAAAGGAGAGACCAAATGGATAAACAAAAAAAGAAACGAGGCATGCAGATGCAGAACAAGGGAACGGCGCTATATGTTGGCGGAGATCTGGTGGGGGCGGCGGGTTACCTGGCAGCATCGTTTGAGAAACCCGAGAAGGAAACCGCACGGCAATGAGGAAGGGCCTCGAAAGGCCAGCGAGCATCACGCGAATACATGCTGGATAGTGGAAGAAAAAGAAAAAAAGAAAGAAGAGGGAAGACAAGTGAAGATTTAGAAGAGCTCGTCATGGCAGCAGAGGGTCAACGACCATATATGTGCGGGCCGTACAGAAGAAGACCTGCACTACGGTTCCTAAAGCGAAGGCGAGCCAGACTCTAGATTAGAAAGAAAGAAAGAAAGAAAGAAAGAAAGAAAGAAAGAAAGAAAGAAAGAAAGAAAGAAAGAAAGAATAGAAGCACGAGGAACAGGCGGACTAACGGGCACAGGTGGACTGATACGCAGTGTACCATACACGTCGATGCAATCATATATACTTGATGGTTTCCACTGTGAGGGCGGGAGAAAGCCTGTCACTCAAGGCGATTGCTCGAACGCATCCTTTTGCAAGAGCAGCTTCGGAGGCCGCATCACACCGGGAGTCGAACCAGGAACTTTGTTACAGCTAAACAGCACAGACGCCCGCATCACGACGCAGAAAGAAGCAGTTCCATACTTCATGGCACGGTTGAGCAAGTGAACGGAAAAGTATAGAGGCGTCACCGAGTGCATATTAAGGGAAGTGGTAGAAGCGAGAGAGAGAGAGAGAGAGAGAGAGAGAGAGAGAGAGGGAGGGAAGGAGCGTCCCGACTCGCCTGCCTCCGCTAACCTTTGTCTACAGATAAACGAAAGCGCAAAGGATAAGCAGCACGCTCGCGAGCCATTTGCGGCGGCGCTGCAGGGCACAAAAGAAGGCGAGCGAAACAAAAAAAGACAACGACAATGGTTTCAGTCACCGCAAGCTCCGTTTTTATTATCGCTCTAATCTTTCTTCTGGCCCTTCTACAAAGATCTATGCCTATTCACATCGTTGATGCATACACATAAATAAATGAAAAAAAAAATGTAAGCATCTATAGTTGAGGCCTGCTTTCCATTCCGTACACCTTAAGTGACAGTTTCCTAAAGAAGAGCGAGAATAGAAGAATTTAGAAGTGACTGATACCGACGGCAACAACAGGAATCTAGGCGCGTAACCACGCTTTTGACCTTAGCCGCGAAAAGGGAACAAAGCGAAACGCCGCGCGATCGGCTTTGCGCTGTTTCGAGGTCGGTATGGTCATTCATTTGTCGTTTTGCGAGAGCAAGAAATTAGAAACAGAGCAAAGGTGAAGTATTCAGCTTATAGCTGACTGTACGCGTTATTTGTATGCGCAATGTCACGTATATAGCCGTGACGATGGGGAGTGCAACGATCGACCCGGTAACGACTGAACTCCTCACTGGGCGAACTTGCGCCTAGCAAGGCAAGAACACTCGCATTAGAATGATATGCGGCGAGTGCGGACGGCGGTCCGTGAAGGCAGCATGACGAGTTTCCCTGGCTTTCAAACGTACGATTATCGTGTTCCGATTCGTCAGCACCTCGAGTTACGATCAGCACTGAAGAACACGGTCGCTATGCAATGGATAATGTAACAGCGCTTCAAGTTAGCGCTATACAAAAAGCATAGAGGTTACTCTCAGGTTACATCACCTTTGCGAGTTCGTTAACAGAATCCTCCAGTACGATCGAAATAAGCGCTTCACTGCAAGCTTCAATTTACAGTTGTTATAATAATAATAATAATAATAATAATAATAATAATAATAATAATAATAATAATAATAATAATAATAATAATAATAATAATTGTTGTTGTTGTTGTTGTTGTTGTTGTTGAGGGCAAGCCACGGACTTCGTACTTGTCTCTTGTGAGTACTCGTGCAGATAAATTTATTCGGACTGTTCCACGCTCGTAATTGCTGTTTGCCAATGGACGGCGGGCTGTGCTATTTGCTTTTGCTTCTTCTTTTTTTCTTAAGTTCGATAGAATGCCCAAATGCTTAATGTAGTTCAAGACTCAACACTAGAAGGTAGATAGCACGCATATGCGCTCTCGCAGCGCAAGAACTTCTTTTGAGTGTGGACACAGGCTATAAAACTACACAGAGGCCAAGGAAAGGAGGAACGTGCGTGAATGACAGAAAGAATCGAAGTGACACAATTGGGCTAAGGAAAGGAACGAACGACTAAACAAAGTAGAAAAGGTAAAGCTCAGTTGGGCGCATCGTACATCGAGGAATATGAAAGAAAAAGAAAAACGGTATGAAAGATCCAAATATTGCCAGGCCGAAGACACCACCACCACCAACAACAACAACAACAGCAGCAACAAAAATAATGCACCAGGAAAGAAAAGAAAAGGAAGAAAGAACCACAAGTGGGCAAGCACTGGAACGTACGCCACACGTCAAAGCATCCAAAATGCGGCAGACCCCACTTAGCGAGGAAAAATCTAAGACAGTTGCAGAGAGAAAACAACAACTACAACAAAAAACGCTCTCTCTACGGCCTTCAGGCGGCGCAATGAAACGGCAATCCTTTAACGTTCCCCTCTTCTCCGCGTCGCCGACGTGTGACAACGCGGCCTCGAGCGACAGGATCCTGGAAGCGCGTCCCACTTTCTTCGGATGCCGATTCCTCCTTCCCATCGCTATAAACACACACTCCTCGCTTATCCGCTGCCGCTGAAAGAACACCCGGACGAAGAAGGCACAGCTTGTTTCAGCAGTTCCGCGCAGCACTCTGGAACCTACGCGCCTCTTCAACCAATCAGAAGGTCGAACACATCTTAGGCGTTCGACCACGCCCTGTCGTCCGCTAGCGACGAGCGCCACAGCAATAGCCGCAGGAGCATCTCCTAACACTGGCACCGTATCTCACTTCGCAAGAATCTGCAGCGCTCGATGGTCGCGTAGCCTTGGCTCTGCTGCACGGAACTATACTGAAACAGAGTATAGGCGTTGGGGTTATCCGTGCCGCAAGCGGCAACCGTAATCATGAGGACGCAGCCGCAAGGCGTACGGCAGTGTGTGGCCGGCACACTTGGAAATGTCGGGTGTGGCGTCCCCGTTGCACCTCCAAGCCGCGGCGCGGCGTCGCTACCCGAAATTCCGTTTCTGCTCAAATGAACATTACGGCCACAGGGCGTGCGGGTTGGTTCTGATACACCCGTGATGGGCGCTTTATTACTATCTTTCTCTTACCTGCGATTTAGAAGACGACCGAGAGGATGTACACGCTCCTACGTAGGGTCATATTTTTCTGTGTTCTTGTATTGTCCTACACACATACGTGTGTGTGTGTGTGTGTGTGTGTGTGTGTGTGTGTGTGTGTGTGTGTGTGTGTGTGTGTGTGTGTGTGTGTGTGTGTGTGTGTGTGTGTTAAATTTGTCCCCCTGGTATGGAAAAAAAATTAACATAAAGTGGGGGTAGCCCGCGCCACCAGAAGGTATATCGGGCTACCCACGTGTGTGTGTGTGTGTGTGTGTGTGTGTGTGTGTGTGTGTGTGTGTGTGTGTGTGTGTGTGTGTGTTTTACTATGTTCCCCGGGATCCTCGGACTACTTGGGTCAGTGTTTTGCAATTTCGTCCATTTTTCATATACTTCCGACCGCTTTTCACATTTCGTTGTTGTTGTTGTTCCTACTATCTTTCGGTTTGTCGTTGCTCTGCGGCTGTATTCCAGACATACATTTAAGAATAGAATGAGGCTAGATTCTGGCGTTGTTCGATGACCCGAAAACACACATCGAAGTAAAGCTTTCCAAAATGCGCCCATTTGAGTGAAATTCACGAAGCTTTAAGTTCTTATGTGTACGCATTCTGTAATTGGTCATACATACGCGCATCGTTATTACCTCGATCGCTTGCTCCTACACAAAATACCGTAATTTACGCGCTGCTTTGTTGACAGCAGGCACCGGTCTTCCTCCACACGACGCGTCCTCCATGCCTTGTCCGAAGGCCAAGAATAAACCGTATTGATTGGCTCGGGAATGTTATATTTAGGTCGCGACCTGGCCTTGGCGTGTCTGGCCGCCAATCATTCTTTATTTAAAAGGAATCTTTTTCGCGCACACGAGCTGTTAGAGGGGACGGGTCGATAGTGATGATATGCCCCACTATAGATAATGATAAGCCAGACAGATGAATTTTTTTTCCTGACGGAGGGAAGGGGGGAGGGGAGGGTGCAACACCGCAGTGAGAATATCCAATAGCGACAAAGATGAAACGAGGGGGCGCTGTTGCACAAATTTTCTAACGAAGACGAGTCATGCTTGATACGTGCGTGAGAAAGAGAGAGAGAAAGAAGAAGGCGGGGAGGTTAACCAGGTGCGCGTCCGGTTTGCTAACCTGCGCTGTGGAAAGATATTGTTACGGTGTTAGAGCTCTAAGGAAGAAGAAGATGGTATCTGTGTGGAAGTCGACGAAGTGTGCTTCGAGCGTCCTCTAACAGCGTACTCACTAAGTTACAGCAACAGGAACGTCTGCTTAGCCATGTGCAATTTCCTTCGTGACACAAGAAGAATTCGTTGCTAATCATCTTTCCAACCAAAACTTCGTACCTCGAAATTGCCGCCACTAGTTTATTAAACCTCAAATTATTTTATTATGGTTCATTTGTATTATAAATAGTCTATCACTCTCTAACATTTCATTCTTCCTTACATTACCGATTCCTTACTCTTCCTTTGTTTTAGCTCACTTTTTTTCCTTTTTTTTATATTAACCGCCGGCTTCATGGCCAATCCCCCGTAGTGGGCAAGAGCCAAATAACAAGGAGAAAAGAAAGAAAGAAAGAAAACAACGACCATATTGGCTGCTTGGCTATTCTCCTGCTGTAAATACTTTGTAAATATATTTGTACTGATATAAAGAGGCAGCGATACAAAAAGTTAAAATAGAATGGAAGAAAGAGAGAGCACTAATCACTCGCGCGCACACTTGTCTGAGCACATCGTCTGCAGGCGGTCGCAGATACATGCCGACTGCAGGTGCACTACGCTTTAGTTGCGTTCTGTGCCATAAAAGAACGTGGCCATTGTTCCAAAATCTTGGATGTTGTAAATTCTCCTTAGTCCAGTCTGTTGCGAAACATCAGGAGTGGGTGCCAATGGGTGTCGTAACGAGCGCAAATGCACAGGACATGTTCAACCGTCTCTTCGCTCCCGCAAGAGTAGCACGTAGATGCGTCAGCCATTTCTTTGCGAAACGGGTACGCTTTCGTAAATGCAACCCCTGTGTAGTGGCGGCACAGTAACGTTACACTGGAACGGCAAACTTGTGAGGGCAAGTGAAATTTCAAGAAAGGGTCAAGTTCATGCAGGTGGCACTTGCGAAAAATAGGAGACGATCAATAACCGCATGTAACCGTCCGGGCTGGGAACCAGACTTGTCTTGCAACAGCGTTCTTCACAGTGGGATCGGGACTACTCGAGTTTCGTCACGTGCAGATCGGGCTGCGTCATCGCCTAATTCATTTCCAGTAATACCAGTACGTCCTGGTAACCAACAAGATACGACATCGTGCTTTTGCTCGAGGCTGATGGCGATATTTTCTTACGTCAGCATCAGGGTATGTGGGGATGGCGCAGAAATCATGGGTCGTACCCTAGCCTAATGTCAAGGTATCCACACAATTATCAAGGAAGGAGTAAGTCTCCCCGAGATGTTACGTTGCAGGGACAGTTTGGGAAACATAAGATTGACCTGCTGTAGAGACAAACAAGAGAATGACGGAAGACTGGTAGCGGAAAACTGTGACAAAGAAGGTTAGAATAGACAGCACTAATAATGAGCTTGGTGGCACTAGCTGTCCTCCTGATTCAGAGGGGACGCTCGCATCTGTCCGTCCACCCACTCGCCCGCCTGCCTATGTTTGGTATGCACACGGAGTTGATTCATACATTGCGGTACTACAGTCAACACAGAAAACAAAAGCGCGCCCTGCCGGCGGCACAACGACAAAGAGGCCTATCGTTAGCGAGATAAGAGTGCGAGTCGCTAATTTGCGGCCGCCGGGACACCCGCCACGTACGATACACGCGCGGCCTATTTCGGGAAGGATGAATGGCGCCACAGGTCAAACTCTAATGGACGATCGCATAGGAGGTGGCAAACTCGAGGGGGGCCGCTGGAGCGCAAGATCTCGGGAACTGTAATGAACCAGCGGAGAAGTCCCGATCTTGTGCCGCTAGGGGGAAACCTGGCGCTGCTAGCGCCTGCGCGACGCGAGTCAGCATAGATTGGCATCACTAAAACACTCGGTGAGACCCGTGCAAGCAACGTGGCAGCATTTGAGGATTGTCGAGAATCCTTGACTTAGTACCTTCAAAAGCTTGCCTGTGAGATTGGTCAACTATACCATCAACCACTGATGACCGGGGAGAGAAAGTGATCTTAGTTTGCGAAATCTATTACTATTACTTAAACCAACGAAACAGGAAGAAAAAGGATGCTCCTACGAGTAAACAGTAAAAAAAAAAAAGAAAACACCGGCTAAATTAGTTATCTTTTCCTTACTTTTCGTTCTTCTTGGGAACGCCAACTGAATTCTCCAAATTCTTCGAACTAAATCTAGGTTTTTTACGTGATACAAAAAAACAAAAAAAAACAGAACGTCGTCTTTTCGGGGAGAAAGAGCAGTATGGCCAACTCCGAAAATAATATTGCTGCCTCATATGTTTTCCTGGACGGAAAAAAAGAAAAATGGAGGCGGGTAAGATACCGCACTAATATGTATCATTCGAGCGCTGAATGGCGAAATCAGAACACACCTTTTGCGATGTATACATCTCAGCGTTCGCAATTTACGACAACCGACGCACCTGTTTACACGACACTCGCAAGCAAACTACAGGCTTCTCCGCCTGTACAAGACTGTCCGTTGCGCGGGCAGCAACAATGCCCACTTGATCGCGCGGCGCAACCACCACTTTCAAGTCACGGGAAAAACATCAAATATCCAGCTGGCGGCCGTGAAGCTCTCAGAAGAAATCGGGTGTTTCTTCAGAATCACGGCCGTCTATCTATTTCCGAGTAATTCGGTGTTTCGGGCGAAAGAAGTCGACAGATGTCAAGAAAATGGCACCTTATACCGGCGTATCTGTCTTCCTCTCAGTGTACGCTTGTGTGAACGTTGTTGTGTTCCGGGTGTTTTGTGAAACCTTGCGTCTCGGTCACAGCGGCAGCATGCGATACGATAAGCACATGGTATAAGAAGGTAAACGCGCCCCATTGTCTCCATTTCTGCCATCAAGAGCTTGGAAAGCGGCAATGCAATGTATGCTCCATCATTAATGTAATCATCTCTCTCCCTAAATGGCACACAAACAGGCACATCTCAGCCTCTGGCTCAATCGACGCGAGGGGTATCAGGCGTGGTTCGCTGTACGCCATTATACCAGTACTGCTATCTCAGGGGGGCGCTTACAACAGAAGTTGTAGGAAGCCAGCATGCCACCGAAGCAGAAACTACACAGGAAACTCTACTTCTTGACGTCTTGACTCTACGTCTTGACACGCCTACGCAACTCCTCAGACGCCAGCAATCAACCTTTTTCTCGCTTCAGCAACTCCGACCAAGAGCTCCTGTAGTGACAACTGTGGGTGGGCGTGCGTCAGTTCTATTCTAGCAGCCTAACCAAACCGACTTCCATCGCGAGACAGACGTGCAAGAAGCTGTGAATGGTGTACATCCGGCAAATGCCGTCACACCCAGCATCCTATTTTCGACGTAGTAAGTCACCATAAGAAGCTAAGAACATATGACTGCGACCAACGAAACTCAGGAGCTTCAGTTCACTCTGTTCTAGGTAATTACTTGATATGGAGTTTGATGTTAAATAATTAAGTTTTCAGGTGTAAAAGTCCATATGGGACTAGTGAGATATGCGCCAAGCTTGAGATGCACCAGATTAACTTGAATTTCACTAAAACGTCCTGGAGTTTATTGGTTAACTCGACGTACAGAAAAAAAAGCCTGTACAGGCATACATATTTATTTCAGTCACAATGTCTTTAACGATCCTAAGTTGACAATTTTAGCATGGAAGGCGGGAGGGAGGGGAGGGTGTATGAAGTACTAACACACGAGATTGCAAAATAAATACAATGTTCGTTGGCGTTTTACCAACCGCATAGCTCGATTATCTATAAGTGACTGTAAACATATTTAAATTATCTACAGTGAAGATCAGACACAGCTGTCACCACTGCTGGTGCGAAAAATGATATCATGTATATCAAAATATGATATCTCGCTAATGTTCCTAATTCAGCTTGTTCTTTTTTTTTTGTTTTTTTTTTTGCTACCCTCCTTCTCGGCTCTTCCTCCTACTTCTTATCCCAAATAGAATAGAGCAGTAGGTGGGCTAAAATCTCCGCGCTTTTAAATAAATGTATTTCTTAATCCAGGACATAATTTTGCTTGTAGCACTAAGGAACAAGTTGGCGCACGAGCGACCACGCTTTATTTCACATTGAAGGCAAATATAAAGCTGACCAGCAAGTACACCAGCAAGCGGCGTCTCTCATAATCAGAACTGGTTTTGGGACGTTAAACCCCACAAAACAGCAACAACAAGTACATTATGACTGCCAGCAAGTGCATTAGCAAACCTTCGATCGACTTTGTATCAAGCAAGATAGAGGATGATTAGTGTGGTTAGCGTGTCCGGTTGGGTGCCAATCTGTTCTCTCACAGGTGGCAACTGTGCAGATACCAAGCGGTGCTTTTCGTATCTTTACGTATGCTTTCAACGTGAAATAAAGCGTAGTTGCTAGTAAACATCTGTTCTGTCTTTCTTACTTTCACAACGACGTTACATTGCACTACTAACAAAAACCTTGCCATGCAACACCAACTACTGCCTGAATTGAAATCTTTGATCAGTTCCTGTACTCCTTTAGTGGTATAAACAACAGGAACAACTAATTTGCCAAGGCACACTATCAGGGTCATGTAAACGCATAACGCATGTAACATGCAGATGTAAGACAGCGTTGCACAGAAGACTACACGAGAGCGGTGTAGGTATGCGGCGTGAAGTTGCGAAGGAAAAGAAACCAGTTTTTGCAGCCGATGCACGCACAGGTCGCGAGGGTTATTCCTCGAGTGTTCGTCACAAACAGGCTCCAGCGGATGTGAGTTACCTACCCCGGCGGTGTTGCGTCTCGATTGCTCATCAGTGCTTTCTTCTTTCTTTTTGTTTTCCCTCCTGCGAGGTGTTTACAAGAAAACCCTGAACGATTTCTTTTATCGATGTTGTGCGCGTTAGTTGTCTGCGAAGTTTTCCCGCTTTCCTTCGTCATTTGCGTGGGCGTGTAAACGCATGCGCTTTTCCAAAAACTTCGAATCCACTGGATGCACCTGTGCGCGGACGTCACCTGGTCTGGTTACGACCTTAGAGGAACCCCTACGAAACACTTGTCTCCAAAAATATTTAGAAGAATAGATGTGCGCGTTGCAGCCTATGTGTGCACCGCAGTACGTGAGTGCAATGAAAGAAATCGCCCACTGCAGATAACCCACGTGTGTCTTTCCCTGAGCCACGGTGAGGAGCATATGGGCGGCATCAAGAAGGGACATGAGTGTTTAAATGGATGAAGAGTACAGTTAAAAGTAGCATGTTAGCACATGGAACGATGGAAAGGAGTCCCAAAAATGCTCACAGCGGGACAAAAATAAGAAAAGGAAAAAGAGAAGAAGAAAAACGTGATCGCCTGCAGCGAAGCGATACTGACAATGTAACCCTTTTTGATCGGAGTCAAGTGTAATTGAATGAAAAAGAAAATGCACAGGAGCGACCTGACTATAAGTGTAATCATCCAAAAGACGTTTCGGCTTCTGCAGGGGAGCCTTGCTCACAGTCACGAGGCTCCCATACGAGAGCTGAAACGTCTTTTCTATACTTATGATACTACTTTTGGTCGGCGCTGTGTTTTTCTTCGTCAATGTTATCCCGGACGAGACAGGAATACGTTCCACTCTTTGTTTCATTACAAAGTATTTTGTTTACGGCGTTTTATGAAAAGTCTTACAAAAGATGTTTGCTAAATTTGAGCACATGAATCAGAAAGAGCTGCAAAATGCCTCCACAATGATAGCGCTGCAGCAAAACATGGAAACGATGATGACGTCATGTCGCTGAAGCTAGATACACGAGTGAGACCGACGCGATGAAAGTTGCTCCTGTGACCGCTTCTGCAACGCGGTAGCAGCACGTCCACGAAATTCGCGTGTTACCTACGAACACTTCCAAACCGTCATCGGGCGAAAGACCACGAGTCGCTGGCGTTCACCAAGAATATTCGTTCCCATTACACGCGAAACTGGCCCTGATTTTCGAAAAAAGAAAGAATCACACGAATCCCGTTTCTATACAAAGGAATGCGCAGAAAACGAACATACCGAAATGCGTGCTCAAAACGAAGGTGCACATGTACACTCACCCCCAAAATCCATCCCTGTCCCCAAACAGCTAATGCAGTTCTAAATAGAGCAACTCTCTCTCCGTCTTTATTTCTGTTCCTCGCAGGCGATTCGGGGTAAGTAGCGCGTTGCAGCTTATGCGTGCGCCCAGATAGCCGCGGGCACCGCGCGCACTAACGCACGCAATATTAAGAGAAACAGGAACTAGCACATATAAGACCCGCAACGATGCAAGGCCAGACATTTGCCGTCCACGTCTCGCATATACGCGTACGTTTGCGCCGCCAGGCGGAGTGCACGCAAAACTACGCGCAGCGAACGCGTACACAGCGACAACCCTCCGGTGCCGAAAGTATGTACGTATACACTTGGCTGCGCACCGTTGTGCGCGCTGCGCGCAACATTACGTCTGCGTGAAGGAAGGCGTGCGAACAGCACTCGATACCGCACGCAGCATGGCGTGGCGTGCCCACATGCGCGTATGAACAGTTATATTGTTGAATAAATGCACGAAAAGTATATATAGCTCCGCGTAGTACCGACCACAATGAAAGCAATGACCTATAGATGCCCCTAAGTTTCCTGTCTCTCTCATGTTGAGTTACACTAGTGAATAACGCCACTCAATAACACGGTGAGTTACGCCAATGAAATTAAACTCTTGAGCGATCGCTGTGTGCCAGCACACGAAACTGTGCTTCCACGCCGATAACACTATACGCCGTATTCATTCAGGCACACGTCAAATGCCTCCTCCCCACCCATTGTCCATCGACATCCAAGTTATAGTACACACACGTTTTCAGAAGCACTTGGACAAACTGTTCTAATCAAACGCCGACGTCACGTACAGAGCAATCCAATAAGGCACTGTCTCGAAGGAGCGGATGGGTCGAGCTTGAACTGAACTGTGAATTGGAGTACGTTGAACGTGCTTACGTAAAAGTAAAAATTTGGGAGCCCTCCTTCTTTATGTATGTATGTATGTATGTATGTATGTATGTATGTATGTATGTATGTATGTATGTATGTATGTATGTATGTATGTATGTATGTATGTATGTATGTAATGTAGGATTAAGGCGAGTCAGCGTGCGCATTCGGCATGAAATTCCACTCGCGACTTCATTCAAATGCGTCCATCGATCATGCATCTTGTAGAGTTACTAACGACAGAAGAAAAAATAATTGCTCTATTCTATGAAGAGGATCGCAGCTTCATTGTTCGCATAGGGCACGAGCGGTTCACGGCTATATATCAGTCACGCTAGGTAGTAATTGTCGGTCTCACTTCACGCTGTCGAGGTACGCAGAGAGACAAAGAGAGAAGCAGACATCGCAGGTGAGATACCTTAGATTACCTTTTTTCCTAAGTGCAGCAACAATAGAAACTACATTAATAAAAACGCGTCGCGATATTCCCAGCAGAGCGGCGGAGACCTTAAGCGAAAAAATCACGATAAATTACCATCAACCGTACTGCACGAGATGTTTTTGCTTTTGTCTAGCTATATACTACAGACACCCACGTCTATTTTACGTCTCTCTGAAACGGCAGTTCGGTTTCTGTACGCCTGAAACTATTCGTGTACACGCGAGTGCTGCCCTAGTATCGCAGCATGAAAAAGAAAAAGAAACAAGAATGCAAGAGCGTAGTCGCACAAGGTGCACTATGGCGGACTGCAACGGCTTTTAATTACTGCACTAGGTAGCGCAAAAAAGAAAAAAAAACATGAAGGAAAGGAATAGAAGCCATGGCCTGGCCCGTAGATAAAAACATCACATTCCGTTAGCAGCCTATACAGCATCTCGTGTTTCGACCAATTTCAACCAATACGCCTCTGACAGCAGAGTATCACCGCGACCAAACTGTCCTGTTGCGACGAATTTCTCCACAACAGGAAACAAACAAACAAAAAAAAAGCGAGACAAAACTGTACACACGAGAGCCATTGTACCGCGTATAACAATAGAAAGTTCATTTCTGCAAACGCTGCTATAACACATCACATCCACACCGAACCGGAACCATTTGTACGGCACTCCAAAGTGCAAGTTTGCCCAGCTTATTCATAGACAACGGCTTCAGAATCTAACGCTCTGCACGGAACTTCGCTCGCAGCCCTCGGGCGGTACCGGTCGGGTCCAGCTTGCCGCTGGCGCGTGTAAGTAGCGCAGGTTTACTACATTTGCGCTGCGATATTATTGCGCGCACGTACACACACAGACGCCCGTATACACGAGCTGCGGCGCTGCGTATGTAGTTCGTGTACGCTACCGTCCTCGCTCGCGGCTACGACCGTGTGTAAATGACGGCCGAAAGTGGAGCACAATCGTGACTGAGTGTGCGTTGTTTATCTATATCCAACGTGAACCGAAAGGGCAAACATGGAGCTTGCGGTCACGTGGTTACGCAACCTTGTTCATTGCAAACGCCTTGTTGTTTTCTCCTAGTTGACGGCAGCTGTACTCCTGTAGGCTAATGAGCGAACGGCGGTGACTCAATGGACACTTCACATCGCGCGATGTTTCTGTCTAACAACCCTAGAATACCGCACTCTCTAACCTAAAAGCTTTTGCTACGTGCGATGATGTTAAATAATTCCTCCTCCTCCTCCTCCTCCTCCTCCTCCTACTACTACAACTACTACTACTACTACTACTACTGCTGCTGCTACCTAGTATATTAAAGTGTAATGTCGTTGCTGTTGCGGAGGCGGACGCGTAATTCGGTCATGGTGAATCGCTCGTAAATGTGAAGACGACGAAATTCGTAACACTCTCTCATAGAACTTTGAGAGAGACTCCAACCCAATAAATTCATCACCGACAGCCCCTGAAGAAGAAACCGAACACTTCTTCTGTTGGTGTCTCTGCAGAAGTTCTGTTTTAACCAAGTTCCCAACCAGACAGGCAGCTCTGTCAAAAATGTACAGCTTCACTACGTTCTCAGATAACAATTCAAGATGTCCTTGTTCTTGCTGAAGAAATTTATAACATGCTTCGAGCTAAGTAAGCACAAGGTAGCGCAACTGTGACCATCGAAGTGTTGAACGCAGTAAGGCCTGAAGATGTTTCCCATTACTGGGACATGCGACGATCCAACAAGTGACGGCTAAGAGTTGTGCATGTTACCGAAATCTGCGTCATGCATCACTCGCGAACTTTTTCAAAGCCGTTTCTATCTATGTGGTTTCATTGAGGTTCTTGTACCCTTACGATTGGCCGAGGAATATGTTCGCGGCAAGCCTCAACGCAGAGACTGCGTACGGCAACCCTTTCCGCAGCATTTGTGGACAGATATCCGCCATTACCTTACTCAAGACAGTCCACTGTTATCGAGCGCTTTCACAACTGTTCTCGTGATTTTACTGACATGATTATTACTCACTGAGCGACGGCAAGCTGCTCTGACGCTCACTTAGTTGTGCTGCGCTGCCTTGGCGTGAGTGTGTTGACACCCCCCTTTCTCTCTCTCTCTCTTCGATAAGGCAATAATAAGGAAAGAAATTTCGAGATTCTCTGAGTACCGTGACGAGGTCACGACGACGACTACCTCCACTCCGCCTTGGAGACTTTCACAACGACCGCCTTTCCCCGCGAAGCGCTCGATCTTCGTCCCGCAAAAGCGTTAGGCGGAGGAGCAATTCAGTTTTATACTTTCCGCATCGAAAATCTCTCCCTGGCGAGGACAGAGTCGGCGGCCTACATAACGTATAAGCCGAGACGCCAAGCAATCGGCGACGCCAGCGTGGGTCCTTAAAGAAGTTTGGCAATCAACGGCCGTTGCGCTGAAGCGAGACTCCGTCGGAAATGACAACGGACATCAAGCACACGATTTCCGGTTCTTGCCCCTAGGCGAAGCTGGGTTGTCCCATTTATGGCTCTGGGCACGTTTAGCAAGCGAGCGAGAGAGTCGTTGATGGCGGTGCTTGATTAGCACAGCAGGACTAGGGAGAAATAGTGTCTATATCGACACAGGGCAACTGGAAGAAGCTTTCATGTATCTCTAAAAATGGGCAGAAACTTTGGGAGGAGGAGTGCCAAAGGCATGCAGTACTACTCAGCTATCGATATGATGTGATATAGGCTGACTGGCACGTTTATTGGTTGATGCGCATGTCGGCGGGCACCTGACGTACAGATGGGCGTGCCGCAGTAAACATCTTTTGACGATGAAGAAACGCAGAATTTGTCAACATTTTGAATATGACCAAATAAATAATTTGAAGTAATCTATTTTTCACTCACTCACTCACTCACTCACTCACTCACTCACTCACTCACTCACTCACTCACTCACTCACTCACTCACTCACTCACTCACTCACTCACTCACTCACTCATTACTATTACAATATTGCCGTGAAAAAGACGAAGGTTCGACGAGCTGGAAGAAAAAGGAAGACTGGCCGTTGCCTGAGCGCTGTTTTGATCTCTAGTAAATGCACACAAGTTACGGTCGCGGGACTACTTTCTTCCCGCAATATTTTGGGTTGCGGGTGCTTCCCGTAATAATATGTTATATGTAATAGTATGTCGTCCACAGAAGACTGTCACGTTCTCAAAACTTCAAAACGAGACGTCGTTGTAACCGGTGCATGGTGCAGCTCTTGCGCAAAACCGCGGGAAACGAACCGCGCCGTCTACGGATATAATAAGCCCGCTACCTTTAACCAGCGCCGCAAGGTTAGCCAGCCCCTAACGAAACGCAGGCGTAAGCAAATATACCGACGTGTTTTGCAATTAAGCCGCGGTTAAACCGAAACACTGCGCACTGGTGGAGCGACGCAGCAGGGGTCCTCGTACTCGTACGCATAACATTAAGAGAAAAGGGGGGGAAAGGGGGGGGGGGCGCTGCGGTTGAGCAATTAAGCAATAGAGGGCGTTGGGCGAGGGCAGGCAACTCAGCGACAACGGCAGTGACACGGCCCGGCGATGGCAATAAGACAGTCCCACTAGCGCGCATGGACACACGTACAGAGAGTGTGTGTAGCCGATTTCGCAACGGGACCTGCGGCGCGCCGTCTCCGTCTCTGGGAAACGGGGTACCGCTTAGTCGGCTTGGCCGGACGGAATGCAAGGCTAGCTACTTGTGTCGGTTTTCCCCTTCCTCTTGGCCACGCGCACCCGTCTCGGCAGTTGGCAGCAGCACCAAGAAAGCTGTCGCTCGATGCCTGCCAGTACGTGTGTCCCGCATATACGTGCTGATCCTGTAGTAAACAGAGGCGTGTATGCTTGCTTGTGGAATCCAGGAGAGAAAGCTAAACGGCTGAAATGAAGAACCTCGGCATACGCAAGCTTATCACAGCTTCGTGTGAGAGGGAATCAGAGCGCAGCATTAGGCGTGCCGGGAGAACAAGCATATCGCCTTCTCAAGGTGAACGAGCAAAAGTTCGTGAGAGAAAAGTATTTGTCAAGCAGAAGTGCATAGGTGAACACAACCCTAAGCCTAAATTCACTTGACTACACCCTATGATAACCTACATAGCGAAACGGACGTACGAAGTTTCTTTCGCTGAGGACAGGAGAGAAACAGAGAGAGAAAAGACTTTATTTATACCCTGCGAGTTTCAGGGATGGGCTGCGACTCCCGCCTAGGCTTCGGCCGAGGTTTTTTGAGCCTCGGCGGCTTCCTTTGCCCACTGGATCGCCCATAATTGGTCATCTATAGATGAGCTGAGCAGAACTGCTCCCGAGCGTTCTTTTAGCTGGTTATCGGAGACAGGGACAGGAAAAACTCTTTTTTTTTTTTTTTTGAACTTTAATCCAGCCTGAAGATGGCGAACTATCCTGTCTACATTTCTTTGTACTGTGGTTTTATAATTCACGAATATGCTTCACGGGTGGCTGAAAGCAATGAATAATGGCGAAATTTTAAGACTAAGTCTTCCCTCCAGGGTTACGGCGTTCGAACTGACTTTCTTTTGTTTATCAATGTACGATTTCAGGTTACAGCATGCCCCAGTAGGGGAAACAAAATATATTTGAACAGAGGCCGCAGCGTTAAAAAATAAGAAGAAAACGAAGTTCCACGCAACTATCTCTATCAAAAATGACACCCTCGCCAGCATTCCTTCCTTCGTCAAAAAAAAAAAAAAAAACACTTACGTGACGCATCTCTGGGCTACTGATTAATAACCGTAAACAAAGAAAAGACAACGCTGCTGGAGTCCAGCGACAGCAACTTTTCTTGTACCTCGCCACTGTTAATACGCTTCAAACGTCCAGCATACCGTGAACTTCTCTGAAGTATAACTCCATGACTCTCCCGCTTATTTTCATGGTGACCTAGACGACTTCAACAACGGGAGCCATTTGCAGACTGCATGCATCTTACCACACGTACGCGAATCATATTGTTACCTGTGCACGCACCGACGCTGCCAATACTGTAACGGTGCGCGGGGGTATGCATGTACGTGTGTGTGTTCGTGCCCGTGTAAAGCACTGGGGAGCTGTTAAGCCTGCTCATCCGTATTGGCAAAGCTGGCCTCCTCGACAACATGATAATCTCCGATACACGCGCGCCACCTCGACTGACCTTCCTTGGCACAGAGCGCTCATCTTCCTTGCTACTCACGGTGCCTCTCGCCAGATATTCCTTGAATTCCAAGCGTTCAAGCACGCGATTCAAGTGACCTCCAAAGAACAGCGCGGCTACACACTCAGCCCTACGCACACAGTTGCGCTTAACAGGGCTCTAAGACGCGTTAATACGCTACCCATACAGCGCCAGAGCTTCTCCAACGCTGCACCAAACCGGCGTGCGATAAGACACAACAAAGAGTTCCCAGTGGCGAAAGCTCTCGAGCTGCCGTAAGTAGCCGGTCAGCCTTGGCTCCGATCGTCTCTTCGCGGGACGAAAGCGACCTCCACGCGCAAGCGTGCTAGCGTCAAAGCAAACCAAGAAAACGTCGTCCGCGCGCAGTTATTGCGGGACCACTAAAAAGCTCGAGCGACCACGGTTGCATTGATAGCTGCCGCTGTTGCTGTTGTTGTTGCTACCGTCCAGGCGAGAAAACGAATGCGGTGCGGGCTGTGTCCGCGTGTGTGTCTGAGGTCCTTTCTATAAGCCGCGCCTTTTTGCTTGGCACGGCTGAGAAAGAGGCAGAGACAATTTGTTTTGTCGAAGCTTAGCTATTAGCCTTGAAGCAATCGGAAGCGCGAAGGCCGCAGCGTTCGAGTTAAAGCACGAACGGCCGGTGAGCGAGGTTTGTATACTTATAGAAGCCAGGAGTCCTCGAGGCGTATAGAGTACGAAAGCTTTTGAAATTAAATCGCTCTATTAACGTGTGTCGTGAACAAAGCATGCGGCGGAGAGTGGTGGGCAGGGCTTAACTGTAATTTTGTTTACACGCCTAATGTGCGTTACCAATCTAAACATCTTATCAAAAAGAATCACGGGGAAAAAGAGGGAAGAAACACATAGCTGGACTTATCAGAGGTCACGTTGCGAAGGCAGGCGAGAAATCTGCTTTCATCCACAATTAGGTGTTTCGAAGATTCAATTTTATGTCGTATATCAAACTTTGGCAATCCAATCTTGATATCTCATGTCAACCTTACTTGAACCGTTCTTACATCTTTAAGGACCGCGTCAAGGCAAGATATCGAGCTACTTCCGACGGTCATGAACTCCCCTGGTCCCTACACACCCGATAAACAGTTCACCTCCTTTGGCATCGTAATCTGGCTTGCTTGCACTTCCTGTCTGGAAAAACCAGCACTTGCCACTTTCCTATCACGAATATTCCGTCACGCCGATAGCGAGCTCGCCGTTCATGACCTCATAGCAAGAAACACGAACCAGGGTAGGTGACAATGTTGTGGGACAAAAATACGCCCCCATAGGTACAATTCTTCCTAGAGTACACACTGCAGCGAAGCCGCGACCTCTCCAGAAGAGGACAAACTCGGAACTTGGAAGTATAGACTAATGATGTTTGCGCACGCATATCTCAAGAAGGTACATTGGAAAGTCGGCAATGTTTCAGGTCAAGCTGATCCCGAGGCATGACGCTAGCTGGGCAGCAGCTTGACTTGAAGCAGCTCGATCTGGTCGCAAGAGCACGCGTTGCCCACCCGCGGTTCAGGGGGTCCTGGACTGAGGGCTCCACTGAACTGAGGGCCCGCTGAAGGACACTGTAGTCGACCAGGATTTCGGTAAATATTTTACCCCTTTCTCTCTCAAGGCAAGCTCACACCAAACGGTATACAGGCAGTGAACGAGCACTGGGAAGCACGCGCCGTCACTCAGCTATACAGCGCAAGCATTCTGGAGTGTTTGCTTGAAACATGTGCGAAGAATGCGTGAAGTGTAAACAAAAGAGACGTCCTTTCTTTTTTCTATTTTTCTTAACGAAGAAGGACAACACCTCTTTTCCTTTCATGCGGCAGGGAAGAGTATATATATACACAATCGCAAAAGACAATGTGGTCACACTAACTGCTAACAGCCCCCCACGCGTGCCTACGCGACAGCGATCCTCAATCTCGAGGACCGGCCTCAGCTCACGTCCTCATTGACCGGCATTCGAAGAGAGTTTACATAATGACCCTCACTCTATGCAAGCCATCCGCTATATGCATCCAACGCATTCGAAGCGATGCGTGGTCCGTGGGAGTCGTTCTCGGTGGTGCGCCAACAAGGTCTAGGTCGAGGACCCCTTCGTCTCGCGTCTGAGAACAACGCTATGTAGTACATAATAGACGACGAGTCGTAGAAAGAGAAAGAAAAAAAAAAAAAACAGAAGCCGTCGCCGACGCTGCAAGCAAATTAAATGCTTCGATAGTCCGTGGGAAGCACAGATGGCGATAGGAGACAGCAGACACGCCGACGACGCCGAGTATGTGTGGTGGCAATTCTGGCGAAGGCGGTGAAGGCGCAGGAGAGCCATTACAGCACGCCCGCGTTCGCCGATTCGATGCGGTGATTCGTCTTAACTGGCCGCCGAGCGAAAGTGATTTTGCCGGACACTTCATTGAGTAGGACGTGAGCGGAATGGCTTCGCAAGTGTGAGATGGCTTTCCCGTTTGCGCAAACGGCGATATGTGCTCCATAACCATTTCCGATTGGCGACGCAGGTTAGCGCGCGGTTCGTTAACACAAGAAACAGTCAGTGATTGCAAAGTGCTTTAGTAATAAAAACGAGGGAAGGAGGCAGGGAGGGCCGAGTGAGTGAGTGAGTGAGTGAGTGAGTGAGTGAGTGAGTGAGTGAGTGAGTGAGTGAGTGAGTGAGTACTATCCGAACTTTCTCGCGCAGCTAATCACATATCTTGCGAACGGGAACACACAAAAGGACGCCTACCTCAGAAGTCATCGATTACCGTCCGCAGTCTTCTCTCCCATACACACAACTTCCTTGATTTGAAACTTCATCCCTGCTGAGCTAGAGGTCACGCGTTCGATCTCGGCTGCGGCGGCCGAATATTGAAGACGGCGCAGTGCAAGGAAGTTCGTGTACTTCTATATTTAGAGAGACAGCAAAGAGGAAAAGGGCAGGCAGGTCAACCAGACGAACGTCATATTTTCTATGCGGTTGGCTATACGTTAAAGCGCATCAGGATGTTTAAGTTATATATCCCGAGTCCCTCAATCTGGCGTGCCTCACAGTCATATCGTCGTTCTGCAGGCAAACCCCCAGAATTAAATGAGGTTATCATTTTTTGAATGCGTAAATACGAGAGGGTAGGCAGTAGCCAGTCATCTTAAAATCATGAAATTGAATACTAAACCAACGGTCAACCAAGAAAAGAAAACAAGAACTTGTCAAAAGCGCAAAGCACGCACATAATCGCTAACGTAAAAAAAAAGGCCTTTCTTGTAATACGTAGGTAAACGCCCGTAACACCGCGGACAAGGTTCATACATGACGATCATGAGCTCGCTCCCTCAAAGATGCAATATAGCTAGTTACAGTTACGTTATAGTTACAAACATTCCATTATAGTAAGGCTGTCCGTTTTGACGTTAAAACCTGATTTTTGCCCCCGAATTCTGAAACCACGTGCCAACCTAATTTCCTTTCACTGCACCGAGTTTCTGGCGCACAAGTCCTAGCTACCCCATCCTCGGGTCAATGAAGTTAATCCATATAAGGCTGAAGTAAAAGCCAGTGACATAAAGTTAATTTCACCGGATGCGTGGAGCACTGTGGACGCTACCGGCACTCGTTTGCAATTTTACACTCGTAAATTTAACCCGAAAATCCCGAATTTTGTAACTGGTTCCAGGAAGAGCTCGATTTTCCTCCGATTGTTACCTTGAAAAATAACACCCAATATCTAACTCCCGAATTTCAAACAACAACATCAAAACCCTAGAACGAACCATTCGAAATACAGGCCGCTAAATACGGTGGAGAACAGGGAACGTCGCCGGAGCCAATGTTTCGACCAGTGAACGTTTTCGACAAGTGGATCGCTAAAAAAACGATGAACAGGGGGCGAATTCACAAAACTTCTCTTTCGTAAATGATTTTTGTTTTGGCAGAAGGAATTTTCTAACGATACGCCCAGTATCCTGATTGGATGAAATATTCTCTTACGAAAATTTTTAGCGCAAGTTGGTTTATTTATTTATTTATTTTTTGTGAATATGGGCCCAGATCGTTTTTAGCGATCTGTTCATCGATTCAAGCCACCATCTTTATTTACCCTGAGCTGCTCTTCTAGTTTAAATATAGGCTGGCAATTTAACTTTTATCTGTCAGCACTTTTCGTGACGGCAGCTGCCACCGAGTATCACGACCTCCAAAGCGCATAGGCGAACTATGCGCCCTGTGCATGTAGAAAGATCATCCGAAGCCCTAGAAAGGACACGCACGTGCCCGTAGCAACAGGCAAGGGCCCCTATATATCCTATACACACGCGCTTCCGTTCTCGAGAAGCGTGGCTTTGCGCAGCTGCGACGGCTCGGGAGCTCTTTTGTGACGGGACGCCGAGGACGACGTGCGTATAGCGTATGTACAGCACGTATTCACGATAAAGAGCGTCGTGCTACGTGTCAGACCAGGGCGCGCCCAAACCGTGAATGCCAGGCTGGGAGCGCCGGCAGGCGTTAAAGTACACGTTATATATTAAGAGCCGCGTACATTGAAGACGGACTCAATCAACTTCTGAACGATGGCTTCGATCCTCTTCTTGCGTCTAAGAAGTTCATTGAGCGTTATTTCAGGGCAAGGCGGTCTTAGAATAGCGTAGCAACATACCGTACATGCACGATGTACTCCATTTTTTATTTCTACTTGTTATGTATGGCAAATGAGTTCTGCGGAAAACCCGCAAGGTGAAGTAACATTTATGAAGGAAAATTAGCATCCACCCGTTCTGTAGCACAAGGCTACAGGGAAACCCATACGGATTTCTCAGAAATCAAAGTTTCCTATTTGTCGAAAAATTCGTCCTGGTCCGAGGTTCGAACCCGGGACCAATGCCTGTCCGGGGCGCTCGCTTTGCCAATGAGCTAACCAGGAGGCTAGCGATTGACAGCACGAGGGCGAATCCATCGACAAATCCATCGCACCAGGACGAATTTTTTGACAAATAGGAAGCTTTGATTTCTGAGAAATCCGTATGGATTTCCTAGTAGTCTTGTGCTACAAAATGGGTGGATGCTAATTTTCCTTCATAAATGTTATGTACTACCACATATGTTTCGTATGTATGCAACGTGGAGACATTTATATGTATGTTCAGTTTCATATGCGCGTCAAGTAGTGTTAATGAATTATGTTCATTAGACGTTGACTTGTAGGGTTTAACGTCCCAAAACCAGCTCTGATTATGAGAGACGCACTAGGTCTCCGGAAGTTTTTGACCACCTGGGGTTCTTTAACGTGCACTGTCATCGCACAGTATACGGGCCTCAACATTTCGCCTCCATCGAAATGCAGCCGCCGCGGCCGGGATTCGATCCCGCGACCCTCGGATCAGCAGCCGAGTACCTTAGATACTAGACCACCGTGGCGGGGCGTTCATTAGACGTAGTGTAGCTATTGCTAACTATAACTATAGTATAGATGTCACCTTTAATTAACTGTATTACTGCCCCGCGACGGTGGTCTAATGGCTATCGTACTCGGCTGCTGATCCGGGGTTCGCGAGATCGAATGCCGGCAGCGGCGGCTGCATTTCGATGGAGGCGGAATGTTGAGGCCCGTATACTGTGCGATGACAGTGCAATTTAAAGAGCCCCAGGTGGTCAAAATTTACAGAGCCCTCCACTATGGCGTCTCTCATAGCTGGTTTTGAGACGTAAAACTCCAGAAATTATGGATTAACCGTATTATTATAAGCGTTTTAATGCATGTAGCTCCATGTAACAGGGAGGCGGGACCTTCGTCGAGCCGCTGGCGTGACCTTTAATCACGTCTCTTCCTTTTTTTTTTATATAGAGAAAAATGAAGATGATCGAATGAATGAAACTATACAGCGGCGTCGTTCAAAGCAAGACTTTCGAGATCGTGCACAAGAGCTCGTGCAATCCCGAAGGCCGTGGTCGATGCATACAGCTCCCCACGAAAATTACAAGAGCTTTAGCTAAGGCGCCTGTACTCATGGGAACTGCCGTTCGGCCACTTCAGACAGCGTGGAGTTGAAGACGATGGGTCCTAAACTGTACAGCAAAACAAATACTCGAGCCACACACGCTCGCTGAGAAATGCGAATTCAGAGGCACACAAAATGACACCGACGAGTGCTATGAAAAGTTCGCGATGTCATATTTCAACTATCAATCTGCCTAGAGATCAGGCTGCGTTTTATGATTCAATAAGAGAAAACGGGCAGCAAGGAAGGCGATGGCACTTCCAAGTGATTTTTTTTTTTAAATCTTTCTTTAGAAGTTAGGAAACTAGAGGGTAATGTGCTTTAAACCGCATAAATCTCACAAGCTACAAAGCTACTTTAGATTATCCTAATAAACTTTTAATTGGTTCAGTGCCACTGATGATCTGGCTACACATTTTATCACTATATTTTTGGATAAAGAAAGCTGCTGCGAGATCAAGTGCTGTATTATCTTCAAGCTGAGCTATGGCACCTCAGCAAAGGAGTGGAGTGCAAGTGCACTCACGGCAATGTACACATATCTAGCGCTTTTTTATCCCGCGCTGAATACACAACTCGCACGATTGACAAACATCTCAAGTTACATTAATAACCTGAGATGAAAATCCGCCTTGTCGCAGGATCTCTGGTACGCTAGACATTTGGCGCGGACACATATGAATTTCGTTCCCCTGTCTTCAAAGCAGCCTTATGAGATTTCAGTTTAACAGTTTTCAACAATGGAAGTCTATTTGTTTGAAGGTCAGTGAACGACGTCATAGGAAGAAGCCATCCATTGCATAGCACGACGATTACAGAAGTCCATTATTGCAACGCTAGTTAAACGATCGCTGCGCCACGTTTGCCCCGCCACGGTGGTCTGTAGTGGCTATGGTACTCGGCTGCTGATCCGAAGGTCGCGAGATCGAATCCCGGCCGCGGTGGCTACATTTCGATGGAGGCGAAATGTTGAGGCCCGTGTGCTGTTCGATATCAGTGCACGTTAAAGAACCCCAGGTGGTCGAAATTTCCGGAGCCCTCCACTACGGCGTCTCTCATAATCAGAGCTGGTTTTGGGACGTTAAACCCCACATACCAACAACAAGCGGCACGTTTACTATTTAGTAGAGAGAGCTTTAGAACAGGGTATATCCGAAGCTTTGCGCGCGCAGTCCTTTGCATTATTCTGGCACTGCGCACGCGTCATACGCAAACGCTGTTTGCGTTGAAGTTCTGGTCCCAATTTTTGAAAATAGAGTGCTCGAACCATCAGCAAAGATCGTCAGCAAAAAGCAATGATCATGCTTACGTTCCTCGTTAGGATACAAGGATTTCACTTTTCTTTCTCTTTCTTTTCTTCTTTTTGTACTATATTGCAACCACTCCTGCATGGGCCCGAGGAGGGCCTGCAGTATTGTAAAATAAAATAAAAAATTTGGGTTGATCACGTGATGCCACAAGCGCGATCTGCGTTTGTGGAGTACAAACGCTACTCTAAATCATTTTATCAATCATGACGCGCTTACACGTCAGCCCAACTAAAGTCTGCGTGCCCATTTCGGGAACTGTCTAGTGATTTTTCGAACGGAACTAATATGACCCGAGACAATATGACTATGACAATATGACCAATATGACAATATGAATACGACAATACGACCCGAAGACAATATGACCCGAGGCATGAGTCGAGGCGGATGCCGCGCGGCATCTGCCAACGTCCATCGCCACGAGCTTCGCACGGGGATACATGCTGCTTGCTGGCCTTATAAAGCGGCGAGCTCGTTCGTCTTGGGTCGCCGCTGTCCGCCGTGCCGGGCTGCATGCACGGATGCGTGGTTGTGCACTCTGCAGCGCTCGGGTCTCACGTTTTGCCAGCTTCGCCTATCTTTTGTATACGCGGAAATGAGTGACCCGCGCGCGCCAGCGGCCACGGTTGGCTTGTGTGTGCGCCTGGGTCGCGCATGCAGCTTGTCGTACATACATATAACGTAGTCACGCACGCTAACTTATAGCGTCGTCTCGTACCAAGCGCCCGTGGAAAGGAAGAATGAGAGAGAGAAAGAAAGGACTTGGTGAAGAAGGAAGGGGGAGAGGGTCACGGGAAAGACAAACCACGCTGTCCTTCCGCGACCACCGTGAGAACCGTGAAGTCACGTGCAAGGCCGCCCGCATTGAGGGGAAACGTTCTTTACGGTATACGCTACAGCAGGGCGTGCTATATGACAGCCCCGCAACGAACACCTGACTTCAGTTCAGAAACTCCCGAGTATCCTTTTGCAGGAAAGTGCAAGAGACAGTGGGCTTTGGATAAAAGAATAAACCCTCGACGTACTCGATGTGTCGTCAATTTGCTGCAAGGTGCGGCGTATTCTTGCTGGCAATTAATTTCCTGAAGGCATTGCCCGTTTGACGTGTGGGTCGACGTGGAACACTCATGGACCGACGACAAAAATATAATTCTCGTTGGCTCGTACAACAATAACAAATTGCACCCACGTTTCTAGACTTATGCGTGATTCCTCTTATGACAAAATAAAGGATGACTGGCTTCAGAATAAATTTGTATTTAATTATGCTCTAATAAATAATTACTGTACAACCAACATTTCAACATATAACCGCGTTTACTAGCTTTCAATGGAATATGCAGTGCCAGGAAAATTAGGTGCGACGATTTGACAGATTTATTGACGCTAAATCATGATTCGCGCCTGAAGGAGATATATATGCTGCAATAACAAAACTACGTGGCAAGTTTTCCGAAGGGAACATAAGACGAAGAACAACTGGACTAAGGCATAAACAGTACACATGTATTATAATGTTATATAGGCACAACTGCGTATACGCAATGTTATGTCCAATTAACACTTAGCAAAAATTAGACACATTTGACCAGTGTGAATAGTTAGGGAATGACAACGGTAGGTTTCAACCAACTATACACTTCTGCAAAAATAAATTAACGTTGCAGTGCATACATCGTCACTTTAAGTTTTACGGGGCGAAACCACGATATCATTCTGAGACACAGTGAAGGGCTCTGGAAACTTTGACTCCCCTGGGGTTTATTAACGTGCTACTGACAACGCACAGTGCACAGGCATTCAACAATTCGCCTCCGTCGAAATGCTACCGCGGCGGCCGGGATCTAATCCGTGTCTTTCGGGTCGGCATCCGAGCATCGCAACCCATAAACCAGCGTAGCAGCCTATGTCTTAATCTTATACTTTAATGTGCACGTCCTACTTCGTATCACCAGAGGCTATCTGCCCCTCAAGTTCAGCTCAGGAAATACCTCTTTTGTTGTTGTTAACCGATTAAACAACTGCTGCTGAAACCGCAGTTTTCTTCTCCTATTAAAGGTTTCGAATTATTTAAAAAGAAATGGTAGGGTCAACGTGCCATTATTCACTCGTCTACGGCCACTGAACCGTTCCTGCCTACAGCAACCTCCTAACCTACCTCCCAACCCTCGCATCGCGACACTTGGCGAGAGGTCTTCGTGCCAGGACTCGCGGTAAAGCATGGGAAAAAATAAAGATCGGGTACTGCGGAAGTCATATACGGAAAAGAATTGATATTCAGATATACAGAAGCCGCGCGTCCTCGTTGGACTTTAAGCGACTCCTTCCCGGCACACATAGCGGAAACGCAAAACGGAAGGCGACGGGGGCATCCGCTATTCGCGAGCACGGCCCCTTCGTGTTTTATGTACACGTTAAATATATACTCTAAAACAGTGGAATAATTCGGCTATCATATCAGAAAACGTGTGTGCTGCACGGCGTTAAGAACAGACACGAAAGGAAGTAGACGGGACGGGCGCTTTCGTTTCTGGTCTTGACGTCGTGCAGCATAGACGTTATCTTATATGAATCCGTACCAACTGCCTCAAGCCTCTAATACTCACTAACTCAAGCCTCACTGTAATAATTCGGCTATTTTCTATTCCGTTTTTTGCTTGCATTTCTTTCATTGCGGAGCGATATGCGACGAGTACCATGTGACTTCTCCACGGGACGGTTTATTCGTGGCTTGTTCACATAGCTCACTCGCAACAGCCACTGACGACACTGACAGATGGGCCATTAGCAACAAATGATTCAAACAAGGTGACGAGCTCAAGCGAAGCTTGAGGTTTGAGTCAGCGAAGAGACCGTTGTTAAATGATGAAGAGGGAATGTCGCTATAGAGCCAACGTTTCGACAAGTGGACTTGTCTTAGTCAGGACACGCAGTTAGTGTCCTCACGAAGACAAATTCACTTGTCTATAAACGTTGGCTCTGATAGCGACATTACCTGTTCTGCATCGTTTTAAGCGATCTTTCATCGATTGCGACACATAAGTTATTTACGTTATGCTGCAATTTACAAATAGAGCACTTTTCTGACGAGCGGTCGAAGATGACAGTAGACAGTGACAGTGTCATAACATTAAAATCACAACATTAAAATGTTGACATTTGTGGCATATACAAGCACTACTCCGTCATCGTTGCTTTCTTCATATATCTGGCATTCTGTCTTCGTCATACCCTACTTGTTCTCTTGCGCTGCTTTCCCCCAAAGAGAGTGACCAAGTGATGCGCTGTGCTTCACCGAGACTGCTTCCAGCGAGAGTGTTGATTATTATCGATATGAATTAACAGCTTTCAGCATAATCAAAGCGGATGATGTTTCTGGAGCTTCTGGGATGGTGTCAGGCGGACCGAGCTTTTTTTTTTTTTTCTTTCCTATAGATAGTGGCCGCTGTCAACAAGAACACGGTACGTTTTCGGAACTATGACCACCCACTTTTCGTTATCACTTTATCCGCTGAGTGGCCGCACCTAGCTTTGAGAATATTTACTGCGGGTTTCACACAAACCCTGGTATAGCACTGCAACGCCTAAATTTTCAGATTCTGAAAACAGGAGCTACAACTTCTCTTCTTCCAACGTTCATAAACGCTGACTTTTAAAGTCTACAGCTTTCATAGTGCGCATGCAAGTTTAGAACGTGAATGTAGGTTACAGCTATGCGCTCCGCGTATTGTGCAGCATTGTGATGTTGCGGTGGTACAGTGGTCGCGGTGAGGCTGCTCACCCGAAAGACACGGTGTTCGATCCCGGCTGTGGCCGTCGAATTTCGATAGAGGCTAAATTACAGAGGCCCGTATACTCAGACTTAGGTGTGCGTTAAAGAACTCCAGGTGGTCGAAATTACCCGAGCCATCCACTACGGCATGCCGCATAATCACATCGTGGTTTTGGCACCAGCAAATGTTATCGATTAGTGCGCGCAAATCACCCATCCGTGACGGTCATTATACAACGGACGTGCATGCTCCCAATGCTGTCCATCTCGTCTAAATCGTGAATAAAATATATTCAGCAATTTCCTCAACACTGTTCTCACAATGATCCAAAATGAAAACGTCGCAATGGAGAACTCGCGCTATCCAATTTCGAGAAAGAAGCTTGATTGATTGTCTCTGTAGAAAACAGCAGGATGCGTCGGCGCCGCATCGGCATACGTAATTACGTATATAGTATGCGTACCTCATGCGTTGACACGTTAACGCGTTAAAGAAAACGAAGGAAACAGTTCATACTTGCGTTAGAGCTGATAGCATGTGGGAAACGGGCGCGGCACCGTCCGCACGTTATCCGCGAACGAGCGCGCTGTGAGTACACTTCTTTCGTCGCGAGCACACGGCATGGAGACGCCGTTTGCGGCGTGAACTCCGAGGGAATCGTAAATGCGATTCAGGCTCTTGACCTTTGTTTCGGGCTATGTGATGTTTATGCGTCTGCCACCGCGCCGAGCTGTAAGACGCACAGCTGGAAAAGCAGCTTGACGTAGCTATAATCGAGACGTCGCTCACAACGTGCGTATACGAGAGTGCGTGCAAGAGGCTGATTTGACAGAACTACTTCGTAAGTCATTTTTGCTATTGTCTCGCCGCAGGCTCTCCTAATGATATATCCCGCATAAGGATAAGCTGAAATATTTTTTTTAAAAGAAGACTGCTATCGTACGACGTTTGTGTGAATATGCGAAACACGTTTTTTAATATATGTGCATGATAACGCGAACTGCACGTTGCATGTACCACTCACTGGTTTTATAGCTTCTTGGGGTGACACAGTTATTTGAATTTTTTATAGTTTCTCTTGCAATGTCCTCACTTTAAGTTAATTGCTTGCGAAGTCACACCTTTATATTCCCCGTTCCCCACATCATTTTTCAATGTCGTTGCGTCGCTTTGATAAAGGTATAGACAGGTTGTTCTTTTTTATTCTTTCTTCTTATACCCGTCCCCCGTACGTTGAACCCACTCAAGAGCCAAGGAGCAGACGAGGCGTCACTTGAGCGTCAGCATCTCCGTGTATGACGCCAACAGGGAAAAGAAATAAAGGCTGTGATAGCGGGAGGATCAGGAGGAAGCAAGAAAAAGCAAGAGATCGTAGAAGGTGAAGAAGAAAATGGTGATGACGAAGACAACTGATAGTGACGTAGTCTTCGCGCAGCATGTGGTTAGGTGGAAGCCTTCTTTTCTTTTTTCCCTCTACAGAACCGACGATGCTATGATGATCACGTTATAGGAAACTAGGATGGTCGTGGAAGACGAGATGATACGGTGCTGATGACGACAAATGAAAAAAAAAAAAAAACAAGGAAAAACCGCGAACGCTAACTGATGCTCACTACACCAACAGCGGAATTTACAATCTTTTCGCTCGTAAGTATACTTCCTCAAGTTAATACTGCTGGCTTCGCTAATGATGTGACTCGTGCGGATACCTTGTTAAATATACAATTTTCACGAATACAGGGCCAGGAATTCCTGCGAATGTATCCCAACAATGCACTTCTGAAACTTTTCTGGGTGAGGCGAAGGCAGTAAAGAAAACATAAGCAGACTATCTCCGTGGCACTTAAGAACATGTTAACAGCACTGCAGGGTAATAGCTATAATAATCGATGTGGTTTTACGTTCCAAAAGCACGATATGATTATGCGGCACGTCAAAGCTGGGGTGGGTGGTTGGGGGGGGGGGGGGGGGGGGGATGGCTCCTGATTAATTTCGATCACATGAGATTATTTAATGTGCATTCAAATTTAACTACGCGGGTTTTTTTTTTTTTTTTTTTGTATTTCGCCCCCGGGCGACGTACAGCCTTTGTGGTCAGTGCCATTAGATCAGCCAAGTGCAGCTACCTTCAACGTTTCGCGTTTACGTAAACATTTGTGCGTGTGTCTGGTGTCGAGGTTCCTAGACAGATGGGGATGGATAGTATATTGTTATGGTGTATCTGTGGGTGCCGCAAACGATGTGTTATGATTATAATGATGTAGCAGTGCGTTCTGGCGCAAAAGCCAAATGTGGCGAGAATACACCGCGCCTATGTGCGCATGTGACAATGTCGTTGAACCGTGAATTACAGTCCTTAAAGCTGTTTTTCTTTTGTGTGCGTAAACTCACCTCTATATAACTATGGCGAATGCCCTGAGCTTAAATGTCATAAGGTTACGAAACATTACTAGTGAAAGTATACAATGGTGCTAGTTTGCGAGTCACACAACCGACTCAACGAGGTCCTTGAACGCAAGGGCCCGGAGACGCGTGAGAACTAAACTGAACTGCCACAGCAGCAAGCCCTCTTTAGATGCTGTTCTACAAGAACGACACATGCTTAAGCTTTTCCTTAAAGGGGCCCTGAAACCATATTTTACTCGCTGAGTTTTGCATCGAAACGGGTTCGTTGTATTGTTCTGAGGTAAATGCAAAAAAAATTTTCGAGATCGATGCAGGCAAACACAAGTTATTCAACTTACAAATTCAAAATAAAAGCAGACGACAGATATCGGCATCCCAAGGCGTGCATGCTGCTTCCAATCAAAACGCGGCTTACATCTTGCAGAACCGGAACCGTGCTGCCCTCTGTGGCCTTCCTACCACAACCACCACGTGGGCCGCACAGCGATCCTTGTGTCAGTTACAAGCAAAATGAAGTTGTAATGCCCAAATTTGTACCTTTAGCAAGCATAAAACACGTTCTGAATTTGGAATTTCTTATATTCGGTGCATTATCGATATGTGCGATGTATATTTTTATTCCCTACTGTTCCCGGCCAATCAGAACCTGCAGCAAAGCAGCATGGTGATGTCATATCCGCTCGGAGAAACTGTTGATGTATGGCGCTGCAGTCAGCGCGGAAACCGATTTCAGGTACAAATTAAAATATCATACGGTTCAATTTCGCCGCTTTCGCTGGTGTTTCGGTCATCGTCAAGTCCCACACAAAGCAAATGTGCAATAAAATCAATGTGCGTAAAATGCGTTTCAGGGCCCCTTTAACGTTATTAAAGAGCTTTAACAGATCTCGTGCCGAGCACGATGTTGTCTGAAAGAGCACGCGTATTTAAAAAGAAAGCATCGCGGAAAAATATACTAGGTAATTAGCTCCACCCCCCCGCCCCCCTTCTCAACCCGAGCGCATTAACCCTGCTTCGAATGTTGTTGTTGTTGTTGTTGTTGTTGTTGTTGTTGTTGTTGTTGTTGTTGTTGTTGTAGCTTCTATAATTGGCACGTACCCTCGATGGGGATTGGCCCCACTACAGGTAATGATATAGAGAACGGGAAAATTAAAAGGCCAAGGTGAAAATTTAAGAAGTGCGAAGGAAGGAAGAAGTTGTAATTAAAAATAATAATTAGAATTTACTAAAGGAAACATTGCAATGAACAAGCGACTACGATCATTAATTTCTTTTTCCTTTTGCTACGAGCAGCAACTACTACTACTACTACTACTACTACTACTACTACTACTACTACTACTACTACTACTACTGCTACAACAACAAAAACAACAACGACAACAACGTTATACTAGTCCTCACTTCCAATTTCACGTACTTACAGAAGCGCCAAAACAGCGCAAATCACCGCTAAATCACTTATTTCTCTAATGAAGAAGAAGACTAAAGGAAGAGAAGACAAGAAAGGTGTCTTCAAAAGAGAACAATGACTCATATCGCTGCCTGCGCCGAGCAGCGACCTCGCAAATGAAAGAGTGCATCCCACCGTCGCCGCCCTCTTTTCTTCCAGCGCGTTGGTCTTCGTCGCTCGAGCTTCCGAAGCCGCGCATTGTCGGTCGCCGTCCACCAAATGCACCGCGCAAGCCGCGAGCTCCGTAAGCCTAACTGCGTGCCCGCACCATCGGTAGGCAATGGGAACGCCGGCGACGTCGTTTCTGTGGCCGAGTACGTGCGTGTACGCGCATGTACGCCACCCAATTGTCAGCGGCTGCCAGGCGCTTCCTGAACGTCTGTGCATATACCGCAATGGTCGTACCACGTACACACCATACACAAACAAACGGAGCCACGCAGAAGCTAACTGGGCCACGGAAACAAAGTGGCGGAGTGGACGTCCCTCTGACAGCGAGCGCGGGCGGCTTCTTTCGCTCTGTTGCGTGAGTGCGTGCGACAGCGCAGTGGACTGTGGTCGTCGTACGCAGCTCACTCCTGTACATATATATATAGGTTAGCTACTGCAGCGCTTGCGCTCTTTGAAACGTGAAAAGCCGCGTGGCACATATACGGCGCATTTTTAGAGCCGTACCGTGAAGTACTGCTTGTTGTGGTCGTCGTTGATAGCATAAAGCTATATAGTGGCAACACAGTATTTGTTCTTGTTAGTTGTTAAAAAAAGGGAAGATATGCCTCTTTATGGTCGGCTGAGTTAAAATCTTAAATGACCAGAAAGAAAAGAAGGGGGTGGGGGTACGGGGGAGCTGAGACGTTGTTGTTGTTTGTTCAACATCTACTTATGTGGATGAGAAATTTAGGTGAGGGTTAAGGGTAGAATTAAAACAAATATTTCGTCATAACACAAAGCGGGCATACTGAGGGTACATGAACAAATTCTCACGACTACTATGGCTGGTGTGACCGCGTTAATCACAAACCCTTCTTTTGCTGAGTAAGCTGTTTGGAAAATAAAACTCTGCTTTGAATACTATCATTTAATTCGCACTCCGCGGCGTTCGAACCGCTTTTGTGTGTCGTGTAATCGTGTCGTGTGTGTCGTGTCGTCGTCCGCACGCACAATAAGGGGCCGCTATTATCGACGAAACTTTTCTCAATGTGGCGTTTTACGACGTCCGGAGCATGGCGTGTCAAATTTACGCGTCAATTCACGTTCGGGCACCGACGATCTTCAGGGTTTAAGGGGTCATCGGGTTAATATACGACCATAATCCAAGTGTTGCTAGTCCAAGCACTCCCCCCGTGGATAAATTTCTTCAGTATAATTACCTCCTTTATACGAAACCTTGGCTTGCTGCATAAAATATGCCCCGACACTGAGTGGTGCATGAGAGCGCATAATCTGCAATGTTCGATTAAAGCCACCGCGGATTAATGGTAGGTGTACCATGAATCCATGTCCGGCACTCTGGCGGCCGATTCTACGTGGCCCCACTTTCTGACAGGCGCGTATGCTGGCGCCTTCAATATAAACACGGTCCCAAATAGCTTCGCAAAGGGTGCGGCATGTATCTACAAGTGCATCTGGGTATAAGAGCGGAAGGAACAAGTGACGCCGAACCCTATTACCAACCGCAACATCGTTGACTGTACTAAAAAGTGCTTCTCGTGCATTATATATTCGGGTTCGCATTATACACGACACCTTGCGGTATACATCTCCCCTCCGTAATACCGGGACGCGCTATTCCTTTGAGCTTGCGCCATAGGCGCCTCCCTGAGCTCGTCTGAAACGTAGAAAACGTGCGGGCAAACGCCCGTATTATCCCCTGTCTTTTCCTCCTCTCAGCTTGACCATCGTTGCAACTGGCGCTCCCGGCGCTGGAAGCCGGATGTCCGCCTTTTTTTAGGGGTGGAGGCCACACCGCCTAGGGTGTGTGGAGGCCATTTTCCGTGCGCTATCAGCGTTTGTCCGGGCGGGTAGCGCTTTGTTTACTTCCTCGACGTTACGCCACTGTGACCCGTTTTCCTTTTTCTCTTTTATTTTCTTTTTTCTATAGCTGCTGTTTACGGAGACAAGAGGACAAAAGCGCAAATGGCCTCTTCTAAAGACAAGAGGCGATTTGCGGCACCTACGCGGTCGTGAGGTGTTTCAGAATAAAAACATAAAGCAAGAAAAAACAGAAGACAGAAGTCCCGGTAAAGTTTAGGTTCAAGCTTGCACATGTACTTCACACAGTGTTGCTTCATCGGAGAGCATGCATGGGTGACGTTTTGAGGCAACGTGACAGCTTATCGTATAGTAGAAACCGTAGCGCAAAAGGACGACCAAGGGACTAGATTGAAATCAGACTTGTTCGTGCTACGGTTTCTGCTACACGATGAACTAACACGCTCAAACTTCTTCGCTTCTTAAATGCGTCAGCTAAGTTTTCTTTAATTTCACTTTTGTCCTTGTTTTGAAAAGCTGTCACTACTTATTTGCAGCGCTGTTTGCAGCGACATAACAATGCGCTTAATCGCGTGAGCTCTCTGTCAACAATGCGTGGATACGATATATAAGTGTTGTGGCGTGCAGAAGTGCTTAATCACTTGTGCTTTCTGTCATTAGGGCATGAATGTAATCTGTATTCATTTATCATAACTGTCCTTTGAACGACGACGACAACAACAACAACAACAAACGGGCGAGCAGACATCTTAATAAACTCTGTTGTTTTGTGCTTAAATGAAGAAACGATTACGTGGCACGCCGGCATGCAGGGGGGATGTACATTCGACCACCTGAGAACGAGCTTTCGTCGAATTCTAGACTATGAGTCGTCCACTGTCGCGTACCGAAATAAAAATAACGTCCTGTCGTGTTCTCCTTAACTTAAATAGAGCCAGGAGGTCACTTGCATTTGAGCCTGACACCTTAAGCAAATAACAAAAGAGAATCCACTTTACGGCGCGCCACATGGTACATCGCGTGTGCATAAGCGCGGGTATGTAAGAGTAACTCCCAAATTAGGCGACAAGACAAAGCGTTCTCAAACATAGGCGCGCCACCTTTATCGATGATATATATCAGACGCGCGCTCAAAAGACGTGCCGGCTTCAAAACGGCAGCCCGACGCCCATTTCTCAACCATTAGGCGCATTCAAAAGCGGCTCCGAATCGCTGTTCCAAAGAGGCGGTCGCTCGAACAAAAAAAGGAATACGCTCAATGGGAGTCAGTGATCGGCGTTTCAAACAGCAGAGCTATCTAGCCACTGCAGCCGAGCTACGCCATTGTGCGCAGGGGCGCATCGTCTGCGAAACCATTCGCTATACTCTCGTCGCCGGTTTAGTTCAGTGCACTACACTGCAGGCTACGTCGGTCAGCGAAATCAATACGGCTCCTAAACACGATCAAAGGCGCGAACGACCACATCTAGAGCGATCAATCACTTTTCCTTCGATAAAAGCCAATCTGCTTGTCTTGTTGAAAGGGTCGAGAGGGAATTGTACACTTACTGAACTGAGCTGCTGAACTTCATGCTGCCATATTTATCCTCATCACCCACGACGCACGCCGAGGGCGTGTCATCTTGTGTTTCATCTTGGCGTTGTTTGCCTTCATTATGAGTTATTTTGTTGCCTCAACTTGAATATATAAAATTAGCAGGGGCGTAGCCGGGCTCTTATTTCAGTAAAGAGGGAAGAGCCTCCCCCGCGCCCTCCCGCGCCACGTGACAATTCGCGCGGTGTCACAATGGGCTACGCAGTATCTTCGCTCGTGGGATCGTGCTTGGTTTGCCGTCCGCAGCAGTCTCTTAAGAGACGTGTACCCTAAAGTGAAAGTGTGCGATCCACAGCTTAACGACGAGAAACAAAGATATTTCGTTATAAAACCGCACATCAGGAACTTCGCATGTGCACTGCGCGTCGCGATCGAATGGCAAAGTTTTAGCCGCGCTATCGTCAGTATTTTCCCCAAAGCCCGGGCTACGCACATTTCTTTATTTTTTCACAGGGTGCCCGCTTCGAACAGTTGCTATAATAGAAGCAACGCATTTGAACCTCCAATTCGCCTACAACTTAACACTTGCCTTTATAGGAAGCGACTGCCGTGCACAAGTGTATCACATAACGCGGGACTGGCGATACATTCACACGTGATAAGGCTGCAGAGGCCTGCAGCTCGCGAGCAGTAAGCCGAGCTGCACGGAATTTTCGAGGACGTCCACCATCGCTTCGCGCGTCGCAGGGACAAACGCAATGGCACAATAGGCCATCCTCGCGAAGCGACCGGGTCAATTGGTCTCGGGCGAGAGACAGCCGCGTGCGAAGGCTTCGGTACGGCGGCGTCCACTAGACCGTGTCATCCGCACGGGTGGTCACTCGGTCAGAAGACAAGAGGTGTTGTGCAGGCGCGAAGCAAGGAGGACCTATTACACCAGCGCCCGCACACACTGGCGATACGAGAAACCCACGCATCCCATCGCATGGTGTGCACGATCGCCAATACATGTCTGTACCACGCCGAGGAGACCGGTTCCCCTATACGATCCGGCCCATCATCTAATCGAAGATCGCGTGTTGCGAGCAGAGCGGGGCGGACGAGCGGGCGATCTGGACGTGTGAGAACACAGTGGGAACGCGTTCACGCCTCGGTGAACGCGAAGGAGCCCCGCCGAATCGCCCTGTGTGAACGCACAGTGCTACACGTATAAACGCACATTTTGCGTTATCGCCGGCTATTTTTACTTAGTAACGACTTCTAAACTTATAAACGTGCCTACAGGAGCGGGAGAGTTTGCGACGAGGAAAGCGATGAAAATCTGAGCGTAGAGCATTAGATGCCGGCACGCAATTGATGTATCATGAATGCCGTGAGAAACGCGTTACGGTTGTAGAGACTCGATTTTTTTATTTTTCTTTCCTTCTTCGTTAAGCACACTAACTTGAGATATAGGAAACCAGCCCTGGCTTAAGCACGCGCGTATACAGCTGCCGTCTTACTTAACAGGAACGCAAATTACGCACACTTTCGTTTCGCCCTATGTATACACGGGAGTTGCTGAAATTTTCTTTAGGCAAACTTTCTCGAAGTGCCCTAGCTTCATTCGTCTTCATTCCAAAGCATTCGACGTTTACTATTCATGGAGTCCGTGCTCGCCAACGCTAAGCTGATGCGCCGTTGTTGCGAGAGCTATATATAGATTGATGATTTTGGTTGCGCTAATTTCTGCTACCCATGTCGGGAGCACGGATAAGCGTCCGTGAGGGTAGGGGAAAGATACAGAAAGGAGAGAAAAGCCGTAGTGGAGGGCTCTGGAAATTTTGACCACCTGGGGTTCTTTAACGTGCACTGGCAACGCACAGCACACGCGCCTCTGGCATTTTCGCTTCCATTGGAAATACGACCGCCGCAGCCGGAATCTAACCCGCGTTTTTTGGGTGGCAGCCGAGTACCGTAACCACTACACCACCACGGCGGGCGTGTGGGCTAACTGCCTGACGGGGCAGCCTAATAATTCAGAAAAGCTCCTCCACTAGCCCTCACCATGCATCTGCACAGACAGAACGCAGTGGAATGCTGGACAGCGGCCGCAACGTGTCGGAGGGGCGACCTTAATAGATTAGGATGGGTCACGTCGAATCGACAGGCACTCGCAAAAGGCGAGACATACCGTCTTGGGACAGATAGCTGTCGCGCGAGGAGACGCGGCTGACATTTAGGTCAAACGAATACGGTGCCATTTCACGAGCGAGTCCTGCATACATACGAAACCTCAATCCATAGTGCAATGCAACCCCGAAGGTGACGCGCAGTCAGCATTTACATCTAGCTACACCAGAGTAAACATTCAAATTAAGCAAGCTCAAGAGCTAAGAGTAGTCTGCACGAGCACCGTTGCGCCTTCTCTGTTATACATATGTATTCCGTGCGAGTCTGGCAGCACTGTACACGAATTGCGAGAGCCCGCAGTTGTTGATGACATTGATTCAAACAGGTCAAGCTGAAAACAGCGCACGTAAAAAAAAAAAAAAGGGGGAGCTCCAACTATACACTATATCGACGGCATTAATGACGGCAATAGTAGGTACTTCTGCGCAGCCAGGTTAATCAACCAATCTCCGGGACATCATACTAATCAGGAAGAGTGTGTCCTCCTTAGCTGACGGAAAGATGCCTGCGTACCACTGCGATATATCGTCTATAATATTTTTTTTCAGGAACTGTCCTTACGTCACGTTTATTGTTATAAGTGTTGCTGATCCAAGCCCGTATTCAAGTAATATTTATTATGTATAAACGTTCGCTTATTACCAGCAGTCCTCATAAACTCCGGGGTCATAAGCAGACGCCCGTCGCAGTAACGTGCAAATGCAGACGGGTCTTGCAAAAGAAGTCTTGGAAGTCGAGAATGTATAGTTGGTAGAGCATCGGACGCGTTATCAGAAGGAGGTGTTTTTTTTTTTCGTCGACTAATTCATTTCTATTTATGTCATAATCCCTACACTTCCACTAAAAACTACAGATAACTGGCCCTATGCCTTCCTTGGCCTCATTGTCTCTTGGATTGATGAGGCTGTGCCCAATAAAGAAACGAGCCCCGTGATCCCTTCCCCTTTTTCGTTACACACACACACACACACACACACACACACACACACACACACACACACACACACACACACACACACACACACACACACACACACACACACACACACACACACACACACACACACACACACACACGTATATATATATTATTAGTTAGAAGTTAGAAACGACTTCATGAACCAACAATGAAGCTTAGGAATTCCTAGGCCTCATTGCTGGTTGGATCATGATGTTTATATATATATATATATATATATATATATATATATATATATATATATATATATATATATATATGTGTGTGTGTGTGTGTGTGTGTGTGTGTGTGTGTGTGTGTGTGTGTGTGTGTGTGTGTGTCCTGCGCTGTTGATCGGTTGAGACGGTATGTTAAAACTGTCTGTTCATTCAAATGACAATCATCTAGATACTTCAACGAGCACGTGCAATTCTGGTTAAGCTAACCATGTTCCCTAGCCTTCTCACCTTTTTCTTTCCCGACAAGCAAACCTACAAGAGAGATAAGAGCAGCGACGCGAAAAGTAACGTGTTACCTCATCGATTCCGCAAATAGAAAGGAATAGATTGGCCGTGATCGATACTCGCTGTTCCGCATCGGCGTCCGATCGTCATTTTGCCGAGCGACGAAGCGCGTCCCGCAATGTGTCGAATAGTTTAGCTCTGCTCGACTGAAGAGCGGCTGAGTCACGTAGAAGTACGGCAGGCTCTGGTACGGCTGCGCGCAGCGGTGCTCGACGAACCGGTTCCCGAGAATGCCGAACACCAAGGTCCTCTTCGCAGGCTAATTCGATGTAGGTGTATATATACCGCTCAGACTCCAACAGCATGCTTGCGGGTGGTTCTGTTTAACACAGCGAGCGAAGAGAGCCTCGCCACATCATGCATCTGACTAAGCGTACAGCTGGTTGAGATGAAGAATACCATCGAAGAACTCACAAGGGAATGTGATTCGCGCAGGCGCATGCGGTCCACTTGGGTGTGCTCCAAACTTAATTGGCTAGCACATGAGATAGTCTATATACACATAGTCTACATACGCGTTGACAGCCTATGAGACAGCTGCGAGCCCATATAATGAAAAGCATTTGCAAGACACCATTGTGACTAGCCAGGGTCGCATTTTTTGGATGGACAAGAATAGAGAGAGAGAGAGAAATAAGGAAGGGAAGGCAGGGATGTTAACCAATCAGGAGCCCGGTTTGCTACCCTACACTGGGGGATGGAAAAAAGGGAAGAAAAGTAAAGAGAAGGAGAGAGGGGGAATGCCTACAGGACAGTCCTATACAATACCATAGGCGCTCTGTAAGGCGAGATGTTTTTAGAAAGCCCAAAAGCGCTTTCATTGCCTTCTGAGCCGTTCGTCGGTGAGGACGGCATTCCAAGATTGTCTGTTCACTAAGTGGACGATCGTCGAACTTTTGAAGGACTCGGTCATAGGCAGTCTGTTTTCCTTAAATTGTGGACAGTGGCACAACAAGTGATCTATGGTCTCTGCGCATCCGCAGACAGTACACGCAGGACTGTCAGCCATTCCAATCAGCGCACAGTAAGCGTTCGTGAAGGCCACTCCCAACCACAATCGGCACAGAAGCGAAGCCTCACGTCGTGGACAAGAATAGTGGCGAGCTATACAAATGAGAGCTAGTGTTTGCCTGTTCCTTTTTGTTGTTGTCGTCATTGTTGTTGTTGTTGTTGTTGTTGTTGTTGTTGTTGTTGTTGTTGTTGTTGTTGTTGTTTAACTTCGTGTCCGCGAACGCACGAAAACGATACGTGGCTTAGATTAAGCGCTTAAGAAATAAAAAGAGAAGGACAAGACGTACAAGGACGCTGACGCGTGTACTCCCAAGTGACGTTAATTTCCGCACGCTCGACTATGTATGTAGTTGTGATCAGCACACAAAAAACAACAGATACACATCTGAGCCCCGTGCACAGCTCACGCACTGGAACCGATATGCGAACGGAAATAACCTGCCAGCATAACATACTAGAGAGCAACGCATATATATATATAGGCATGCATATCGTGAGCACAACTTGCAAAAAAGAAAATTAAATAGAGACACGTTTCAGTTGAATAAAACGCCCGCAGGTATAAAAACAAAGAACTTTCACCGTAAGACGGGGAAATCTGGTGCCGATGCGAATCGCGGTGTCTCGAATTCAGGCCGCAGAGAATGGGGCTCTTGGGAACGGAACGAAAAAAAAAAACAAATAAAAGAAGGCACACCGGGACGCACGAAGCGACGGACTGCATGCAGCAAACCCGTGGCTAAGCGAAGTCGAGACGGAAGTACAAGCACGGCGGAAAACAAAACGTCGTCAAGCCGAGCCGAGAGTGAGAAATGAAACCGTTTTGAGCGGGCAGCACGACGCGCTATCGAAACACTTCCTGTGCTGTGCCAACCACCACCCGTCGACCGCTGGCGCACTCTCCACTTCACCAGAGTGCCGCCTGTACGCCCGCCTTTACGGACAAGAGACGTGTCTGTACGTAGTAAGCGCGCACTAGTACAGTGAACGTATAGTAGAAACACTATAATCCAACGTAAGCGAGGCGAGTGCTCTGCGAGCAGTAGTTAGTGTGGATAACTGCGCGGAATGTGAAATTGCGTTACCCTCGCCGCCGGAGTTCTCCAGAACACCGCGCCTGTCGAAACGCGTAGGACAGCCGCGTAACACGCAGTATACGCATGTTTGGGAACGAATGCGCCAGTGCTTGGTCGCATTGGTTATCGTTTTAGCGCGTTTACGACCATGAACGGCACCGATATTGTCCCAGATGCGTAACGACAGAAAATCATACCCGGGTGCGTAGATGTCCAGTTAATATTCACTGTTCTTAGTCAGCGCGCGTACGCCTGAACGCGAGGTAAACGACCTGTTTTGCAGAGGTTAAAATCCGCGCTATATGGTGAGCAAAATTGAGAGACGGAAGCGGACCTATAATCGTGGGAAATGAACGATCGCACTCGTCGTTCCTATTATGAGCGTAGCCTGGATGGAGAGTTCCTTTACGAAAGTGGACACTTCGTCTATTCTTTATAAACGTACGGATGAAGACAAGCAATTTATCGCTATGATCAGTTCACTGACGATTGCTTTTCGTGCGCTTCTGGGCAAGATGCAGACACCGACAGCTCGAAGCGCGATGCAAGTGCTGCCATCAGTCCTGTTCTTGCAAGCCTACAAGAGTGCAGTGAATAAGAAGCGTAACAGCAGCACCATATCTCGGCAACGACAGCGGTGCTCCCTCTAGCCTCTAGGTACCCTTATATAGACTTCAAAGGGAATGCGAGAGGCCTGAGCTCCCGCATCTCGGATTTTCGACACTTCCGATTTCCCTGCCATTGTTCCGAACCCCATCGGACTGATCGACAGCCTCTGACAACGAACGCCATTTCCAACGTCGTTAGCACTGCGATGTGCTATATTTTTTCTCTGCCTCTCATGTCAATCTTTTTCTCCTCTTGCCCGCTCCCCAGCGCAGAGCAGCCAACAAAACTCAGCCCACGCTAACCTCTCTGCCTCTCCTTACGTTCGTTCCCTGTCAACGCTCCTTTGACGCACGGTCCCGTACGTTCAGATTTAGAAACTAGCGAGCGCACGTCTGTATGCATGATGTATAATATGCGTGACTCCATCCTACAGCTCTAATTTTTAAGTGCGGTATAGAGGAGAGGATAATGTCACGTATATTCAACATCTGCGCATCGTCCGCCCTTCAAGAGAAAATATATGTAACAAATGTGGCTAGCACATCTAAACGAGTGAGCAACCTGAACGTACTGTCTTCGCATAGCTATACCGACTGAACACATCAAGTCGCATATCGCCCACCTATTGTAAGCACCGTGCGGTACCTCGTTAGCTGGAGCTCTTTGCAAGAAGAGCTCTAATTGAGGTTAACTTCCTCGCCTTTTCCCCATTTGTATCTCTCTCTCTGTGCAGGATTAGATTGAGGTCAATGTTTCTATATATCGGCAGCATTCCGATGAGAGTGGAATGTAAAACGTTCGTTTGCGGTGATCATTAATAATCCTCCAGACGGCCAAAAAGGAATCTATAGAGTGTTCCAATGGCCGAACAGCACACTCTTTCTTCCTTGGATAACAAAATTCAAATAGTTAATGACCTAACTGCGGGCTTAACAATCACGAATGAAAGAAGTCCAATAAAGCAGGGAAAAAAATTAGCCGTCGGGAAATGCTGCACCAATCGTTTATAGTTGCACGAAGTAGAGTGGCATCCAGGAAACCAGGAATACTGAAAGCCAGAAGTACTATAAACTCTAGTTTAGAATAGCAACGTGCAACGGGTAGACAAAACACGGGCACTTCCGCGATCCCAGAGCGGGAATGGAATAACCTGGCACGTGCAAGATAAGATGAGGTAGGTGTACTTAGAAGACGGCACTTGCGAAGGTGTCTGCGTATGCGGAGACCAACGCGCACTACTTTTACGACAGATAAGTAGAGCCGATAAGAGCGGTTTACAATGACAGCGAAACAGGCTATACACAGAGGCCTCGCTGTTGTAAAACCTCCTGCGTATCTTGGTGGTGTTATAACAACACAGCTTCTGCAGTTCCTTACGAGATGTTGCCGTTCGTGAGGTTGTTTGTCGTATATAGCATGGAAACTTAGAGAGCTGTCAGAATGCATGGCCATGATAGGTTCTAATACACTAACCGAGCGTCGCGCGCTGCCAAAGCAATGCTCAATTTTTAATGTCCTCACTGAATAGCTTGAATGTATGCAGGTTTATTGTGCACGTGCTCATAAGTTGGTGAAACATGCTGCTTCTGTGATCACTCCTTTCACGCCAGAGCAGCTGGCGAGGCGAACGACCAGGACAATATCGCCAGTTCTAATAAAATCATCATCATCATGCAATATCATCGTCATCATCACAATCTCTCTCTCTCTCTCGCGCGCGCTCTCTGATCTAAGAATGTAACTATAAGTGGTCGACAAAACCAGACCATCATCATAGCAACGGAACGTTGATGCCCACTTGAGGCCCTGAAACGCGCACGGCGTGCACTGCTTCTGACTGCCCGAGAGTTGCTACAGAGGCAATACAGCAACCGCAGGGAGGTATAAAAAAAAAAAAAATGTAAGGCGCTCGCGACCAACGATATGAACGTCTCTTAGAATCCACAAGAAAAGCTTCCTGCTTTTGGCATAAAACGAAGCGCTAAAGGGGAGAGTTCGAAAGAGGGCGCGACATACTGAAACGAAAGGCGTCAGCTATGTTGAAGAGGTGTCAGAAGTCACTTCATGCTGTTCGCACATGCGACTCCGTTCTGAGGAAACTTAAGCTTTCTCTTTCTCACAAACAAAAATAAGCACTGTGTGATCACCAAGCACCGTTTAGCCTGCTCGCAATCAATCCCGGACACCGCTTTTATTTCTCGCAAATTGCCGACGTCGATCACTAACGGTATCAGGATGTCCATGCATCTCAAAACGGAAAGTTAGGCAGGAAAGACGAGACCTGACACGAAAGAACGATGCCGCAAGAGGGTATACCAATTTACTTGACGTAAAACCGAACGACTGTTACGGGCAGGGGCGGACATGCCATCTTATGACAAAGGAGGAAGAGATAGGCATATAAGAAGTCACGAAAGGAAAGATGAAGAAAAATATTTTAAAATATATATAAAAGAAGCTTCTACGCGTTAGCGAGAAAGCAAGAGTAGCAGACTGCTTTCCTTCTTTTATTTTTTGTTATTTATCCCACAGCGATCTTGCGACCTGATTCACTTGACGTACCACGCAAGCGGAGAGAAGAAAGAAACAGAGTAGGCTGCAGGAAAACAAAGCGAAAAACAAGAAGAGTCCCACTGCACGAAATGAAGTCTTGCAGTGCGCGGGCACACTCAACCGCATCGTTGCAGACGATGCAGCGCACATACGGTGGAGGCGTCGTCTGCTTCGTGGCTTCCCTTAACCCTAACGTACCTATCCAGAGACAGGGAGCGACCGCGCACTCGTTTTCTCCTTGTTGTTTTCCTCGACTCGTTCTCTTTTTCTCGTGATCTTCTTTTTCCTTACTTGCTCCTTCCACAGCCCTTCTTTTTGGCTAAACTACTAATGGACGACTCCGACAACTGCACTCGGGAATAGTACATCTCTCACCGCATTTTCTTTTTCGTTATTTATTTTTTTCACCCAGATTTCTTTCGGGCACATCCTTCCTCGACGCCAGATTCGGCTTCTATATGCTCGTTTAGCTTTCCGTTCTCCGTTGGTGTCGTTGAAACTTGTCTTAACGTCTCTCCTCTACTCTCTCACAGGAAGCCCTTCCAGAAAGACAGGTCAATCTTTTTCTTCTGCGTTATTATTCCTGAACCGCAAAAGACAGAGCGAAGCGAAGCAGATGAAAAAAAAATTAAAAAGAAAGAAGCATGCGAGGGAAGGAAACTGCAAGATCGCCTGATAAGCCCGGAAAACCTTAACTATATTGTACCGCCCGAGAAGCATCTTGCAAGCTACATCGGTTAGGCTTGCGATGAACCTTTAATCTTTCCCGAAACACTTACTTCGAGTAAACTGATGCAGGGTATGTAGAAGAGAGAGAGAGAGAGAGAGAGAGAGAGAGAAGAAAGAAAGAAAGAAAGAAAGAAAGAAAGAAAGAAAGAAAGAAAGAAAGAAAGAAAGAAAGAAAGAAAGAAAGAAAGAAAGAAAGAAAGAAAGGTTGTGCTGACGCAAACTGATGAAAGATATACAAACGGAACGGAATATAAGGCAAAAGAAGAAGGACACAAAAAGAAGAATTCCTCGAGCAGTCCAACAGGTGAATGCATAAAACTTTAGATCTGGGGTACAGGACGTATTTTGATGCATGGAGCTGCTTACGCCCTTGCCGGAAGTACGGATGAGTAGCGACTATACGCTCGTCAACTGCTTCGTGCTCCGCGACTCCTATTGGTCGGAGAAAACGAAGATGTGCCTCCGACGCAATCTCGAATATCGTTCACGCAAGAACCAGTCTTTGCATGCACACGTGGGATCTGCCCAACTTTTCTTTTTCCCCGAGTGTTTTAACCGACAGGTTGTCGGCAGAACATCGGAAGGAGGGAATGGGAATATAAACGGAAAGACGGGGAGGTTAAGCAGCGGACATGAGTGCACTACAGCGCAAACAAGTTATCATTTATAATAATAATAATAATAATAATAATAATAATAATAATAATAATAATAATAATAATAATAATAATAATAATAATAATTGATGGAGTTTTATGTGCAAAAATCACGATATGATTATGGGGCACCCGCCCCATAATGGAGGGCACCGGAGTAAGTTTGACCACGTGGCGTTCTTTATCGTGCACCCAAATCCAAGTACACGGGCTTCTTTTATATATATATATATATATATATATATATATATATATATATATATATATATATATATATATATATATATATATATATATATATATATTGTATGTACTGTGCGATGCCAGCGTATGTTAGAAAACCCCACGTGGTCGAAATTTCCGGAGCTCTCCACTACGGCATCTCTCACAATCATATCGTGGTTTTGGGGCATAAGACCCCGGAAATTAATTATTATCGCACACGGCAATAACACACGGGGAGGAATAAAAAAAAATGTTGTTTATAAAGGTTTAATCTTTCATAGCGTGAAACGGTTTTGGACATACGACAACTGCGGGTCTAATACGAAGGGTTGAACACCGTCGCTCAGCCCAATTTACCTGATATGATACGCTTGAAGGACCTGAAGAATCGTTTATAAGTGGAGAGAACATTATCTGACTGAACAATTAGGGTACAGTTCAGTGTACGCGAAGTAAGATAATGTTCACTCCACTCAGAAACGATTCTCCAAGTCATTCGAGCGTATCATAGCAGGTAAATTGGACTGAGCGACGGTATTCAACCCTTCGTATTAGCTAGACCCGCACTTGTTGTATGCCTAAAACCGTTTCGCGCTGTGGAGCAGTAAACCTTTAAGTAGCACTTTTTTATTCCTCCCTGTGTGTTATTGTCATGTGCTGTGGCTTAACAGTTTCCTCGGATATTTTCCAGACATACGAGATCCATGAACCAAGACCAACCAACAAGCAACCATCGAAGGGGTCAGTCAAGAGAAGCTTCAAGAAAGACTTCACAAGAACTTTCCCTGCATTTTCTTCTTTTTTTTTTTTTTTCGTAACTTTCCAATCGCATGTATGCTTTCCTGCTCCCTTGGCCGTGGCTGGCTGGATAGCTTTCCTACCCACCCTCTCCTTCGTCCTTTTATTTTTTTTTAAATTTCTAGTTTATTATCATTTCACTAACTTTTTGTTTTTATTTTATCTTCAACTCCCGTTATACAAGAAGGGGTGCATTTCATATGATCAGTAATTTCATCTGTGTTTTTCTAATTACCCCGCTTTAGTGTAACACCGTAGTGCTTATTTGGCACGATTTGCTGACGCCATCCACAGTCGCACACGTCTTTTTACAATCTCTCCCTTTTTTTTTTTTTTTTTTGCCTGTGTACCTCATTAAAGCTGCCCGAACCCAAAACCCTCTAGTTACGAACGCCTTGCAAAACCTCCGAGTTTACGAAATCCCGCTCTGCCCTCATTAGAATGGCCGACAGTGCTCCCTTCGATCTGCGCAGCTAATTTTCGAACGTCGACCGCTCATTACGTGACCTCATTTCTGAAGCACGTACGCAATCATTTTGCATAAGTGGACTACCACACTGCCTCGCAGAGAAGATTCTAGAACACAGAACTCGCCATTCATCAGTGCTCAAGGATATGAATGCAGCGTTGCATTTGTCATAGGTCGAAACGCTTGTCTGATTACCCGCGTATGACTGCGCCGCAATTTCATTGTCCGAGTTAGGTAGAAGTTCTCGTATATAAAATAAAATGCCGTTCATTCCTGATGCTGTGGACGCGCCATAACAAAAGAGTCCGGCCAACGGCAAACAATACTCGGGAACGAAGGGAAGCATGAATTATTCTTGCTTTCAACGACCATTTCCATAGAGCAAGAGCTTTGTGCGAATCAGTGCCCTGACTGCGATGTCCTTCAGCCTATAGTTCTCTCATATCCGCATCCGGAGAATCGGTACAGACGCCGCCGGCGCCTACAGACTGTCTCTATGCATGCGCCAAGTGTTAACGGCTGCATAATACATGTCTACACGAATACGACGACGTCTCGCGCATCCGCTAACAAGATACGCCTTGGCTTACACAAAAGGCAGTGCACAGCCGTGGCTTCCCCGGGCGACCGCGCAGCCCTTTGCATTGCAGCGCGCAATACTGCCTCTTCGCATCGGAATGGTCTCTAAGGGCAACCCGAGACCATGCGTAGTGATCACAATGCGAAGCCTTCCGCGAACCAGACACCTCAAGGCAGACTGCATGCCGCTGTACACGGGTTTGCACAATGGTCCCAGAAATTTCTGCATGCAAAGGCAAGGATCTGGTCGTATGCGTGCCCACTGAAGCACTTGTACAACGTATATACATATACTGCCGTGACGAGTATACGAACGGACTAACTACACTCGCAAACGCCCACGAACTTGCAGATCTACACAGTCAAAGGACAATGAAACGCGGCGAGCGAGAGACGTGTGGTGAATCGCAGATTGTAATGACTGACCTATATCGGACAGCTGCGAGAAACCAGTTTGCATACGTAATGTGCGGTCATGACACTTGGCAAGCGAAGCCTTAACCACGCGGATCACGCAGTCTGCGTCGCAATACTCGCGCGGACAAACATAAACAAGCTAATTTGCAGGAGATAACCTTCGCTAAACCCTGCTGCGTCAAAATTTGCTAAAGTTTTCTGTTATATGAAGAACTCTAACCTGAGAGGTGTGCATGTGTGTGAGTGAGAGAGGGAGGGACAACCACTACGACAGCGCGCCGGACGACACGCCGCTGTTCCATATGGGCGTATAACATGCCGTCTGAACGAAATAACTACAGGGTATATTAGTGTGCGCGTTGCGTTCCATACTCAGTGAGTTGAAGCTCTCCATAACGAAGTCACATCCAGCACTGTAAGAAATATATGTTCGTCGTATCTGATATTCCTTATAAGCGAGTATTCATCGCAAGCTACTCTAAGCAAACGACATCCTAGATAGACTTGTATTGCACAATAATTCGTTATAGCCGAAGTTGTTATATCAGGTTCTGCCGATATACGTGCAAAACGCTAGAACCAGTGCTCGCGAGTCAGCAATGGCGACTTCGTACCAAGGACGCCTCCGCCTCACACAGTTCCTTTCTCTTTAATTTTTTTTTTTCGGGGGGGGGGGGGGGGGGGGGGCGACGCCATCGCACTCTCTTTTTAACATTCAAGGCGTGCTTTCTTTCTAGTAACGCCACAAGACAGAACGTAACTAGAGCAAGCCGAAATCTGGAACGGCCCGCAGGTCAAAGTACGCGACCGCGCCGGCGTCGGTCGCGCACTCGTGGAGGGAATTGGATGAAGCGGGAGAAGTCGAGAACCGCGAAGGACGCGAGAGAGATACGAAGAAGAACGAAGAAAAGAAAAAGAAAAAGCACACCGCACCACAAAGAGGGGCGAATAACCTCAGCTGCTCTGTGGCGGCCGGAGACAACGACTTCGTATGAGGAATGCGCGGCATCGTCACAGCAAGCACGCAGTATATAGAGCTAGGGAAACAGAAAATAAAGAGAGCAGTGAGCGGAGATAAGCGAATAACACGACGCACAGTTGCGACACGAGGCCGCGGCGTGGAAACCGCACGCGTGGTCTCGAGAAGTCGTCGTTGATGGCCTGAGTAAGGAAACAACACACGCAAGACAGCAGCAGTATAGCAGCAGTAGCTGAAGAAAACAGAGAAGATATAGAAAATAGAGAAAAACAAAAAGCGACACGCAACTGTGTTACGTATATCGGGGCAGACTGCGCGTAACGTGACGACATGCTCCTTAACGTACCTTAGCGCGGCGAAACGCGCCATTTACGTAGAGAGAATGGTGTCGAGCTTTATAGCACGCGTGTGCGTGCGTCCAAAACCGTGGATTTCGGGTCAGAAATAATGGAGAAAGTGTGATGTGGAGCTGTGAAATTAAGCCTCGGATGAAAAAAAAAGAAGAAGAAATAGAACAGAAAAGCCAGCAGAATGCACACGTTTCTAGCGCTCCCCATGGTTCGCACTGCAGGCACCGCCATTTTCTCGAAAGTACTACGCTCTCCGCGACAACCATGATTGATTGATTGATTGATTGATTTGTGAGGTTCAACGTCCCAAAACCACCTGTGATTATGAGAGACGCCGTAGTGGAGGTCTCCGGAAATTTTGACCACTTGGGGTTCTTTAACGTGCACTGCCATCGCAGAGCACACGGGCCTCAACATTTCGCCTCCATTGAAATGCAGCCGCCGCGGCCGGGATTCGATCCCGCGACCTTCGGATCAGCAGCCGAGTGCCATAACTACTAGACCACCGTGGTGGGGCCGCGACAACCGTGAACATATGGCGTTACGTATTAGCTGATCTCAGCTCAGCTGAAATCAGCTAACGGGGACCGCAAGTTAGACAGGAAACAGAGACAGGGAGACAGCAAATAGCACAGCGCACAAACATACAGTCACACGGTCACAGTCCGTGAAACAGGTTGCCACATGTGCAGCTAAAGAATGCCGAAATCATGCGAACCGAGGACGAAACGTATGCACGAAGATACACACGGATGCATCGGACGATCGCGAGTTGAGCAACAAATCCCCCACGTGGCCTCTCGAGCAAGGTCTCGCAACATCAAAAATACAGCGACTGTCTCAGTATCGACGACTAAGCAGCCACACTGATTATTATACACTATGCACATACGTTTCCACATGCACACACACACACACACACACACACACACACACACACACACACACACACACACACGTGAGAAAGGCTCGGAAACGTATGTTTCCGTGCCCCACTCGCTCGCTCTCTTCGACTCGCGCTGTTCAGCGGCTCGGAACACGGAGACGTCTTCCGTCATTCTCACGCGGAAGTGTCCCCGAGCGTGGTGCATGCTGGGAGCAGTCACGCATTGACACCCTTCTCGACGCGACGCGCCTGTCACCATAGCGGCGAGAAACGCAAAGCGCGCCCGATCAACCGTGCAACCAGGTGGCCAGAATTCACACGGCAACTTCAGCCGCAGGGCTCGCGCGGCACTCGAAAAGGGCGTTTCTCCGTATCGGGGTATTTTTACGGCGGCGCGTGATATTGCACTCTCCCCCCTATCTAGTCGCGACTGCGTTGCACATAGCGATAAAGATGAAACTAAAGAAGAAAAAAAAAAATGTGCGGCCTCCCACGTATCCGTTTGTACACGAAATGGAGGAAACGCCCCCCGCAAGCAACGGTTTCTCCGAGCTTGCAATGTAATCTCAAATCTGCGTACAGATATCGAAAGGCATAATCTGTACACATACACATACGCGCCTCGCCAACGACACACATGTAGTACCTATCACGCTTTCTTTACGTTACCGCTATCGGCCTCAATGTGTTCGCGTGCACAAACATCTCATTCAAGTGAGCTTGTCGTGGCGTCGTCGCGCCGACATATGATTCGTATCGTTCAATGGCTGTCGTTATGAATGTATTCATTCATTGTGCAGTCGCCAATCTGTTCATCTGTTCAGCCAAGACGGCAGCAGCAGCGTGGTGGAAGAAGCCGAAGACGTTAGTCAAAAAAACAGTTTAAGCAACGAGGCTATACGCAAAGCTACCCATCAGCATGGGTTGTTTTTCTTTTCTTTTTCTTCTCGAGACTTCGACGCAGTTCAGATTTTACGCGGGAGCATGCGCAACAGTTCTGAGGCGACGAGCACAAAATCCCCCATTATCCCTGACAGTTTGCCGCCACAAACTCGAACCCTGTCATTTTTTATAATGAGTTCATTCATTCATTCATTCATTCATTCATTCATTCATTCAATTGTCTTCCTTACCACACCACTGCCACTGCTGCTAACCCTTGCTTCTCTGGCAGATCGAGTTCTTGATTATTCCATTTCCCGCGAAATAGCGAAGATGATGTGCTTCCTAAGTTAGAACACGCTGACTGGAATATACGTCACCTTTTCACAGGAGGCATGGAGCACCGCCATATATTGGGCTGTGCACGGCAGTAAAAAGGCTTGTGTTGTCTGTTTCGTTGCGTTTGTCTTCGCGTATGTGCTCTGTTTGATAATGAAGATCTTCCAACTCGCCAAAATTGCTACTACAAAACCTCGGCAGTACTTTTTATGACGGGTCACGCGTGTGCCGCGCAGCCCAGCGGAGGTTATGGCCGCGCGGCGCCCAGGGAGCCCTCTGTGAAAAGGTGTATAGAGTGCGCTGCGGCCGGAACTACCTTGTCGTTCTCGGTTGAATTGTTCTGCTCATTTTTTTTTTTTTTTTTGTGCGAAGATGAACGGTGCGGCGATTACACCACCAAATCCATGCGGTATACACATCGAAACGTGACTCTCAGTTCGTGTTCCCACACTCACTCATGTATCAGTGTGCCACTGCATGGGAAGAAATTGGCGTTCTCCCATTTCACGAATCGCTATCGGGCTTACGCCGAGTCTAGGTGCGCGCGCCCTGTATACGTGACATAGCCTCGCGCAGCAGCTCGCCTTATTTCTCTTCCGGCAACCGAGAATAATCGCTGGCGACGTGATAAGCAGCCACGGAAAGGAAACCGCGCTGCCCGCTGTGGGCGCAGAAGGTCAAGGAACTGCGGTGAAGCAGGACGAAGCCGATAAAGGAGCGCGAACCCGGAAAAGGACGAGAAAGCGACAGGGAACTCGACCGGACAAGGACAAGCATATATGGTTCCTGTAATGTCCACCGGAAGACGCCACTCGAAGAGGACCAGACCGGCTCGTGGCTTTGGCAAAACAAACATTTGTCTTATCGTCTGTACAACATTAGGACTGGATCTATAAAGACAGTGGGACAGAGAGCTCTACCAGTACCGCTGTGTTAGTACCGCTAGAACACACAAGAAGCGTGGGAAAAAATAAAAAGAAGAAAAGAAAAGAACAAATAGTTGTATAGTGCACGGAAACGTTATACGGGAATGGTAATGTGATAAGGAGCCGTTTTGCGACCTTCGTTGCGAGTTTTGCGATATGGCTGGGGTTCCCTTCACTTGTACGTCATTTAAATGCGCAGCCGTCGTGGTGGTGGAGTGGTTCCGGTACTCGCGGCTGATGACCGAAAAGACAAGGATTCGATCCCGGCCGCGGCGGTCACACTTGCGATGCGGGCGGTATGACAGAGACCCGTGTACTGCGCTACGTCAGCGCACGTTAAAGAAGCACGAGTGGTCGAAATTTGCGAGGCCCTCCGCAACGGCGTGCGCCTCATGATCATACCGCTGTTTCGGCACGCAGCCCCACCACGGTGGTCTAGTGGCTATGGTACTCGGCTTCTGATCCGAGGGTCGCGTGATCGAATGCCGGCGTGGCGACTGCATTTCGATGGAGGCGAAATGTGGAGGCCCGCGTACTGTGTGATGTCAGTGTACGATAAAGAACCCCAGGTGGTCAAAGTTCTCGGAGCCATCCACTAAGGCGTCTCCCATAATCATACTGATGATTTGATTTGTGGGGTTTAACGTCCCAAAACCAGCTCTGATTATGAGAGACGCCGTAGTTGAGGTCTCCGGAAATTTCGACCACCTGGGGTTCTTTAACGTGCGCTGACATCGCACAGCACACGGGCCTCGACATTTCGCCTCCATCGAAATGTCCCATAATCATATCGTGGCTATGGGGCGTAAAACCTCAGAAATCAATTATGGCACGTAAAACCCCTGCAAATTAGATTGGTATGCCCGTTTTCTTTGTGCAAAGAAACTGCTCCAACGCTTGCCGCTACATTTTTTCTATTCGATTCAAGCGCGCTAGTATTCTAAATGTATTTTCTTTATCTCACGCCAGCCTATTCTTTGCGTCACAAAGGAATGCTATAAAATAAAAAAAGGAAAGAGTCAGCGGCAGAAGTTGCCACATTATCTGTTCACTCAACCAATCAATCCCATAAGAAATGAATATTGGACCAGTTGGTCTAGCTATTACAAAATAGATAAATGAGCGAAAAGGATAAAGGCGACTGGCACAATAAAGGGGATAAATACAAGAGCTTGCCTTTGTGTCCTTTCTTGCGTCAGCCGTCGTACTTATCTTTTGTATTTATTCATTTCTTTAATGGCCGTGAGTCGGACATGGAACAAAGCTACACACAAGTAACGCACGTGTCTAAATTATATGGGTAATCGAAAGCTGCCTAGCTGAAACCCATAATACACACTAATCGATCAATCCGACATAAAATTTACAAGGCAATATGTAATAAGACTGCTTCCTGTATCACTGAATATCAACACAGCACAAAAAAATAATAAATTAGAACTGTGTCGATATCACAATACTTATTGCGTTGAGGGGATATAACCCTTCAACGAAGCGTATACTATAGTATACGCTTCTATTTGAAATAAAGTTTTGTTTAACGTAATATACATAGCAGCACCTGCCATCACTCACCAGAGTGTTTGGCTGCTTACGTTCTTACGAAGTTCGAGAGAATACCCTAGTTTAGATGAACGGGGGGAGAGGGGGATGTGTTACTGACTAAAAAGACGATATCATGATGAGGTATACGTCGATATAGTGATGAGGTACGCCGTATACTAAGCCGTATGCCACGAATTAATTTCACTTCCAATTAACACCACATAAACTCCAATCGCCTCCGAGGACGTGCGTAAGATCATATCGAGGAGCGTGTTATCTTTAATCTGTAAGCACCCACCCGCATTTCCTGTTCCTCCCACCAACCAAACATGGCACATGGGCCAAATTAACGGAATTTTCACTCGATCCTTCGGATATAAAATACGTTAACAGATCAAGATTTGCTTGTGTGTGCTATTACGGCCATTTATAATGCAAGAACTTGTATTTACACGCCCGCATTCACCAAAGCCTCGCACTTCAGAGTACTTTCCCATTGCAATGCCCTCGCTTTCCCGCTCCTGACACCGAGCGGCCCGAGGCTTTCAACCGCTGCGATGGCCAATCACGGACGGTGCTTACGCGCACGAAAAAGAGTTGTCAATTCGACCTCAAGATACTGGTTTACATACGTCCATACGTAACGGCCATGGCACGCACTCGTGCAGTTCGTCCTAGCCGTCATAACACACCAAACGTTTAGTCAAGTGGCCCAAATTAACGGGCCAACATACAGACAACCGAGGCGTGGAGTCTGCAGCGCGAACGTCGTGACAGCGTCGATCGATCATAACAAGGACGGCGTGCAAACACTTTGTAATCGAGAAGGCCTAGGAGAGAGAAAGAGAGGCAAGGGAAAGGCAGTGAGGAGGTTAGCCAGACGCACTCACGGTTGGCTACCCTGCACTGGAAGAAAGGAGAGAGGGCCCAGGAGCTACCACAACATTCAAGAGGCAATTACAGACACTGCCAATGACAACTGTCCGTAGCTAACGCAGTGAACACCTAAGCGAAGATCCCGAAGCTTACAGCTAAGGGTTCGTGATACACACACGCAGTGCACGACAACGTCCAGAAGGCGTTGCACTTCTTCGTAGTCTCTACCGACGCGTCTTCGCCCTTTTCATGTCAAATGCGACGAGACCCAACGCTCACGCGCGCGCACGCCGAGTTGGTGAGGGGAATGACTCCCTGTGACCGGCCGCGGTGTGTGTGTGTGTGTGTGTGTGTGTGTGTGTGTGTGTGTGTGTGTGTGTGTGTGTGTGTGTGTGTGTGTGTGTGTGTGTGTGTGTGTGTGTGTGTGTGTGTGTGTGTGTGTGTGTGTGTAGACGTACGCACGCACACACTCACCCACTGCCTGCGCGTACGAGAGGCAGGCGACGTCGCCCATCTCGGCGTGACAAGTTGCATGGAGGAAGCCGCGGGAGGAAAGAAGATTCACGGCGCAGCGCGACCACGCCAGGCGAGCGGCGTGACCTACTGCCGACGCTTACGTCACCTGACCCCTCCTGTCACTAACTGCCATTAACATACATCGTTCCCAACCCTCTACTAGCGGACTTCACTCCAAGGCAGAACGCGACAGTAACGTCGTCCCACGACTGCAGCCCGGTGTCATCGTGAAAGTTGAGCGTGCTTTACTCGTGATGCAACGCGCCGTCGTTTACGATGGTACCCGACGTCGAACGGTGTAACGACCTGTGCCAATGACCCCGACTGGATAATGGACAGTCAAGTACCATTTGACCTGACGACGTCAGTTGAACGCGGCAATAACGAACTTTCCTTACCCCCCCCCCCCCTCCTTACCCTCCGAAACAACCCATTTATGCATATATATGTCACTGCTAGAAAGGGAACTCAACCGGACCTCACGAAGAATGACAGCTGTTGTGCTGCAATAGAAGAAAGCGAAAAATTCCCCGAACGACCCAACACGATAAGGCGCCTCAAGAACTCGGTTAATGTAGGCGGCTGTTTAAATTAAAATGCTAATTTTAAAAATGGTTAATGAATTGCTCTCGGCATTGATTGACATTCATGGAGAATAGCTGTCGTGCGCAAGATATATCAAATATTTTTTCAATATCATTCTCGTGATGCTGGGACAGCCGGCTCTCATCGTTGCCTACCTTCTCATGTTTCCACATTTAAATTTAAAAAGAAAGGAAGAAGAAGAAGAACATACATATACTTCGCGAACGTTTGCCGACTTCGCATACTCTTCTTGACTTGCTCGTCGCTCGCTCCGTATAGAAATGCGGGAACCTTCTCTTTTTTTTTTTTTTTTAGCGTTTACGCTCATAACGTGGATTCTTATATAAACGAAAAACCCAGTGCGGTAAATGGACATTATAAGCGGGTTGTTGTAGCACGCAGCAGACCGCCCCAACCCACAAGGACAAAGGCTGGGCGTGACAGCCACATAGCGACCTACATTCGAGGTGTTGCTTGATTCCCATTGTTCCTCGAGGAAACGCGCTTTGGTTGAGCACTTCGAAGAATCCAGATTAATGGCTGCAGCAACTGCTATTACGAACATCCGGACTGTCCTGAAACCTGATTCAGTTTTTGTATAAGATGCTTTCGGCTATCGTAACAGCTCGTAATATACGTCCAACCGCGCATTCCGTTCGATTCGTGATGCGCTGCACCTTTGGGTTTCTAGTCCCCTTCCCCGTCCTCCAGTGTAGGGTATCCGACCAGCTACAACATGGGCTACAACAGCTACAATATGAGCTACAACAGCATCCCTGAGACCCGCATTGTAGCCCAAAAGTACGACTCGTTCATCTCATTCGTTTGGCTAGAAGAAATTTTCTTTTATCTCTTTAGCTTGGGGCAGAACGTTAGATGCGCAAGTATATATACTTAGACTGACCTATATTCTCCTCTGAATCTTAGCAGTGGTCAACAGGGTAATACAAGTCGGCTACAACAGCAATTCCATCGTCTCGACAGGAACAACCACAGCAAGAGACATGCTACGGTACGGGAGACCGTGAATCTCGACTTCTAAAACACGCTGCCTCTTTCAACACTGTCGATATTTCTCGACGCAAGGGGAGGAGGCGTTCCCTTCTTTCGCCTGCATCACAAAAAACGAGGCCGCCCGCACGTGGGCGTGGAATCGAACCCGAGACCGGCGTATATTCCACAAACGAAACTCATTTCGGTGTTCTTTCTCTCCGCGCGTCGAACTGGGACGGAATCCTGGACCGTCCACGCAACCACCGTTAGCTAAACTTCGAGCAACGCAAAAAAAAAGGGGGGGCGGACGGGCGACCAATCCGTTCCGGCGAGGAAGAAATCCCAGCCGTCAAAGACGGGGAAAAACGGAGCTTCGAAATAAGCGGCGGCGACGCTGCTGTTGACCGAGAAAAGCGTTCAGCGCCAGCCAGCTGGATGAGGCAAACCGCACCGAAGAAGCCGGCACGCGTAGACGGGAAGATTGCTTATACGACGCGCCCGGCGGGCGACCTGACCTCCCTCGGCTGAGACGGGCTATGACTCATCGTATTCGCGTGCGCGTTCCTTGGCCGCCCTGAGTTTGTGTGTGTGTGCGCGTGTGTTTGAGCGCTGCCACGCACGCCCGGCGACATCGACGTGTTGCGGAGTGGGTGGAGGAGGCTATAAGATGCTGGTACGAAAACAGAACGGGGAGACAGGACCAGAGGTATACGTAGAGAGCGGTTGATTGAACTCCTGAAGGGGTGGGCCAGCCCCGAGACGTTTATAATTCCGGGCAAACACAGCGCGTGCGACGAGGACGCGGCAAGCAAACACGAAAACCCCGCGATTTATCGAGCACTGTCGCGACGACTCGTGGTGCTCGATACATCACAATATTCCGGTGTCTTATGGCACGGCCGCTCTATGTATAGCGGTCGTGGTAGAGGTACAGTTTGGCGCATGCATGGATGCCTCTTTTTTTTTTTTTTTTTTTTGCGAGTTCGGCAGCATGAATGATTTGCAGCGAGAAAAGCGTGATCGAGCAGCTGTTCTACAGCCAAATTTTCTAGCAGCCAAGTGTTCACCGTTAGTCTTGTGCCTCTGTAATGGTTCACTGTGCGATTATGACAATTGCGGAAACAAGTCGCCCACAACTTGTTTCCGCAAATGCGTATCTCCCGAAAACATCTCACTGACCGAAAGCTCCAGGTATACAGTTAGAACTCGGTATTGCAAATTGATGTATTCTTTTCGCAAAGGCGCGACGAGGATTAATAACAGCAGCTTCGACGTTAAACCGGTGCCAGATATTTAAGGCGATCATGCACGATGAACAGCACGAAAAGTGGGGTTGATCCGTGAGGTTTTGTATGCAGAGTCTTCCTACGCCTACAGAATTGAAGTACAGCTATGCGTCAAGTTATAAAACGTTTGCTTATCAAGAGTTAAAGCCACCGCAATTCCTTCCCCAGGAAATCCCGGCCCGATCACGCCTAAAAACGCGAATACATTACGATAAGTCGCACTTGAAAGCGAATTCATCTCAACAAATTTGTCCTCGGTTGTGCGAGGCTGCTTTCTCTTTCAATCGCTGTTTAAACGCTGGAGTGCCTCCCCTAGAGACGCGACGATCAGCACACTGCATCTTCATGTATAATTAAGCGCAAGAGGTGTTCCACTTCGCCTCTTCCCGTCCGCGTTTCATTACGGCGCGATTGTGAGGCAAACATCCGCTCTCTAAGCAGCGATATGTCGGCTGTCGATAAACGAATAAGTATCACCGGAAGGCTAAAAAGAAGATAAGGGGAGGGAGGAAACGAGTGAAAGCGCCACCTGCGACGGTCGCACGACTTTCGGGCGTGCAAGAAGAGATGCTGTGGGACAGCAGCCGAAGAACCTGTTCAAGGCACATACACCGATCGAGAAACTAGATATTTCCTGGAAATGGCCGGGGTCCCTCCCCTTCCTCTCCCTCCCTTTCTCTTCTCTCTCTCTCTTGACGCCGAGAAAAACAAGTTTCGCTCGACGGCTGAGAGCCGAACAGAGAGCTCGATTAGTTTGTCACGTCGTCCTTCGGTCAGCCCGTATACACGAAAAAAAAAAAAAAGAAACGAAGAAAAAACGAGGCCCTTATTTCGCGCGTCCGCGAACAAGCGTTTCCTCTGCGAGCTTCCTCTCTTATACACAGTCCACGTCCTGTCGCCCCAGTCGACTTTCTTTCTATCTTTCTTCCTTTCTTTCTTTCTTTCTTTCTTTCTTTTGTGTCGCCCACCGATCGGTTCATTTCCAAAGAAAGAAACCATAAAGCTAAACACAGCCACAACCATTGTCCCAGTCCCGGAGGCCTTATTTGCACGCGGTGTGCGGCGGCAAGCCTTTCTTCACCGAGATTGGCGGTCGCCGCCGCCCTTCCGAGATATAACGACGCGCATGCACGAACACGGCGAACACAGCTCGTCAAGGAAGCAAGGCCGTGCCGCAATTCCCCGCGACGATCTGTCGTTTTCTTCGAATTTTTCTTCTTCTACCCTCCACTGCGTGTTTCGATTTCCTTTCTTGATTGCGAGCCACTTAATGAGCCCGTTGCCGTACACAATGCTAAGAAGCTTAAACTTCTACGTTCCACACGGTTCTCGCCCTTTCGCCTTCTATTCAATAATTATTTTCAGTCTTAGCGTTTCAAGCCGAAGCTTTCTTTTCTACATCAGCAGCTGACAAAGATTCTTCCCCTCTCGTCTTCCACACATTCGTGACCAGGGCATCACGCGAATAAAACAAATTGAAAACAAAAAAGCTATATGTTCATTTAGCTCGACAAGAAAGGCGGAAGCAGCACTGTCAAGATTGCGCTGTAGAATTACAGCCCTAAATTTATACAAGCTGGTCTGACGGTATCTCCTCTGTGCTCCTTCTGCAATGAACTGGAGACAATCGAACAGTTCTCGCTCGATTGCAGACATTTCTCGCTTCTTCGGAAAAGGGAACTCGAAGTTCCTTGAAACAACGATATCTGCATTGCGGTAGAAAGTTCATTTGTGAATTAAACCGATTTAATTGTACGAAATCAATCGAACATAATCTCTCCGATCCCTTTTTGCTTCGTTTTTGTTTAGGATTCCTGAAATCATTTATTGCCAGTATTTATTTGTCTGATATTCTGAGGTTAATTGAACCGGCTTACCAAGCATTATTAAAACATTATCAGTGCTAACTGACGTCAGGAATCCTGTTATAATATGACATGCTTTAAATAACAGTTGTGTCCGCCCGATTCTTGGCCAATCCCCCTGGCTGGGTATGTGACATTATTTCTCGTGCATCATCATCACCACTATCACCATCAAGCCCCTGCGTGGACTATGGTTTACTAAAAACCTTTTCATTTCTGGGCATCAGTCTACATTATCTCACTGCCAGCGAGTGAATATATGTTGCTTTGATTCACGCTGTTATAGTGGGCGATAGTTCCTAAAAGCCTGTTTCGACAATGTCGCAGTATAAGCTGGTCAGACATGTTGAATGGTGATAGTTATATACTTTCTGCGTTCCTCTTGCTTGTCTCCCTGAATACTCCGGCCTTCAACAAGGGCCCAAAAGCCGAAGGCTCCAATTAAAGTTATAGTTTGATTGATTTGTGGGGCTTATCGTCCCAAAACCAGCTCTTATTATGAGAGACGCCGTAGTGGAGGCCTCCGGAAATTTTGACCACCTGGGGTTCTTACGTCGCACAGCACACGGACCTCAACATTTCGCCTCCATCGAAATGCAGCCGCCGCGGCCGGGATTCGATCCTGCGACCTTCGGATCAGCAGCCGAGTGCCATAACCACTAGACCACCGTGGCGGGACAATTAAAGTTACGGTATAAGCTCCCTTTATATAGGGACACTACCCCCAACATTCCTCCGGCGGTATCTCGCGATAAAATACGACCTCTCGGAACGCAATCGTTCGATCACGATTATCAGTATAACAGACAATGCACCCGTCTGAGTCTATCTATCTTACCCACGTATACGCGTAAGTGTTCACTGCGTCAGCTACGAACAGTTGTTGGGCTAGTATCTGAATAGCCCTTTGTATCGGAGGTACCGAGTGCAAAAAGCGTTTAGTCACCGCTTTTCCGCGAATGCTGCCATAAGTGTATACATAAAGAGAGCAAGTACCGGGCGAATAAGTACCATAGCTTAAAGATAACAATAACGCAATGTAATTATGCGGTGTTAAGCGACAGAACAATAACACGGCCATGAGGCACATCGTGCTGGGAACTCCGGCTCAGTTTCAAGGCGAAAGCCTTATATGTGTCTCATCAAGCGGGAAAATTAAGCGACCGTATTCCTCGGCGTGTCAACACGAATGACACCATGTATTGGATGACGTCGCACAAGGTTGTCTCGTTCGTTCGGTATGCGCCAAAATTGCCGTGGGAGGTTACGGATGTATGCGACTAACATGACTTTTTAATCATGACCTCAATAACAACACGTGATCGTCATTTAGGTCATTATTCACGTCATTATTAACGTCATTGTTAACGTGCTGCACATTGCCGAATTCTTCGGCCGTGCATATTCGTGTATGGTCCACACGTAATTGGATGCTAACCTTTAACAGCTTATGTTAATCAAGGAACGCCCAACATAGACATTAAGGCGAGAGTCCTGTAATGCCCCATCGAATGTGAAATGACAGTGCGGAATGGCTTTCATCGTGAAGTCGTCCTATAGAATGTGATAAGGAACCGGTGTATTTTTGGCCACCTGGGGTTCCTTAACGTGAACGCAGATCAGATTGATTGATTGATTGATTGATTGATTGGTTGATTGATTGATTTCTGGTTTTTTACGTCCCAAAAGCGTGATATGATTATGAGAGACGCCGTAGTAGAAGGCTCCGAAAATTTTGGCCACCTGCGCCCGGACTGAAATGCGACTGCCGTGGCAGGGAACCGCGAAGAAGATTGCTCGCGCTTAGCAGCGCGACGCCGCTCCTTATACCTCGTGAAAATAGGGCTAGTAATAAAAAGGAGACAGCACAAACTGCAGAAACTGTCTTACAAATTAAACGTGCAACAGTTCCTCCTAGGTCTGGGTCATTCACCGCCCCGGGGAAAAACCCCGTAAAAATCCTTTGGCACGTATATGTGAAATCTGTGAGTCTGCGTTATCGCGGTGCGCTTGGTAACGCTGCATTGGTACGCGTGTAGCATGCAGGTTTTCAGTGTGGAGAACTTCTGCAGCTTGTCATTAGTGCATTCTTTTGGTTTCTTCTGCCTCTAAAATTATCGAAGTCAGTGAACTGACGATTGAAAGCACGCAGCAGGAAGTAACTCCCTGTACACTTTGGGCGCCGCGACACAAGCCATGCTTAGTATGACATCGATTTGTTGTCGTCCAGATCAGTAGGTTTGCAAAGTGTTTTCCACTAGGGTGTACCAACTTTCACCGCTATTCATTATCCCCTAGTTATAGTCATAGCTGAAGAATTTTCCTTCTTTTTTTCTTTCAAAGCATTTTTGTTTCAATTATTGAGAAGGAGCAGCCGAGTGCCATACTGAAGGTTTTTCTTAACCACAATATCAATTTTTACAAAGAAGTCACTTAGAAAAGAAACTAGCAAATCTAGTGACTATAGAGGATGCTTGAACTACCTTTCGCCATCACTTAAAAGAATCCACGTGCGCGTTACGGACGCAACCAAGTTAATATTATTCACTGTCATTGTGACCACTTCAGGATATTTTTCCTAACTGACGCCATGTAATTAAGTAATATAAATTAATTAGCCAACATTTAAACAGTGCATTAAACGCAGTATGACGCCACCACCAACTGAAATGGTAAGACAATATCTCGCCTCTGTAAATGTTATTTGTCCTGTTTATGTTAAGTGCTGAATTGAAGAACAATGTGTGTAATTGTTGTTAATTTTGTGCACGTTCGTTCGTGTTCTTTGCTTGAATAATGGTATTATTTGATTTCTCAATTGTACTCAACTTGTACGCTCTCCTGCATGGGCATGAGGAGGGCCTGCAGCATTGTAAAATAAATAATAATGTAAAGTGAATATCACAAGACAAAATGAAGGTCAAATTTTCGTTCTGTTCTTTCTATTTCTTTCTTTTGTTTTTCTTATTTTCGTGCCGAAATCTCTGCGCCTCAACGAATGCATGTCGTCACAGCTTTGAAATACTGTTTTCGCATTGTGGCCACATTCGCTCAATGGAATTTCATGAAACTCACCACTTCAAGCCTTCCGCCACCTAAGAACAAAGTGCAATTTGATTTGATTTATTGATTTCCATCTACACACGCACACACTTACAGAGGAGTGGTAAATGGAGGTGGATGAGGAAAAGAAGCCGCATTGACGCGGCTTGAGGTAACCCCACCCCCTAGGTACAACATGGTTACATGGGGTAACACATCAATTCATTTTTGCAGGTGAATAAGTACGTGGGCACTATCAGGTCCCTTTAACATCTATGACGTCACAACGAGCTGGTGCGGGAACTTCAAGACGACGTTGCAAGCTGTCTTCTTTTCTTTTACTTTTTGCTCGTTTTGTCGCTTACCGAGCACCTTCTCGCGGCAAGAGTTGTGCTCTTGGTATTGTGAAAGATTAGTCTGATACCAGAAATATAGTCTTGCTATTTAGTGTCCCTTTAAAAGACCAACTGCCCAAATGGAGAGAATTAGGTGTCTCCTAACAGCCAACACCATCAAAGTAGCTTCCAGTATGTACAGGTCAATACTGGCAAGTGGGGCGTAGAGTCGTGCTGATAATGTGGGCGTTGCACTGCGCTGTGACTCGAGCTTATAGGTTGCGACCATTGTTCCCATGCTGCAGATGCTATCTGATCGATTGCAAACTTCCGGATTCTTCATGAGCTCGTGACGTCCATGTCGGAAACTGCCGCATGATTAGTGACACCAGCTAGAACAATTAAAAAAAAATTAAGTTAGTGGATTTACAGGTCTTGCAGCATTGACAGCTGCCACGGTAGAAAATTGGAGGTTGTCTTATACCACACGGAGAAAGAGTTTTCCTTTTGTCCCTTTTTTGTTTTAATAATTTGCGCTGCAGCCTCAGTTGAAGAAAATAAACTGTCGACGCTCACAGGAACGCCTTCGTAATTGTATACACCGTTACATTACTTGTCCACACGACATCGTTTAGGACTTAGATGTTGAAATGCTATCCGGATAACAAGCGATAACCCGATATGCTGGACGTCAGCGTTCGGATCTTAATCAGGTCGTTCAGCGGATATCAGTGGTCCATTGAAAGGTTGTTGCTCTAAGGTTGCAAACGACAGCCGGCCTTAAATTCGAGCCTTAAACGTATGAAATGGCCATGATCTTGATTCGTTCCTGAAATAAAGTTCTGGTTGCGCTATTCATGCGCTATTACATTCTTCTCAATGCAGCAGCCATCGGCGCGGAAATGGTGCCCGCGACGTCATTTACAGGAGGGTAAGGTGATTGTCATTAAACCCCCATAATTTCGAATGCAATAGGGGCTTAAGCGTGAATGTAGATAAGCACAGACTGTACCAATAAAGCCTTATGACTTATCGTAATTGGTAACATGAAGCTGCGACAAAAAATTTTAAACATGCGTTCACTGAGTGTGGGAACACCCTTGATATACCATCTGTTTAGTGACCTATATCCCCGATGCCTAGTGGGTGGCAGCAGTAAGGATGAATCATCACCATCATGGCTACATTAAGCAGACATATGTATGTAGTCCCCAAGTGATATTGCTGTTGATATCAAATAACGGGCATGGTGCAGACACGTAGACCAATGTGGGTTGCATGTTAAACATGTATCACATGAGGCCAGCGATGGGTCAAGCATTTTTTCACTTCGAAAATGAAGGCACAGTGAAAACGTGGTATGTCGAGGGTGTCCAGGATGCTCATCTATTGTCAAGCAAACGGTCTTCAAAATTAAGAGGTTATTGACGTATGCGCCGAGTCACAGCGACTGGTGTAGGAAAAATGAACAGCTAGAAACTCAACATGCTGCAGACCACCCACGTCTAGAGCACTTAGACAAGACCCTTATCGAACTGTCGTAATGAGGCACATGTACTGTTTATAAGCATGCAATTGTAGCTGTGCATTAGAACGCCACACATGAAGAGACGCACTGGCTTTGATCTTCAGCAACATATACAAGGAAATAAAAGTTTTCCTTGCCTATAATAGGGCTGGAATCATATCTTACGCTAGGACATGTGAACACAGCGAGCAAGTCCTTGGACGAGAACGGATGCGTACGGGACGTTGTTCCTTAAGCCGACAGGAAATGGAATTGGTTTATTTCCGAGAAACATAGAAGCAAGCCGACATGCATGCATATCTGGATTTCTAGCGTAGCGTAGCGTACACGTGGAGAGTACACGTAGTACTTACCATGGTCGACACGACGACGAAGTTTGGCTGTTCATCGTAGTCGTCCGGCTCGTGTCCGAAGTACACGGGCGGCGCATCGCACTCCGACGACGAATCGTCGTCCACCTCGTAACTCATCGTAACCAGCAAAAGGCTGTTCTACTCGACACCGTCGAGAGAAGCCACCTCACGTAAACACAGAGCACACAACGACACGCAGGGGCGCGCTAGCGCATGTCACAAGTGTATTCCTTTTATCAGCACTGAAGCGAAGACCATCACACCTTGAAGCACAGGACCGTCAAAAGGCGCCGGCCACAACAATTCTTGGAACGACTTCCACCTCACACCACCGGATACATGGGGAGTTCGCCCGGTTTCCCAAGACAAGCACCTTATTAGAAGACACAAACGAAAACTCGCGCTGTCAGGTGATTACCGAAGATTTGTCGCACTCGAACACAAGGCGCGACAGAAGAAAAAAAAAGTGGGGAAGGGAGGCGAACAGAAAGGAAACAATCACTGAGAAAAGGAAACAATCACGTCGCCGGTCGGTCACCGTCCAGGACAGACACTCGCACAAGATGGTCAGATCACGACGTTCACGTCAGCGACCAGTTCCCACAACACAGAAGGCGCTCTCCACGAAGCAGTAGCACACACAATGCACGCACATTCGCGGCGGGCGGCAGCAGCAGTCCGCTTTCGAAGCAATGCACGTGAAGAATCCGTCCATATCTCGCGCCGGCGCGTTTCGTGCGACCGCGCTTCGTCGGCGGCAGCGAAGCTAGCGGCCAAGCGGTCCAGGCCGCATGCAGCACAGCACAGGCCGACTGAGGATCGCGCGCTCTCGGCCGCAAACGACGGCAGCAGAGGAGGAACGCTCGCTCGCTCGCTCCAAACTTCTTGCGGAAGGCAGCGCGCGCGCGCTCCTCTAGAAAAGGTGGGTGAGAGGCGAGCTGCGGCGCGCAGGCCGCTGGGATGGACTTCGCTCGTGCCGGCTCGCTCGCTCGCCGCTGGAACAGGTTTCGGTTTCCGGCCGCTTGGGCAAAGGGGCCCTCCCGCCACCACCAAGACCAAGTCTCATCTCTCAGGAGAGAGGTAACAATCTCAGCGCGCGTATGTGTATCACGCACGACGGCATTCTGAAGGAGGAGCATTTCTCTCGCGCTACGGGCGGTCCTACTTCTTCCAAGCGGCGCGTCGCTGCACGGCGAGAAGACGAAGAAGAAAAAGGAGACACGAATGCTCGAACAATGCATGAGCTTTTCCCCGACAGTGGGCGTGAACTACAAATTGTCAGGTGAACAAGAACAAGAACGAGCTTTGGGCGACCGTGTCGACGACAGAGGAAGGTGTAGTTCGTCTCGTGAAAAAATTGCTCCGGAGCAATCCGATTCAGCGGGCGCGTTTACGTCGTCTTTTCTTAACACCGACTAGAACGTCCCGATGAGAGAACGACGAGTGCGAAGTCAGGCACGAACAGCCCAATTCACAGCACGTGATGCATAGCATGAACGTGTTGATCACTGCAGTGATTCCAATGGTATAACCACGGCCTTCGTGTTTGGCAGGAGCAACGGCGCTCGAGCGCAGGTTCCAGTCCAACGCTAGTGGTATTGAGCAGTGAAAACGGTCTGGCCCAGCATTCCACTAGCTTCTACGCCCACACCTCACTAGACGCCTGCCCTTTCTTGTTATGTTATGTTATGTGGGGTTTAACGTCCCAAAACCAGTTCTGATTATGAGAGACGCCGTAGTGGAGGGCTCCGGAAATTTTGACCACCTGGGGTTCTTCAACGTGCAGCGAGGCATGCAAGAGTCTGCAATGTGGTGTTTTGTTTTTCTTCGAAATCGTTACGGCAAACGCTGTGCACAACATTCGTACGCTACAGTGAAACTTGCGAAAACCGGAGCGCCAACCGCCGCTCGCACAGCGTGCGTATCGCCGGGCGATCGCGGCCGCATCAAACGACGGCTGCATTCCTATCCCATATCCAGCCCCGTTTTACGTCCTTCGTAGAGGCTTAAGCCACATAGCGATCCAAGATCGACATTTAGGCGCGGGGGGGAGATAAGGATCAAATTGCATCAGACGAGAACAATCGCTGTAATATATACGAGGCCTTGGAGATTAAAACTCGGCCGACGGAAAGAGATGCATAGATCGCAGAAGGTTGAAAATAATACACATCAAACGCACACCATCAAGGGAGGAAGAGAATGATAAAAGAAACGCAGATGGGCCAACCAGGCCTGAGCTCGCGCTACCCTGCACTGGGGAAAGGGGAGGAAACGTTTCGAAGCTGAAGAGAAACATCGCTGTCCATTACTCCGATGTGGTATAACAGTATACCGTGCTCGATATCGCAAGCGGTTAATCAGGCCGGTGTATACAGCCTGATTTACCGTTTATGCCGAGATCTATCAACGCCGTAGCGTTGAGAAATCTTAGCAGCGCTTTCGCTACACTGTATTGCTGTGACGATGGAGTATACCATGCTGCCAAAGTCTTATTCAGTGATTCAGTGTGAAAGCTTTCCCGTTTAATAGAAACAGGAGCTGCGCAGAGGTCAAGTCTTGTTCTGAAAACAAGGACAGTTTATGGCACAGGACATGTTCAATAGCCCCTCGACGCCGCGGTCGTTGCACTCGGCGCTATCGGCCTTTTCAGTCAATGATGAATATGCGATGGTGACTGCAAGGCATATCGGGAGCTATACGCAAAAAAAGAAAGAAAAAAAGAAAACACTAATCGGTTAGCTGCACGCCATACAAGTAGTGGCGATGGGTAAAACAGCGTTAATTTTCATCGAACGAAACGTGTAAGCCCACGTAAGGTTACAGTGCTCACAGCTTAACGTGCAAAGTATCAAACCAAATGACGTAAGTTTAGCTGTGAGACGTGATTCGAAATCCTGAGGTTTTATTTGCCACAAATACGAAATTGTGATGCGCACGACGTTGCGCTGGAGTCCGCACGAATATTGACCACCTGGGGTTCTTTAATACGCACCTGAATCTTTTAAAAAAACAAAAAGAAAAGAAAAACAACCGGTGTAGCTTGTCGGTCGTATACATCGCCCCCCCCCCCCCCCCCCCGCTTCCATATTTCCATTATTAACCCCAAGAAAGCCACGAAGTAATGCGTCGCTATTGCCGCTACATGAAAAAGAGACCACCAGTTGTTCTGATTCACTATGTACGTACGTGGAAATTTGGCACGTCATGCGGTGCTGTGCACACCAGGATTGAGAGAAACGCTCGCAAAAAAAAAATATCGTCAATTACCTCATCGTAAATTGTGTCCAGAAGGAGGTTGAAGAACCCGTCGACGTGCAAATGTGAAGGCCTGTTGGCTCCGCCACGATACTCTAGAAAAAAAAAATCAAGAAAGCAAGGCCATTTACTGGATTGTTGCTACTAAATATAACATACAATTGCTGAGTAATGACCGACAATTCTTTAAGTGCCGATAGCAGCTCTTGGAGCAATTCATCTAGTCGGTTTAACAGAACCCCGCCGAGCGTAGAAAAAATTAATTGAGGGCGACTTCTGAACTTCCAGTCATGCATCTACATTGTGAACGTGGACGACCAGCGATGTAATCTGGCCTTGAACAACTGAACACTACACTACACCAAATAATTGACAGAAACAGAACTTAACGCAATGGTTCACGTGGTCGCTTTTAAATCACTTTTATCGTCATTTTATTCCCTTAATTCACATGTGATTAAAATAATTTCAGCTTCAGTCCACGTAACGCGCCTTTGATGAACCTTGAGTAGGAATTTGTTTACTATATCCCCATGTTACTTTGGATATGAGCCACTGCTCTACGCAATGCACAGCCCCCGGTACACGCAAATCATATGCATAGCTGTATATGTACATTACACATTCATAACCATATAGCTTCCCCGGCCGTACTAGTGGTAGACGCTACCTGCGCGACCGTAAACTATACTGAAAAACGCAAGTGGCGAACACCACAGGTGAATCATGCTGCGCATACACAACGTCTGACTCAGTTGCTGACAAATCTAATCAACCAGTACTGGGACGCCGGAGAGCTTCCTTTAGAGTGGAAATCCGCCGAGCTCGATTTCGTACCGAAGGCCGGCAAAGCGGTCAAGATCGATAACCTCCGTCCTATAGCATTTACATCGTGCGCTGGTAAGGTGATGGAGAAAGCAGTACTAATCAAGCTAGCCGAATATCTGGAGGAACAGAACCTCATGTATCTTTCGTTGCCATATCTCTGCGCAAGACATCATCCTACAACTGAAATACGAGATTGTCAATCAACCCAGCGGAATCCCTCACGTGGAGTGAGCCATTCTTACAAGAGATTTTACGAAAGCATTTGACAATGTCTGACACTTCACCATCTTAGAAAACCTTCGTGAACTCAACTGCGGTTCCAAACTCTATGCATACGTGCCGGACTTCCTCAAAGACAGACGGGTCACCATCCTTGTATAAGGGAACCTAAAATCTGAGCCCATCACCATGAGTAATTTCGGCAACCCCCAAGGGGCCTCTCTTTCTCCGCTCCTCTTCAATATCGCCTTCATGCGCCTCCTTGAACCCCCTCAAACAAATTTCTGGTCTACGTCACGGCGTCTATGCAGATGACGTCACGATCTGGACCAGCTCCGGCAATCTGGGCCAAATCGAGGAAGCCATACAACGGGCCACCACCGTCATAGAACAGATCGGGCGCAAGAGTTGTCTGGAGTGTTCGTCCACTAAATCTGAACTTCTTTATTTCAGAAATAAGGCGTCCGGCAATGCACCCCTCGACGTACGACTAAATAGAACACCAATTCAAGAGATAGAGACTATTCGAATTCTCGGAGCGCACTTCAACAATACGGGTAATAACTCATTTGCCACCCAGAATCTCGCGCATGATTAGCCGGGCGGCCAACAGACAACGAGGGATGAAAGAGCATGACGCCCTGCGGCTCATCCAGGCATTTGTCATCAGAAGAACAGCCTATTCTATATCTTTCCTTACCTGAGGATCTTGAAAGCAGACCAGCACAAAATAGACAGAATTACCCGTATTGCTCTCAAAAAAGCTCTCAACCTTCCGCCTTGGACACCTTACGAAACGCCTACTTCAAATGGGGCTTCATAATACAGCATGCATCCGAATTATTCAAAGCTCAACACACCAATCAAGTCATGCGCCTAGCGATCACTGAAACGGGTCGAAAAATGTTCTCTCATCTTGGTATCGAAGCCTCCATTTAGACGAGAGTGAAACAATGCATACCACCCGAATGTAGACGGGATGTCATCAAGTCCCTACCGCGCAACATTGACCCGCAGTTTCATCATTACCGACGCTGGGCCCGGGCTAAGGCTCACGACAAATACTCAGACACGGAAGGCACCACCTCTGTCGATGCGGCTGGAAAGTCTGCGGCAAATACACAGCAACCGTCATCCACCAGGGAAAACAGATTTACTGTATATTGGCCCAAAATACAAACGCAACTAGCATGGTAGAAGCAAGAATCGTTCTCGCCCTCCGGCACCCTGCATCAATTTTCATTGTCACGGACTCGGAAGCAGCCTACCGCAATTTCAACAAAGGCCAGATTAGCCCTATTGCGCACCGAATCTTCGCCCATCTATATATACCATCCCAACCCTCAGAGGGAAAGTGGCAACAACTGATATGGATACCCGGCCACTGCGGAGTTAGAAGCAACGAGCTCACTCACTTCTCAGCCCGAGAATTGCTCATCCGCATCTCCGGTTCTGGCGTATATAAACTATATGCGTACAGACTCGCTTCTGAAATACTTCCACACCAAAGACTCGAACGACAGAAACTTCCGCTCACGGGAGCCAACCTCAGTAAAGAATCCCTGGTAGCGTGGTGTCGCCTGCAGACACACTCTTACACCAACTCATACATATTATCTGAGATAGATCCTGACACACCCAATCCACAGTGCAGGTTCTGCAATAACCACACATATCATCCTGTACCACATGGCATGGGAGTGTCCACATACTCACCCCAGGCCACACGGGACTCAACGCAACAGAAAAGGGTGTGAAGCAGCTCTGTGCAGCTCTGTGCAGATCGGACCCGAAGGCCCAGGGGCCCTCGTGAAACAGGCTAAGACTGCGGCCCGCCAATGGATCCCGGACTAAAATCCCACTCGCCGACATTCTCTTTTAAAATATAAATAAATGTTTTACTCTCTCCCTCTCTCTAGAGGCCCACGTACTGTATCAAGTCAGTGATGATGATGATGATGATGATGATGATGATGATTGTGGTTCGGTTAGGAAAGGACGCTGCTTTCTGCAGCCCATGTAGGGAGCACGGCTAAGCGTCCGTGGGGTGGGGGGAAAGGGAGTGAAAGAGATAGAGAGGAGAGAAAGGCCGTAGTGGAGGGCTCCGGAAATTTAGACTACCTGGGGTTCTTTAACGTGCACTGACAACGTACAGTACACGGGCCTCTGGCATTTTCACCTCCATCGAAAATGCGACCGCCGCGGCCGGGATCGAACCCACGTATTTGGGTGGCATGCCGAGTATTTGGGTGGCATGCCGACTAATCATCATCAAGGGTCTCAAGTTATTGATGTCATGACGTATTAGTATTGTTATTCATACCACGTTTCTTCAATGTCTACTGACCGCACGTGATCCTTCACCATGCACTCATGAATCTGTTTATTTCTTTCTTTGAACTTCGCGCTAAGGAAATGCAGCTGCGGCCGCGGAGATCGGACCAGCAACTTTTGAGGTAAACCTTCTACACAATTGGCTTTCGCATATATAGTCGCTGTCATATAGCAGTAAGCTGCGGACAGCATTGGGTCCCCTCTTTCCTTCCTGCGTGACACGGGCGGACAGACGGACAACGGACAGGCGGCGCAGGCTCGACACTGAACATGTCCACTGTTAAAATAACAATAGGAGGTGTGCGATTATTCGAACGTTTCGAATATCCGTCGAATATTACACCGTTAGTATTCGTATTCGATTCTAAAATGATGTGTATGCGAAAATATGAAATATTCGTGGTTATTCGAGTAGCCGGAAGAATCAAATATTCAATCGAGTCTTCTCGCGGAAAATGACTGATATTATGTGTTTATGCTGGGAGCCGAGACCCGCTGTATGTAAGGACAAGTATTGGCAGTGCGCGGAGGCGTGTTGGAGTCCAAGACGAATGCGCTTGTCAACGCCGACACGCTCTGTCACAAGAAGAATCTTCAACTATACGTGCTGTTGCCGCTGATGTAACCATGCTGGTTTACTGTACGGTTTCAACAAACCACCAAAGCATGTTTCCCTGTCATTACCCTGTTATTACCCTGTTAGCCGCCTCCTTGTGCAGGACCGCTCCGGCATGCATGGCAACGGCCTGACTCCCTCACGATAGCCTTTATAGCATGTTATTACTTATTGTATGCTGTTATGTTTCGTCAACACGCAGCGATGATCTGAAAAGCTAGAGTAGACAGTGTGTTCCTGATACTAATATGAGGGTCTCTCAATACTTAGGGACCCTGCTAATATGTTTTACATTGACAGTATATTAGAGCATTATTACTGAAGGGGCATTTCTGTTTTGATATTTGATTCGATATTCGAAGCTGGATATTCGTATTGGATTAGTGTTCGAGAAAGGATTGAAGCCAGTTTCATGCCAGTGCAATCTGAGTAAGCAGCGTAGCTGGTAAGCAAGCGCCACCACCTTGCGAACGCAGATTTACCTCTTTCTTCATGTTTCTTCATCTTTGTTCTACCTTCATTTCTCCATTCCTTTTTATATTGCACTCTAGTCTTCGCTCCTTTCCCTCCTCCTTACACTTACACAACGCCTTCTCATCCTCACATCTCTTTCCCACCCCCTTGCCATACAATCAAAGCAAGCGCGCGATTCACAGAAAGGTGATAACGGCGTTCACGAAAACAACCGCACGTGTCACTAGGCATGGCTATGCTATATTGGGAGCTGCTTGAGCGTCTTGGTGTAACTAATACAGCTTCGCCTATCGACCACCTTCACGGGGTGGAAGGGGCTGTGACCTTTTGGTCAAACCTCTTTTCAGAAGCATGGCTATACGATAGCAATGATTCAAAGTTCCAAACATATAGAGAGAAGGCGAGCAAGGAGGCTGGAAGAAATACTGCTCTAGACCTCCTTGGTGGTAGCATAAAATAAACTTTATTGGACATCCAGAGCGATTATCAGTGTTCTATCAATGGTGAGGCGTCAGATTTCAATGTTTATGACGGACGTCCCGCCTAGTTGGTACCGGAATTTTCAGGCGGAGGCGGGACTTGAATATCATATTCGCGCGTTTGCATGCTTAGGGTTCTGGCAGGAAGGGGTGTCTTTTTTGGAATCGCAGAAGGGTAATTCACACTTTCATATCGAAGTGATATATATATATATATATATATATATATATATATATATATATATATATATATATATATATATATATATATATATATATATATATATATATATATATATATATATATATATTGTTACGGTTGAAAGATCGAGCGAAGGTTTATTTACAGGCGAGCGCGGAGCGCTAGGTAGCTGGTACAGCCGAGGTAAGATGGCGTCCAAACGCTAGACAAGAGATCGTCCTCGTCATCTTCCACCCTTGCCTGGCTCATACCTTAAATGCCCGCCTGATGCCGTAGCACTCCCCGGCTGACAGACGAAGCCCGCTGGGCAAGTCCAAATCACCGAAAAACAGCAGGATGAAACCGCTTGAGACGCGCGATGTGTGTAACCTGCGTTCGGCTGGAACGACGACCAGCTGACGTTAAACGGGCCACCACGTACGTTAAGTCGCTCAACCGATCCACAATCACGAAAGGTCCAGCATACTGGGGCAAAAACTTTTGGCATAATCCACGTTTACGCTGTGGGGTCCACACCCATACCAAGTCCCCTTTGCTGTACAAGACAGACTGGTGTCGGCTGTCATAGCGCTCCTTTGAACGGTGCTGTGAGGCCACGGTACGAAGTCGAGCGAGCCGGCGTGCTTCTTCTGCAAGGCACAGCGTCTTGGCAACCGAGTACTCACTGTGGGAGCCAAACGGCAGTATTGTATCATACTCCTTAGCGGTAGACGTGCGTACAGCAGATAAAAAGGACTGTAATCCGTCGTCTCATGCCTTGCGGTATTATACGCATATGTGATGAATGGGAGCACGTCATCCCAGTCTTTGTGGTCGGACGAGACATACATTGCCAGCATGTTGGTAAGAGTCCTGTTTGTCCATATATATATATATGCACATTAAGGGGGTGCCTTTAGAAAAACAAGGGGAGTGTGTACACTCCTCCTAGGGGCCGTGTTATAGGAAATATCTGACGTCGTGGCAACATTTCCACCTTCATACGATCAGTATGTAATAGCAAGGCCATTTGATACTAGTGCTAATTAATACTTTATATGAAACGCATAGCTGTCATACTGAGTTGTAAGAATAGTAATTCCTCATTTTCATGTTTCGGTAACGCCATGGGGGTATAGAGGAAAAAGAAACTATATATTTTCAGCGGTCAATAGAACAATCTTTTCCTTCATACAGTCGAAACAAATTGTACTAGACTTGGTTATACAGCTTCGTTTTGATAAGCTGAGAGTTCTTGCAGTGTGGCCACTTGAACCGCATTATAAGCGATCGGTCACAGATAAAGCCATAGAATGTGGCTAAAGCTTTAATGGCAGTGCGATCTGCTGGACAGCGAAATCGTACTGCATGAAAGGAGAGCCCGAGTGATCGCAGGACTCCTGGAACCCTACGTCGCACACGAAGTACTCGGACTTTTTGTTGTGTTAGCTCCGTGGCATGCCGTCAACGCGGCGGCTGCGACCTCGTCGCAACGGATACTTCCGCTAAAAAATGACATACGCTCAGAACATCTTGGGTGGTGGCGCCATCTGTTATCAGCGCCATAAGGTAGCTGACCACGTGCCCAGTCAGTCCATCATTTTTCAAAACAAAGGACCGTTTATATCAGCTTTTGTTCCCATTGGCTGGAACCACGTGCTATGTATCAATGGCTGTCATGTCTGAGTGCACTTGAGAAAGGTCTCCGTGATGACGGCCACAGTTAGCATCTGCAGTTTGCGTACAGTAGCGAAATAACAAGAACACTGCGATTTGCGGCAGCGGCCTCATTTTGGCGCCAAAGATGCCAGCATTCAAGCCGATGAATTTGAGAACACGTAGTGCGACGCATGCAGACCGCTCCCACTTGGCCTCTTTTTTTCTCGGGGAAAAAAATGGAACGCAGCTTTGCGCAGCTGGCGATTGCGCGGATGTGCCGCCCAGGCGAAATGACACGCAGCGCATAGTTACGACTATCCCCTTTGTTCTCCTGCGAGCAGGAGAACGGGTGCGTTTCGACATCACTACTATTAAAATTTCGTGCAACGTAATGAATATCCAACTTACCGTCCATGTCAAGGCACGGTTGCAGACTTGCGCTGGAGCACGTACAGTCGTACAACAAGCTGACAGGTATTGTGAAGCAACGACATTCTGTCGTCATAGCGACCAACGAAGAACTCCCTCCCCTCCCCCTTCCCCTCGAAACTTATGACCCACTGCTGTCCACCTGTTTCCTGCGCTCGCCATGGGAAATCGATACGACCGGCTGTCGTGAAGTTCCCAGCGGTCAGTTCGTTAGTTCAAACTACGCAATGGAAGACAGACAACGAATAAACGACGCAAAACCAGGTGCGTCTTAACCGTCTTAACAACATATGCAAGGCTGCGCGTCGGGAACTGCCTTTACCACTAGAGGGATAAAATTGCGACTGACTCGAGTTGGTGAACGGGCGAGTGCGTAACTATTAAAAAAAAAAGGAAGAAAAACAGAGCTCGCGTCTTAACTATGAAGCGTCAGACAGCTGCGATATATCAGTTAATGCGTATTTTTCCAGCGCTATCCGAACAAGAGTTCGCGACTGTTTAAGTTACGAAAAGAAAAACATATACTGCTAATCTATTATAAGACCACAAAAGAAATAAAAAGAAATAAGTTTTACTTCCAAAACCCATATGACATTATACTGTAAGAAAGGTACACTGCAGTGGGAGATTCAGATCAATTTCGACCATAGCGTGTCCCTTATCGAGGACCTAACACGGGTGCGTCTACGTGGGTTCTTTCTTGAGAAAATGTGGCTGCCATGGCCGGTATTGAAACCGCGCCCACCATTAATTTCTTCGCCTTTCAGCATGTGGTATAATCGCATTACACTTCGCGAAACGGTTTTGAAGTTTACAGTTTGTCCTATTATACGAAGTCTTGTTACGCTCCCTGCGCTCCCGCTCACGAAGTTGTGATGGCGAAAGTGAAAGGGACGGGGGACGCAAAAGAAAGCGCAGCGCGGCGAAGCTAAGGCTCCGTGTAGAAAGGCCACGTGTCCTACGTATATTTAGTAATTTTTACGAACTTTACGGACGTCATGCGTACGCTGACGCGGAGCACAATTGTTTCCTGGGAGCTCAGCCGTGAAGCAGTCAGAAGATCTAGTCGAGGCGAGGAAAACACGCAGATTTCCGCAGCTCTGGCTGGGAGCACGGCTCAGCATCATGGCAGCAAGGGAAAATGAAAGAAGAGAGGCGAAAGGAGGGACAGGAGATAACCCTAACCATCGAGGCTAAGGTCGGGGTACCTCTCCCCATTAGAAAAGAAAGGACGGGTGCACGGTGGAACTGGGGATCATCCGACAGAGAGCTGGTTCTTCAGAACAGGAAAAGTACGCTTGTTTCAGCAGCACTTGTGGGAGCACGTCTCAGCACCGGGAGGGAAGGTGCAGTGGGGCGACAGGTGAAGAATACGGACAAATCGCTCAAACGATGTGGACAGGGAAGAGAGCGAGGAGGAGAACGAAATATTCGAGGAAAAAAAGTCAGTTTCGCCAGAAAGGCGAAGCAATGAATGCGATAGCAATGCATGATATAAAACTCGTTTGGGTACGATCTGATGTAACGCTACCAAGCGCTGCTTCGGCCGTGTTCGTCGACCCCTCCCGCGTGCTTTTTACCCGCGGGTAGAATGTACGAAGCGCGGGAGGGAGGGGTTATCAATTGGACATTAAACGGGGCATGACGGCGACGGCATAAGCCCGTCGAGACTGTCTATATAGTTGCTATCGCAACAAAAGAAAACGCAGTGCAAATATTCGCGGAAGTAGCGTGAACGCATGTGCCTCGTGCGGCTAAGAAACGGTGCCACAGCAGGGTGCCGTCGCCCATTTGCTGACGTCGTCCACGCCAGCCACTTGAAGGGCCCTTGTAGGCAACACAGCTCAGCGTTCATTAGGGTGAAGGAAAGAGTGGAGCGGAACGCTGCAGTGGAGGTCTCCGGAAATTTTGATAACCTGGGGGTTCTTTAACCCACTATAAGTCTCTCCCCAATGATGGCATCCTACTATTGCGAGAGGCAACCGATGGATGTGCTTCGCCTGCTGCTGAGATGCGCGGGGACTGCTCAGCGGCACCAACATAAACAAGTTCACGCCTTCACAAAGAGGATATTGCCTTTAAATCTCTTGCCTAATATGTGGCATATTTAAAACACTGAAACAGATTCATTCAAATTCAGCATTACAAAGTGTCGTAATCATCAGTGATTTTTATGGCACAAATAAGGCTATTTATTGCAAGTTAATGTCTCTGTTATTTAGCTAATTTTAGCACTGGAAAAACTTCACAAATCTGGTTCACCGGCATAACAGACATTTATGTTTTTGTTTCATAACGTGATTGCGTGCCTTGTTCCTTAACTATAATGAGTTCATTTGCGTGCACTGACTGATTGATTTATGGGGTTTACATAAAAAAAGCACGATATGATTGAGAGACGCCATAGTGGGGGCCTCCGCAAATTTTTCCCACCTGGCTTCTTTAACGTGAACCGACATCGCACATCCCACTGGCCTCAACATTTCCCCTCCACTGAAATACAGCCGCCGTGGCCAGGATTCGGTCCCGCCACCTCCAGGTCAGCAGCTGAGTACCACAGCCACTAGCCCACCATGGCGGGGCTATTTGCGTGTCTTGTATAAATTTGTGCTGCGAACGCTTTTCTCTATTTGTATCATTTGCTTCAAGCATTGCATAATAAAAAAATCGAATGTTATTTACTTCCACAGCACAAGCCTTCTTTCTGCTAGCATAGAGAAAAATTTCTGCATGAAATAAATTAATTACAGTAGACGTCTTTGTTCCGTGTATGTCTTTTGCACTAGTCATTTCAACAAAAGTGTACTAGCCAGGGTTTTGCTACCACTGGTGGTGCCTGGGATGAGCATGGCATTAGTTTTGAGATGACAACTTAATCAGGCAAACAGGCAACACAACGCTGGCCTGACCCTGTTTGCTGACCTGCTGCCGATGGTCAGCAAACAGCCTAGCCACATGCAGAAAAGTTACAATCAGCACGGGCTGTTTCTATGTAGGCTTGCATGTATTTTTGACCACCAAAAAGCCAGTTGTGGGGAGGGTGTTCACCTTCAATTCTGGTGGAGGAGTCAAGTGCCCCGCCATTCCTAGACTTTTTTTTTTTTAAGACCTGATGTGCATAACAATGTCTTTTAAAAACCAAGTCCCAGCCGACATCCTAAGTAAGCGAACAGGCGTGACTAGTGCACTTGAATTTAGATGAAGAAAAAACCTCTAGGGAATAGCCTGCAGAAATCATTTATGAAGATTTCAACGTAAGTAGGAAGCCAGACGCTTCTACAGGGATGCTTCCTTGATTATTGTAGGAGGAATCATGCACGTGGTTGCAGAAACAGCATGCAGATGTAATGCTACACTAAGTATTTTAAGTCAGTCCTGTACCAGCAATGTACACCTCTTTAGTGGGAAAATAGCTAACCGCAATAAGGGTAAAACTTAGTATAGCGGATTCAAAGCGAAAAAGAAAAAAAATAGCAGGTCTCACGTGCAGTGGGAATCAAGGAAATGCGAAGCATGTATCAGGAATGTAAAATGGATCTGCATTGTTGTCTCTCTATACCGATTTTGGTACATATGAAGATAACGAAACGTCCGCAAGAGCACCAAGACTGTGGCATGTAAACCATGCTGCCCATGACACGCATGTCATGATTCTAATTTTATGGCCTGTTAATTACGTTCGTCATGCAGTTGTGTTGTGCCATAGCAATTTTGGTATGCATCCCATTAACAAAATGCGTGGCATATAAATCATGCCGCTCATGACATGCATGTCATGATTTTCATGTTCTTAGAACATGTCACCCATGGTCGTCATACATAGTTGTCTCACCATAACAATTTTGGGATATAGTATCAAGTTAACGAAATGGCCACAAGAGCATCAAGACCGTGGCATGTAAATCATGGTGCTCATGATATGCATGTCACAATTTTTGTGTTATGACGTGTAATTTATGTTTGTCATGCAGTCATGTTGTGCCATACCAATTTTAGCATACATCCCATTATCGAAAAGGCCAGGAGAGCACCAAGACTGTGGCATGTAAATCATGCCGCTCATGACATGCATGTCATGATTTTCATGTTATGACCTGTCATTTATGTTTGTCATGCAGTCATCTTGTTGCATACCAATTTTCGTATACATCCCATTCACGAAACGGCCAGGAGAGCACAAAGTCATAGGCGGCTAGGTAGATAGACAGATGCGCTCAAAGTCGCCGAAGTTTGCTAAGAAATGCTCCGCATTTAAAAACGAAGATCAGTTCTGCCACCCCTAGTGAGAGTCTAGCCTAGTGAAGCAGCTTTTCGACTCATTTTCGCTAATTAAGTCATACACATTACAAGCAAGAAATTTCGAAGTATCCTCTTATTCGATATATTGTGCAGCAGTTTTCTGGCCAAACTCTCTCCGGCCCTATTAGAACACAATACACTTCATCTTTACTGAGGAAACCCTGGTTAAAGGCCAGTGCAGTTCACAAATCAATTCATAAGATCATGTCCAGCTATACATATAATATAAAGTATAACATGACATTCAGCTATAATGCAGAATGTTTATAGTGGCTTTGGCATCCTTTTTCTTTTTCCACTTTGGAACCTTTTTCTTGCTCATCAAATTCAAAATCACAATAAGACAGGATTTTCATGGTATTGTAAAATGGGAATATAGAAATACACTTTAAATTAGTTTTCACTTGTTATTTTCAACTAAGACCAGCCTAAAATAATGTACATGTATAATGCAGTAAATTTTGAATGTCGTTCAGTGTCCATAAGTCCCAGAAGAGAATGTCAAAAAGAAGAAAAGCACGCAAGATGACTTTCATTGTCCAGGCACAAGAAGACCCCCAAGCATTGGCAACTTTCTTCATTAGTGTCAGTAAGAGAAATTGAACTACTCCAATCTCCTGATTGGAGTAGTTCCTGATTTTTGCACGAAACATCAAAAGCTGGAGTACGAAAAGGTAATGTGACAAATTTCAAAGGTACATCCCAGCAGCAAGGCCAACAGAGCACGCTAACCTCAGCATTTTGTTCCATTTATGCTTCAAAAAAGTTTACACTCATTGGGGCATATTGCCCCACAACAATTTGTCCTCATTGTGCTTCTTTTCTTGAAAATGCTTGTGCTGGCTTTTTTATTCAAAAAATGTTATGTAACATTAATGAAGGGCCATTGTGAGATGGAAGTGCTGGTTATGCAGTGTAAAAGAAAACAAAGGCACATTAGACAGATGATGAGATACTGAATGGGATGAGGTCCACCCCAAAAAGCTGCATGCAGAGTAATATGTAGTGCCAATATTCAAAAATGGAAAATTGGCTAAGCCCTAGCTGATGCTTTGGGGGGAAAAAAAAAGAAAAGAAAGAAGAGGGAAAGAAAAGAACAGACAGAGATGGTCACTGATCTAACCCTAGTGAGATCATTAAAGCGGTGTTGCTACAGTCTAAACTTGCTGCGCCATTTCTGTCCAATCAAGCATCATCCCAGGATAAGATCAATTTATTCATACAACACAACTTATTTCATTTAATGACACTAATTTCTCTGTGAGAAATTATTCACACGTCCACTTGAATGTTCTTTTCAGTCCTCTGCAACATGACTGATCTTGACAGCAATACTAGGGCCTATAGTAGCTAGATGTTTATAGGTAATGATCTATTTCATTGAACTAGACTTCACTTAGTATATTTTGAAAACACCTTGTTGGGTAAATGATCAAACTGAAATTAAAGATCACTTTGATGTTACATCATTATGGTGTGATACCAGTAACAACGTACTGCTGTGAAGTTGTAAAAACAAGGAGGCTCATAGCTTTTCGGGTAGCACTGAACATTTATGGCCAGTGCAGAATTTCCTGTGCCGAATTATGCCGTTATTAGCTGCTGTCATTGTTTCACCCTAAACAGTCACAGCCGGCACAAAGAGTACAGTGGTGTCACACCTGATGATAATATGACAGCCAGCTATGGCTAGTACTCATCAGAACCGCAATTCAGAAGACCTCACAATGACAATAGTGGTTCAATGCATTATAGGTGGACACAATGGCGATAGACAGAGCTTGTCGTCACTAGGTTGAAGACTCGAACAGAATGAAATCATAAAAAAAAAAAATGAGTTCCCAGACCTCTGGATGTAAAATATGAGGTACGCCATGCTAGGATAGGCTAGGATAAGCAGCCGCATTGCTGTGGTAAGAACAGACACTTGAAAAGAAAAAGTGGCATCCTCCTGTGTATAGGACAAAGCTACAATGAAATCAATGCGGATTTCTCAGAGAGAAAAGCTTTCTAGTTGACATGAAAGATGTTCTGATGAGGGTACTGAAACCACGACCAACACCCATGCGGGGGGATGTTGCTTTAACAACTCAGTTAAACAGGAGGCTAGCCAATGGGCAGTTCCATGGCAAACCAATCCAGAACTTCAAAGCACACGGACATAACCTTACGCTACAGAAGTGTGCATGCCAATTATCCCCTTGAAGCCTTTCCTCCACCTTCTGTGCTCCTGCACACCTGATTTACCAAGATGATCCGCTGTTGTCAACTTATGTATGCAGCAATTTCACTGAGGCATCTAGAATGAAGTGCGTATTCTATCGCCATTTTAATAAATTACATGTCAGAAATACAGCAAGCACTACATGGAAGAACCTTGTAAAATGTAACCACGAGGGTTACAGATGCTTCTGATACTCTGTGAGATGGCAAAAGCACATTGGATATTACAAAGAACAGGCTCTTGCATACTTTAATGAAAGTACTCTAGTGGGATATCTATTATAAATCAACAAATGAAATAGGCAGTGCCTCTTGCAGACTGTGAAAAGCCCTTGCAGATCAGAAGTTGGTGTCCCAGTAGTGCCAGATGTCATAGGCTCTCTTGGGTTCAGCATGTGCGAAGAACTCTTCGGGAGCAGGGTCGAGGTGAGTGTCACGACTGATTGTCCTATACACGGGCTCTCCAAAGTAGGTGCCCACTTCCCACCCAGGCACGTTCTTCATGAGCTCCCGCTCTTCCTCACGGTTCTTCTTCAGCTGCTTCAGGTACCTGCCAAAGAAATAAACAAATTGCTCTCCCTCAGTTGAAGCACACTACAAGTGACAACGGAGTTGTGATGTTTTATGCGCTAAAGCCCTGATTCGATTGTGAGGCACACTGTAGCAAGAGGCATCGCACCATTTTGACCAAATGGCTTTCTTTAACCAGTACACGTCGCACTAAATATGAGTATTCTTGCATTTCGATAGTTCACCGTAATCATGATATGGGTGTGGTGGCTGGACCAAGGCCTGCCACCTTGTGCGGAGTAGTGCCATGCCACAGCCACAAAGCTAAAATCGAAGCAAACTGCAAGCTCAAATTTTTTGAGAGCCCACTCAAAAGAGACACTAAAGAAAACCACTATGTCACTTGTGTGCTTAGGATGTACTTGATCCAAATTCCTCACTGTGATATTCATGCTTAGTGAAAGGGGACCCTAAATAAAAACACTAAATCACCTTACACTGAGACAGGCAGCTTGTTGGGCTGGTTGATCTGGTGTAATTACTCTATGAAATTTGTGTTAGAGACACAGGTACACGAGAAAGAAACACGTATGGACAAGGATGGGCACTACTATCAATTGTTTTATTGAAGCAGCACCCATACAATATTTATAGTCTGAACCACATATGTTGCCAATGCCCCCTTTTTAAAGCAATGTGAAGGTGAAAAAGCAACAAGTCTTAACAATGAAACAAAGTACTGTGCACTTCATGCAGAAGAGTTTCGAAGATCAAATTCTGCCCCATGTAGTGACAAGGGCACTTCGCTAATGCGTACACTAGCACAGGAATTATTTCAAGGCCACTCCTGACGTGCAGTTTGGCGATGTGCCTAGAACGGTGGTCTCATAAAATTATGCCTTGGAACCAAATGTGCATACTTATCATCTTTTCAACCTTTAGTGCATGCTCCCTGAGCCGGTCATTGACGCGGCTTTCGGTTTGACTGACGTACACTTCTCTGCACGTCAAAGGAGTGGAGTAAACCACCCCCGTCGCACAATGGCGCATGAAAGCCAGTTCATTAAAAGGTGTGCGACGGTGTGGCACATTAGCATGCACTCAGAAATCTGTGGGGACCCCAAAATTCCAATTCTTTGTCAGGTAATGTGAGGATGGCTATGCTGATGCAAGTCCTTCACATTATATTGAATTGAGAAATATATAGTATGACAATGGCATGCTGTGCGATTGTTGTTCAGGTACTTCTTTCAGTTGTCCCGCCACAGTGGATTAGCGGCTGTGGCACTCGGCTGTTGATCTGAAGGTCATGGGATTGAATCCTGGCCGCAGCGGCTGCATTTCGATGGAGGTGAAATGTTGATGCTAGTGTCCTGTGCCATGTCAGTGCACATTAAGGAACCCCGGGTGTTTGAAATTTCCAGAGCCCTCAACTACAGCATCTTTCATAATCATGGCATGGTTTTGGGGAGTAAAACCTCACAATTAAAGTACTTCTTTCATTTTTATTTTATTTCCTAATACCCTAAATGCCCTGTTATAGGTATAGCATGAGGCGTGAGAATGACTAGTTGACAAGGGTTTCGATGGATGCCTTGAAAGATGCACGGAAGGAGTGGTGCACCATGTTGACAGGAAAGCGATTTCAGTCCTTTGTGGTTTGAATGAAGCACGATTCCATCTGAGCAGTAATGTGGGCTGCGGGAGGATAAATTGCCTTCGGGTGGCCATGACATGATGAAGCATGATGCAAAGGTTCAATGCGAGCCTGAAGAGGTAGGAGGTGACGGAACTTATAAAACCTAGCTGCACAATTTGGTATATACACCAGAGCTTTGACAGATTGGTTTGATGCATGTCTGCAGATTGGTTTGATGAGCAAAAGACTGGAACGGCCTTCCTCACGCCATTTCTGCCATGATTAACCCATCCATGTTTTCCGAAGCCATTAAAAACATCACTGTATAGGTTTATTAATCACCACCCCTTATGTAATACCCCTGAAGGGGGACTTTAGGGAAATAAAGTGAAGTGAAGTGAAGTACCAGACTAAGCATGCATATTTGAGTTATGGTCGAATGAGTCTTAAATATGAGGGTAGTTTTACCAGGAAGAAAACAATGCATAGATTTCGATACAGATTGGCGCATTGCACAGGCTGTGATTATCCACATGGGCCCTACATTCGCTGAAGTTTACCTGCCCAAGCCCGGCCTGGCGAACTAAAACAAGACCTGGACCCTGACTGAACCCAACCGAAAATTGAACATACCTGGCCCCGCCGAGTGCAACTACAAGAACCGCCGTGCTTTACCAACAGGTATACTTCAACCTTCAGTGAATCATTGTAGAAAATAGGCTCTCGGCAGGAACAATTAGGCCAACATATTGTGTACGAGCAATGTTTATTCAGCAACCAGCATGCTGTGCCTATTTTTTCAGCAAACACAGATGGCAACCATCAAAAGCATTACATATAGCAGTGAAAAATGATTCGTAGGATGGCCTCAGTGTCGGCACAGATTATGATAAAGACAACAGGGAGGAATTGATTGATTTATGGGGTTTCACATCCTAAAAGAACGATACGATTATGGGAGACGCCGTAGTGGAGGCTTCCAAAGATTTCAACCGCCTGGGGTTCTTTAATGCACACTGACGTCGCACAGTACACGGGCGTCAACATTTTTTCTCCATCAAAATGCAGCCACCGAGTGGCATAGCCACTGGACCACCGTGGAAAGGCCTGATATGTGCCCTAAAGGAACCAATTGAATAGTGCATTTTGTTTTGTTGAGCTCAATGATTTTATGTAGTGCACTGATCAATCGTTGAAGGGTACATCTCACTTGCCTAGTGGGTCAGGCAAGTCAGGCCACAGCTTCGCTGGCCATCTGCATTTCATAAGGTGGAATAACTATGACTTGTTCTCCCCCCCCCCCCCCCCCTCCGGCTGCTGGCAAACTGAAAAGAAGATGTAATCTGCAAGATTCTTGGGTGCTTTTAACCACCTTTGTTGCCAATGTGATTTTCATGCTTAGTGAAAGGGGGCCTCAGCCATTTTTGACGACTTTGAGAGTCCTGTGCCTGTAGCGGAGGGCCAGGCCTAGAAATGCATCCTACGAAGATCATTCACAGCAGTAATTGTGTCTTCTAGGCTTGGGCTGCTAGGAGGTGGCTAATTTCATCTGAGAAATTTCCCGGCTGCGCACAAGGGGGGAAGCAGTTCTGCACCTTATAAAACACTCCAACTACCCTCACTCGCTCCCTTTCTCCACACATATAATTACCATTTAACCAAAATGGATTCGTGCTGTGGTGGATGGTTGGGTGGATATCGGATGCACGGATGGACGAATGGGTGGACGGACAGACAGACAGGCAGACATGGTCAAAGCGACTAAAGTTTGCCAATAAATGCTTTGCATTTAAAAAACAAAGTCAAGCTCGACACGACGTACAAAGCATGCATATGGCAAACATGCTCATATATAAACAGCTAACACTAAGGCATAATGCAGCTCACTATATTCTTGCATATTCTTGGTCAAAAGAAGGGCAAATGATGCATTCATCTCCATCAACACATTTATCTCGTCGCCGATCTATGGAATGGTGGTTCGGGTCGGACATAAAACATTGTTCTCGAAGTGACCGCAACTCACGGAGTCCATCCAATCATCGCCGCCAGCTTCAAGATCTCGCGAAGAGTACTTCACCTCTCCAGTGAGTAAAAGCCAAGTGCCAGGGCTCCTTCGAGGTATCAAAATGAAGGTGACTGTTCACCAAAATCTGGTGGAATGTGTTCAAGAGGGAGAGTGATTCGGTGAAGAGGAAATGGACGCTAATTTCTGCAACCCTTCAGGGAACATGGCTGGAATCTATCCGAATCTCTCCAAATTCCTCCCTTGGGGCGTGGCTCTGGAGTCACTTTTTCACCATGCCTGACTCCACCTCCCTAGGGCTTTTATCCAAACACTGGATCTAGAACAATTGCCAGTAACTACGCACCAGTCCGATTTGTGTGAGAATGTTTCCAAGATCCGGCTCCATGTATCTAGCAGTGACCCTCTCCCAAAGTAACGCAAACAAATTAGAGTCTATTAACTCGGCATTTGGAGAGAGCATCGAGTATGTTGACCGGTGGCATGTGGGTGCGGGCTACTGAGACGCGCATTTGCTGGAGAAAAGGGCGTTACTGAACGAACCGTAGGCAGTGCTACAAGGTCTGGCCTATGTGGTGGGTCCCTCCACTGCCAGCTCAACTGTGCGTAATCTATTGTCATATCCAAAACAAAAAGGCCGAGCCAGCATTATGCCGGTGCCATATATCCGTCAAGACGAGTGGCACCCGTTTGATGTTGCCATACACAGGTTCCACCTCCGCGATCAACGCTGCAGTTACTGGGAAAGAGAGAGGATGGGCTGTTGAAGAAAAAAAAACAGTGGCGACAAGGAATGAAGAAACACGACTGGTGGCAGGTGACTCTTATCGGCAGTCAGCATGTCAGTGGCGAAATAGTGCCATATTGCTTTGCCATCAGTGCTTGAATGGATACAGTAAAATGTTCAGTGCACGCATTTCAGAAGCACTTCTCTTACTGCAGCTGAAGACACTCTGATGTTCTTGTTTAAGTGCAGTGAAAGGAGTGCACGGTGTCTTTGTGCGTCGGCGTTCTGTCCTCCTCAACATTGCTGTCCAGACACATTTGGACAACCATGTAAGCATGGGACATCTTCTTGCCAAAGCATGGTCTCCACAAACCCACAAATAACGAAAACCCAAGTGATTTCTGCTGCTTGGAACTGCGACAGCCGTCGCTCAAAAGAAAAGATGCTCCGCAGACGGTGCAAGGGGCATCACATCTATTCACTTAACCGCACCTGAGTATTGGGAGTAATTCTTTGATACCCAAGCTTCTTGGAATCTGTCATTTAAACTCGACCACACAAGGTTTTTTTGCCTCTGTCATGAGCTCAGAATAAACACAACAATGCCCTTTACCTGGGGCAGTGGTCACTGAAGTTCTGATATAACCTCAACCGGTCTAGTACGACCAACAAAAATATACTAATGAAGGAAAGTACAGAATTGGTTGTACCTTTAGCAGTCACTCACTTACCTCTGACGGGCAGTGAATGTTCACAGTAATCAATTACATTATTAATTAAAATTGTAAGTTGTTGCTGTCTTTTTTCCATATGGTGCAGGTCTATTCCAGAAACTTGCTTGAGAATGCACCAATGCAAATGACTGTTTTAGGCTTATCTTGATTTGACCACACAGTACCAGCAACTGAAGAACTGCTCTTCCTAAGTCCACAGCTTTCATTTATTGATAGCTTTCAAACTGCAAAGAGACGGCTGCAAACTCCATCTACACTCATACAAATCAGCTCCAATGACACTGGTTCCAGTGATGCTAGCTGACCTGCAGTGTCTTCTCAAGACAACCACATGCACACCATTGAACGAGACCTTAAAGATAACCTGAAATGGCTTTGATGATTTTGTGCAAATGTATTGCACTCACAAGCTCAGGTCCTTCTGATAATTATAAGATGAATGAGTTTTCAACCATTCCTGGCCACGGGCCACACGATGGGAATACGACGATTGGCTTTCCCTGCTGATGTTGTGAGCACAAAAAGCCCAGCCAACGGTATCATCGGAGCACCTGGGAAAACACTCGCGTTGGCAGTGCACTTCTACAGGGGCTAGCATTACTGAGGCTGGGGACCTCAGTAGGGACATCATGGCGCCATGTAACTACTGAGGTCTCGGCACAGCAACTGCCATATGAGCGCAGCAGCCACTAGTGTGTGCCTCGCAAGCGAGTTGAGCAGCAGTAGTAAGGAGGAATGCAAAAAAAACAGGACCACAGCTGCCTTGGCGCAAGGGGCTCTGCTTAATTTATGGTGTGAATGATTTGATCATGACGTAGCCTAATTTGTGACAATGTCAAAAAACCTTTTCAGGGACCTACTCCTTAATGTATGAGTCACAAAAAAGGGATTTACAGAATGCAACACCATTCATGAATTGTTGCCCAGATAAAATACCAGTCAGCCCATGGGTGCACATTTCGCGTCTGACTTATGCGTTACAGCTCACGGGGACACTCTGCCAGTAAAGGGATCTAGTCTTGAGCGTTGCCGATCACAAAATGTTCACGTGAAAGTAATTGCAGCTGCTCTAACTAAGAAATGCTTGGAAAGTCTTGCACTGCAAGATAGGCACACTGATCATAAACGGTAGACATACAGCTCACACAAAATTTGCTGGTTACTCAACACCTGGCAGCAAAAGCATGAGTGCACCCCATGCAACTAATTGTTGTACCAGTGTTGACTGGTACAATAATCAAAGGCATGTGATGTATATGCAACGCAAGATTGATGTATCACATACCACAGTGGTGCAACATGTGCCAAACAAATGAGGATGTCTCAACCCTACCAATCATAAGGCAATTACATGTGGAAGAATGTTTTGCTGCACAAGCATGTGGCTTCTTTACACCTCATAGCTTTGGTAATGCCACGGGACAGCAAATTCCCTGAAGACACTCTCATACAGAAAACGCTAATTTTAAGCCTGTCTTCAAGAAAATTTCAGGAGGTGAAGGCAGCTCACAGTGATTGCTGCTTTATTTTCTAGCATGCATGGATCAAGTTGTATCTCTGAGCATTATAATTGGAAAAAGTGTACTACTACAAGCATTCTAATCCCCACCCTCATCATAAGATGACTAAGGATAAATGTTTTCACAGGTTGGCACTGGCAATGACAACATGCTATTGCTAACTGACTAGTGAAGACAGAAATGGTGCGAATTATGGTGCACTTACAATCTGTCCCTCTCAGCAAGCAGAAGAGGCTGCAGTGCATTATGCCCATCAGCAGCTTCAATTTCAGTCAACCTGGAATTGAAGACGGTGTCATACAACCACATCATGCATGAGGCGCAGTTTTGTAAGTTCACAAATGTGTCCGAAAGAGGTAGCATAACACATATACTCTACCTGCTTAGTCACATGCTCCTGCTGTATAAACGTCCGATAATCGGACACTCAGAAAATTTAAAATAATTCAGTGTACTGTTACGATCACAAGAGGGCTTCATATGAAAAGTGTTAGACGGGAAGTGCCAGATAGGACAATGTGGCAATGCGACTGTCATCCTTCACCACGTGATTTTTCCTTCCAGCACACATGCCATGTGATAACACTATACTGATAAACAATTCACAAACAGTGCACTTTGAAGGTTGCATTATGTCAACCAGAAGTTCAAATGGTAATCAAATGTTCCGAAGGAATTGCAACTTGACGCTGCTGCCATGTATGTATTTGAATGTTACAACATGTGTGTATATGCAAAGAAAAAAGCAAGAAAGGAAAGAAAACATAATCTATATTCAAACAATTACTCGCAGGGACCATGACAGTATACGCTGACCAGGACCAAGACAGTACACCAAGTAAACATACCATTTCTAATGTGAGAAAAAAATGCTTTGATCAATCGTCCTTCAACACCAGCAACTTCATGTATAAGTGCATGATGTTCAGGTTTGAAAAATGTGCTGCATATTAAGTCAATGTTGTGCTCTCACATCAGCCTTCACAACTGCACAAGGGAGGCACGGTCACACTGACTGAGTGAAACTAACCAAACTAACCGGTGGACACAATGCTGCCTGTTCATACCAGTGAGTGACAGCTGTTTTACAAGTAAAAACAAACCTTAAAGAAAAACACTAACTCAGTTTGGACTACCATTCTGTAAACACATTTTTGAAAATTCATTTCATAGTGACTGATTGAGAAAACAAAAAACTCAAGCTTCAATCACTTGAACTTAACACTAAAACACCAGCACTGGTACATCAGCACGATGTCAGGGATGTCAGTGCACTTTCTTTCACTCGTACTCCTGTGGCTTAAAGAGTTTCAGGTTTTGGGCCTCTTAGAAAAATGCACTCTACCTTTATTTATACTGCATCAAGAAGGCCTAAATAGATGACAAAGTAGCACGAAGTAATGGCACGCCATTGCGGGACATTCAAGGCGATGTCTCCATCACTCTGTTTTCATTTATTCTTTTGCGTAGAGAGCACCACCACACAGTGAAAGTGGTTTTGATGGTGTTGTGTAAGCACAATTTACTAACAAAGATTAACTTTCTTTCACCCCATGTCTGACTTATGTAGCTGAGTGGTGAGCATGGCAACTCTTGCAATTTTAGAATAGGTGTACCAATTTTGTAGGGTTACTAAGCGAGACCAGTTTTGTGTATGCATCTTTAATTATAGTTGAGCTGTCACAATGATTCCTGAAACATTAGTTTTTGCAATTTTGTTTTAGTACAAGCGAGAGACATCGCTAGTTTCCCAGTATAATATGCTGCTTTAGAGCAGCTTGCCTGAAGACAGGAGCAAATACACATAATTTTAGAAAGAATGCCTCAGATAATGTTCGCTGTAAAGGAACTTCAGCTGCAGACTGATATGCCACATTGGTTAACACAACGTTTCCGTAGATTTTACACTTGTAGTAACTTTGCAAAGGCAGAGGTCGACAAAATTTAGACGACTCACTCAAAGATTAAATTTCTTACTTTGGATCACTTGGCTAAGCTCACTAATGCTCAGAGTAACGAAATTTTCCCTCAACTGCACTCACTTGGACTCGAGCTCAGCAAAACTTCTCTCAGCCGGGTTCACTCAAGCTTAGACTCATGAGCTTTTTACTCAAATGAACTCGCTCGAACTCAGACTCTGCAAATTTTTCTTAGTTGTACTCACTCAGGTTCACACTGAGCAGATTGTTCACCATGTGGACTCGCTCAAACTCGGACTCACCAGATTTTTCCTGAACAGGACTCCTTCTGACACAAGCTCACTAATACTTTGGATTCCTGGGGCCCAACATAAAATTTTACTCAAAGGGGCTCGATCAGGCTCATTAGAATCACACGAATACAAGAGTATAATTATGGAGTCCGAGTGCCAGAACCATGATACGATCTATAGCCAAGCCATAATGAAGGCCTGCGGTTTAACTCCGACCACTCAGTGTTCTTTACTGCGCACTTTATATAAGCATGAGGGTATTCTTGAATGTTGCATCATTGAAACGTGGCGGCTGGCCATCCATGCACACTCAAGCCCTTCCCATTAGAGTACATGGGAACGAAGAGAATAGATGAAAATATTCAGTTTCACCGACACCTTTACTATACAAACGTGCTATATCAATGGTATACTATAATCATGATTTTAATTGAAAAGGTCAGATGCAGCATTGAAACAACTGGTAGCTTGCTGCCATCTTTCCTTCAGACAGAATAACTGCAATAAATATGAGAGGGACAAAGAAAATATAGGACCACATTTAGTCACTCTGGAATATACTCAGAGTACAAGACAACTTACACAGGTAAGTGTTCAAGCATTATTAGCATAGAATTAAGAAGCTTACTTTTTCCAAACATACTGGTTCTTCGTGAAGTACCATGAGATACCAGTAACAGCTGCGTAGATCCCGAACAGCCTGTAGCCTGGAAAAAAATAAAAGGTGGTAATGCTTTCACATGGATACATATAAAAACATGGCAAAATTTAATATCAGCTTGAAGGGATGGCAATGTCACATCAGTTGAAAGCACAAGCTAGCATGATAATGCATCGAGCGTATGCAACGCTGCTGTTCTGGCAAAAACCTCCTTTAATGACACAATGCATACACCTGAGTATTTGCAGTTTTCACTATCTTATGAAGAGTAAACAGAGCTGTCCAAGATGTCCAAGATGTGGGAAGTGTGTGCTGTGGGAAGTGTGTGGACACGTAGCAGACGCTTCGCTATGCTCAGGGTTCGATTATTTGAATGTGTTGTCAGTTTTTAGGAATACTGACATGTCCAGTTTGGTCATGAAACATTTTCTGAAAATCTTGTAGGATGTGGGTATTCAGAATTCTGGACCACCAAGCAATAACATACAGCGTTTCAATGTGTCTAGGCTGACTCCTAGCAATAAACATGCTATTTCAATGTCCGAGTGTGCATCTCCCTCAACGCTTTTGACATTATCTTAGTGGCCACCATGGCCTCTGAGATTTGACGCACCCTCGGAGGCCATGGGAAAACAAACTGTACAACAAGCTTGCTTCTGTACGGCGACACCACACGAAGACGAACTTGGTCCAATTATTTTATTACTTTCCAGTAATATATATATATATATATATATATAGTATACTTTCCCATAGGTTTATTACCTTACAACAAATGAGAGCTAACAATATCTTTATGTTTCTAAATGTCTTGAGGTGACATCACTGAATAGCGCCTATGCCAGCCAGTGCTGTCACATAGTCGTTTCGGGAGCGCAAGAACGCTGGGATAGCAAACAGGCATTATTAAATGCACACTGAACATTGTGCCGTAATATTTCAGAATTGGTATGTCAAATGCTTATCAAAGCAGTGAAAAGTACAACTGGGCACTTCGGTATTCTTTTCACAATCCCTTGAATAAATTGTTATCTACTTGGTGCACTCCGTTTTCTTGTCTGTGAGAGGCTGCTCACAGACTCCCACTTCAATCTTTAAAGGTGTAGTGTTTAGTGACTATTTCTGAGAATTACGACAGCTGCAAACGTGAAGCTGAATGGACAGCTGAAGCCTGCTACACTGATCTGCTCCTGCGGCTCTGCTTGCCAGTTACCTTACAGAGGCTGAAAATTTCACAGCTTGAGATGTCACTGGTGACAAGATTTCCAGCTGACAATACAGCGACTCACGGTGTTAGAGCGGGGGAAAGAAAAGAACCTGTGAGATCAACAACACAGACTGTGCAAAGAACTTGATGCAGCCCACTAACACTAACACTGGAATGCGATGTGTGCTGATTACCATAAGTTCCCAAGAGCAACAATAAATTGTGATAGTGTCTTCTTCTGTCCCTACTTCTAAACAAAGAAGTCATAAAGTGTTTCAACTATTACAAGCAAGATTTGTTCACAGTTAACTTGAAAGGAGTGCTCATGACATCAGCTCAACAGTCAATCAAATCAGTCACCTGCGTGATGTTGCTTGCCAATGCAATATCCTATGGGCACCGGTGGTTGGAAACTTTATGGTGCTACTTCAATCTACAGTGATGCGAATGTTTAAAATTTTGTAGTTAAATAACACTTTACGCAGGTGACATATACTGGTCCGCTAAGGATCACAATCATGCTATTGACTCGATGCATTAATACAAAAGTGCCAAACTAATTAAAGTTCCCTTTAAGTACACTAAAACATGAGTGAGCAGCTTGGTCACGTGGCCACTGACAGTTACCGGTGGGGACGAGGCTTAACGGTATGCCAAGCTGAACTTCTAGGTTGCAGCAAGCAAGGCTGGGAGCCTGCCAGTGTCTCGGAAATTTCTCCAGCAACTCATACAGTTTATGAAGTTCTTGATTTGCACCTGAACGTGAACACCAACGTGGATCAGGCCTTTAAGGCTTATCACAACTGCGAGAGTTTACCGCAAACTTGTAACAGCAGTCAGGGGCAGCGAGTGTGGAGCATAACGAACAGTTTCGCTTCAGTGATACTGCCACGAGCGGGAAAAGAAAAACAATGGTACATGAAATGACCAGGCGAGCTGGCTGGAGCTTAGAAAGAAAAGAGGTGAACGCTTCAAGTCCTGTACATCATACTCTCCTCGTATTTACTAAGGTATCACGTTCAGGTTCGATTACAGATATACCAGTGTGTTCTCCAATATTTAGTACCACCAAGGTGGTCGCCGATGAAATTCCGTCCCACATAACGCGATCTGAAGTCCCGAATGAGCTTTGATGATTCTTGCAGCAACAAACTGTCCTGGCAGTGCTTGTTCTACAAGGAGAGCACCTTGCTGGGGTTGAAAAAAGCTATCAATGACATTTGCAAGTGCTTAACCGCTGTACGTGGCGACTAACACCTGGAAATGAAACTCGCGTCAAACATTCTCTGTTGGTAGAATGCCATATTTGCATCCAATATGAGGTGGGAGCTATGCTCGTCGCAAATAATTCGCAGTTGTATTCACGTAACAAGAGTATGCGACTTTGCAAAACTAACAAAACTAAACAAACGGCATATGACCATCGCGAGTCGCTACAGAACTTAATACGCCACCACCACAAACATTACGGAAAAATATACATCAAGCTCTTCTTACGCTGCAAACTCGAACCATATATATAGCAAAATTCACATTGATTAGCGTTTCATTCATATATCTTGCATCTCCGGCGTCTCGAAATTAAGTCTCCTTGAAACGTCCTGTGCAGCACCGGTGTTCAGATCATAAGGGAACCGCGAGTCGTTAGCTACAACAAATGCGTTTTGACATTCATGAAACTTACCGGAGAACAAAACTCTGGCTGGAACACGTCTAAAGTTGAAGGGGGCATAGCCCCCTTCGGGCGGAAGATCTTGCTTGAAACCCGACGTCGCCATTCCGCACGGACCTCGCGGCGCGGTTTGTGGCTTGGATTGGCTCGAGATGAACTTTGGATCAGAGCCTCGCGGCAAAGCGTAAATGGCGTGAGTAGCGTAGCCTTCGAGATTGGCCCCAGTTACCTTGAAGCATAGAGTACTCTATGCCTTGAAGAAGACGACCTTCTACCAGAGCCTTCTACATATTGTAGAAGATCGTCGTTAGAAGCATAGAGTTAGTATAATAACTGTATGGTTAGAAGGTTGCTTTGTTATACCACGACCGGACTTATGGTACATCAATAATAAGGGCGCCTTGAGTGCCAACGCGTGTCCTTCGTTATGGACAACCACCACTAATAAAAGCACTGCGTAAAACGAATGAAGGCGATGTCTACGAACAAACAAAAGCCTTTTAAATCTCGGTATATTGAAAGCTGGTTTTCGAGTTGAACCACTACCATTACCTTTTAGCGATGAACCTCATAATAATTACAGATCTTTAAGGCCATGCTCACCAAACGCTGTTTGCATAAATATGACTGAAAAAAAAAAAACACATACAGACTTCTATGCTAACGTCTTTGTTTGTAAAAAATGCTGTTTTTTCAGAGCGAATTACATGTATCTTGGGGCTTGCTTGAAGTCACGTATTTTCTTCCTCTTAGTTTTGTGCGCTGCGAGAGGCGACATCACACTGCAACGACCGTAACAATTAACTTTTATTATTCATTATACTACCGTGAAACTAATTATTGGTGTATGCAAAGAAACATTATCGGTTTTAGCGAAATTGTGAATGAAACTCAGAGAACACAATAAAAAGCCTAGAACTCTAAAACGCAGGCATCTCAGAGGCCATTTGAATGCGACGTCCTCGCCGAGTTAACGCGCTCATTGAGATTCGAGTGCTGAGAAATATCGTTATTTCACAGATGGAGCTTCATTCTGAGAGCTGAGCGGAGCATTCGCGTATGCAACAGTCACTGGTAAATGCATCGTGTTGCCACGGGCACGGCCTCTGCGATTCTATGTTTGTAATCACGGAGGCCATATCTCAGAAGCGGAGCCGCTGCGAAAGCTTAGAACTGATCATGAGTTTGGAACTGATGCTTTAGTAATATACCATCTGGTTACAATGGACCTGTTAGCCTATCAGTGGGCTGTTGCCTAAGTACCTATATTAAAGAGGTTGTGAAAGGTTTCCTAAATTTTTTTTTATGGTGTGTGTGTGTCTGCAATCCTGGTCCTCGAATATATCGTGTGGGTTGGTTTAGAGCATAGAGTTTCGCACTATTACAGTATGAAGCTCTATGGTTTAGAGCGATGAAAACACAGAATCGATTGCCCAGCGCGCGCCCCTGCCATCTGAAACTCACGTCATTTTAGTCGCTACCGTGGCCTCCGAGATTAACGCTCATTCGGAGCTCACGGGAAAACCATGCTCCAGCCTTGTTTCCCTACGGCTAATTTTAGATCACTGTATTACGGCGGCGCCACACAGAGTTCGAGTATTTTCTTACTTCCTAGCCTCCATATAAATCCATTATTTTAGAGTAAGTGAAAGTTGACAATATGTTTACGTTGACATCATTGACGTCACTGAACAGTGCCTACGCCTTCCTGTGGTGTCGCATGGCCGTTTCGGGAGCGCAAGAGCGCTAGGATTTCAAACGGGCATTACAGTGAATGCGCACTAAATATTGCGCCGAAATATTTCGGAACCTTCATGTCGAATGCTTATTGACGCAGCGAAAATTTCATCAGGGAAGCTCCATATTTTTTTTTTTCACGACCCATTTAATGCAGCACGATTGTGTTCTTTATTGCTTGAGTACGCGACGTTGTGACGTGGAACTGAACTTACGTACGGGTACGATGATCTGCAGGACGGACTTGGAGTGCGGCAGAGACGAAACCCTCAGAACCTTGTACTTGCGTCCCCTGATGATTCCAGCAGTGATTCATCCACATGGGTTATCTTTTTTTTCCAAGGTACCACTTTGTCCGGTTGGTCACGAAATCAAAACAACGACGAAATTCAAAGCTGTCCGATTTGCAACATCTATGAAGACTTTCCAGCTAGCTACCTTTCTATATATAGTCACCGCACTGATTGAGGATTTCTAACAGCGTGGCACTAACTTTTGTTGTTGTTTTGTGGGGTTTAACGTCCCAAAACCAGCTCTGATTATGAGAGACGCCGTAGTGGAGATCTCCGGAAATTTCGATCACCTGGGGTTCTTTAACGTGCACTGACATCGCACAGCACACGGGCCTCAACATTTCGCCTCCATCGAAATGCAGCCGCCGCGGCCGGGATTCGATCCCGCGACCCTCGGATCAGCAGCCGAGTACCATAGCCACTAGACCACCGTGGCGGGGCATGTGGCACTAACTTTACCTTACCATATGTCATCGTCATAGAAGGCAGCCGCCTGAATGTTATCTTTTCAAGGTTGTATCGGTTGCGAAATCAGGCAAAAACGAAAAATTTGGTGACGCTGTGAGCAGATGTGTTGCGCAGCATCTCTTGTGCGTTCAGGAGGCTGTGGTGTGAAGTGCCTGGTGTCATTCAATTTTTTGCATGCTGACAGTGCATTGCAGCCAAAATTCATCGACAAATGAGTAATGTGTATGGTACAACTTTCATGACTGACAGCAAAGTGCAGCATTGATTCCGGCACTTTGAAGTACATTCTGCTGGCAGCGGGCAGCGTATAGAATTGTCTTAAAAGCACAGGCGGACGCCTTCTATGACAAGGGCATAGCAAAGTTAGTGCACGCTTCCACATATGTCTCCGTCGGAGCGCAGAAAGGAAGCTGGAAAGTGTGTCTAAATGCTCCCAACAAAGTAATTTTGAATTTAACTGTGACTTTTGATTTCCCAGCCAATCGGACCTTGAAATAAAAGTAACCGTGGTATTTTTACGCTCTCGGATTTGACGTTGAAATGATGTTCCCGTTAGATACCATGAATATTCCAAACTCCTACTACCAGATTTTTACGAGTGAAAACCTTGACTCGGATTTTATGGTAGAACACCGACACACGTCATTGGGGCCTGTTTTAGCCGCCAGCAAACCTGTCATCGCTCGTAGTGGGAGAGGGGGGGGGGGGGAGGAAAAAATTATTAGCCCCTTGTGAGCCATGCGAACATCTTCGTTGTCAAAAGCGTAAAAGAAAGTTTTTATAGAAATAGAGATAGAGAATAAACGGTTATATAAAAAAGAAGAGATAACGCAAATTCCTAGCTGCTACCATTAGCTACCTCATCCAGATATAGAAATTGACAAAACACACGCCAATATGTCACCAGAATTTTTCGATTGTTTCATTGTCTTTGTTCGCTCGAATTTTGGCGCGAGCCATACGCGCAGAACACGAGTGAAGGACAACGCTTGCCGTAAAGAGGGCGAACGATAAAACCAGGTCAAGATTGCAATGCATCGTAGCGATCGGTTTGTCGAAGAACATAGAAAAACTGGACGCCGAGTCTAGAATTCAAATGAGAGAGAGAGAGAGAAAAAAAAAGAGGAGGAAGATGTGTTGCTGCCCTCCCGTCGCCCATATCCATTTATACTGACGCTCAAACACGCAGCAATGTCCGATGACCATAATATTGGCTGGCCAGTGAGACGTAATAGACTTTGCAAAGTATGCAGACAAAGTAATTGCGTCTTCGCCTGCCTCGAGTTCTGTTACTTTATTGCCGGGCTGCATATAAACGCTGGCGTATGAGATTTGTTAAGGGGGAAAGATAGATAGTTCATTGGAATGCAGAGAGGTCGGCCTGAGCATCTACACTCTGGCCTGCTGCGACTCTGCACAAGTGGGAAAGGGAAAATGGGGGAAAAAAGAGGGATGAAGTATGATGATGGGGACTGGAAGGGATGATGCATATCTGCATTCACAACACGCAGCGACGTTAGAGGAAAGCACGCCATCCAGTGCATGCTGCGCTTTCCTCCAATATCTTACTTTTCAATTAGACTTATTTGTTGGAGGCGTACGAATAGCGACTGTTGATATCGAATAGAATATGAATGCAACACTCGCAGGAGTGAATCGCATCGAACACCGAATACTTTTCGAATATTTCTCAAATACTGAACGGTCTTGGTACAATTAACGTAAGTTGACGTTGATTGTTCAGGTCCTCGTATTCGTAACGTTAGCGATTAAAGTTCAAATACAGCATCTGGTGGAAAGAAGCACGCCGTTCGAATCCACAGAACTTTTGAGAAGGGGCGAGCCATCGCAATAAGTCACGCTCACCCAGCAAAGCGCAATCGGGGATGAAACTTATCTCATCTTTGATCCATTTCGGTGTTTATTTCGGTGTAGTCAGCATTTGAAAATATTCTTAATCATCATCATCATCAGGTTATTCTGCGTCCACTGTAGGGTGGATCCATTGCAGGACGAAGAAAATTCTCCCAGAGATCTTCATACAACACGAACGCCGTGTTGTCCACTTCTCTCTCATTGTGTCCGTGTTTTGCACGCCTGTTCTTTTCACTATGGACCTTTACCAACTCGTTCAGCTTTCTGTCCTTTTAAAATGCGGTATTGCCCGCCCTCTTACGCCTGAGAAATAGTTGTATTTTTGGCAGCCCATGAAATTTAAAAAACTACACAATAATTATGTTAGGAACACCGCATATATATACATGCGCCATTCCTGGCTCATTTTCACCCTTTCAAAACATGCCGGTTCGGTCCTGTATATCCCCCTCCACCCCCCCCCCCCCCCCTCCCCTGTCCTGTCAAGGGTCCTAAAGGGTAAATAAATGATGATGATGCTGAAAATGACAGCATATGAGCTACACAACGTAGGATAGGATGAGCTTCGCAGCGTGCTTGGTGCCGTTTAAGCACACAAGGATGCGTGAGCACAGAATGATTTTTCATTTTTAAAAAGAACACTGCACACCAGAGATATCAGTTTTTTTTTTCTTAAATTGTTCTTTAATAACAGAGCCTCCTGTCTTCCATTGGTGAGACAGCAGCACAGTCTTGAAAAAACGTGGCCACCAAGAACGTACACTATAACCTCTTTGGTGACCTGTGAGAAACTTCCGAAAAGGCGCCCGAATACAACAACCCGCTGACAACACACGAACAAGAAGGAGATGAAGCAGAAGAAGAAGAACAGAAATAGTTCAATACTCGCAGAGAAACAACGGGCGCACGAGAGTGCTCGTGCTATATCACCAAACGCTCGGGACGACAGAAAAAAAGGAAAGCTGAATAACGTAACAACGATAGATGCGTATGTATATCCCCTGCGACGAGCGTCGCGCTCTAATAAAAACTCACGCCGGAGATGAAAACTGCATCCAGACACGTGCAGACAAAGAAAGAAAAATCCGTCACGCTCTTACAGTCCTAGCCATGTTTCGAGAGCATGAAGAAGAACGAGGTTACAGAGTAATATAGAGTGTTGTGTTCGAGGGCTTATAGACTTGAGGCAATATTTTGTTTTCTTTCCATCCTTACTTCGGACTTTAAAAAAAAAATTCCTTTAGCTTGCCTACAGCGAAACGACGCGAGGCTTATTAGACGTTTCGAAATAATCGGGGACAGCTCCCTGGAGCTGCGCGGTCACGGCGCGAACGGCATACAGCTCACTGGTCTCATTCGGTGCAATACGTCCGAAGCAGAACGAGCAAAAAAAGAAAGAAGAGAGAGCGCGAAAATGACGCACAGCAGCGCTTGGTCAACGGTTCGAGTCTGTGCCAGCTGTCAAAGCTCGTGAAAAGCGTGTTCGAGTTGGATGCACGGCTTCAAGGTTGACCCGCGATCATTGGTTAGCGTAAAAGAAAGTGCTTGAAGATATACCGAACGTGACGGCGACGGCGCAAGTGTGTTTGGTGTGTCCGTGTAATTGGATATCGCAATGAAAACCAAGAAAGGACAGCCTGAATCGCAGCTACGTCATTGATTTCATCGTGCCATTGTAATTATAGAGCGCCTTAACGCGTTAATTTAGGCGGAAACTTGATTTCCGCGCTTCTAACTATTTTTCTTTACTCGCTGATCGCTTTTCTCTAGAAGTGGTGGCGATTGCAACTTGTGCGCTATGTTAACCGTGTTACCCAACTAACATACGATCCGACCGTCACTGATCTCTTGAAATTCGTTCTCGTGCATTCATCTCCGCCGCTTCAACGTTAGGCCTAACTGGCCTCCATCCCCTTTCCTATCGCCCTTTTCTGCTCCAAGTGCACATTGCAAAGTCCATACGGCATCGTATCACGCATGCAAGTTTCAGTTGCATGCAAGTAGAACATATGTAGGCAACCTCGTAACGGACAGCAGTGGCGTTGACTTATGTGACACGAAGACGACAAAAGAGCAAGCATACGTGAACAGTTCTTACGAGCACAACAACATTCTCCCGCCTGCATGCAGACGAAAACACCAACAACATCATTTTCTTTACACAACAAACAAAGCCAGTTCACTTCTGAGCATCACATAACTTTGACGTCACGTCTGGAGTCATGAATAGTATCTAAAAGACCGGATAATATCATTGGATAGAGATATTCAAATTTAATTGACCTTGAGTTTTTTTTTCGCCATTTTCCCCGCATCCAACACGAACAAACTGCGTGAGCTCGCAATGCGAAGGGCCACACCAGAAACAACAGCAACATACCGCGCATAGAAAGCATCAAGCGAGGCCAAAATAAGACGCTAACTGCTCACGGTTTTTTTTTCTTTTTCTCGGTTTTTGGCTTAATTGTTAAGGAACGCATGCCTGCTAGGCTGGGCAATGTTTCAAGTTCTTTTTTTTTCTTTCTTTCTTCGCTACTCTCTATAGTGGTTACTTTTTTTTTTCTCCTGTACACCGTTATATGAAAAAATATGCTCAAGAAAAACGGCAAAAAGGCACACAATACAGACTCGAAGAGGGCTCGTACAAAGCTTCCCCCGAACTTCGTCATCATAGCATTTTTTTTTTCTTCTTGTTAAACCTCCGAGAAAGGTGTTCCTTTTTGTTTCTCAGCTTTTTGCCACCTGTGTGTACAAGACGTCCTGTGCGCGTCTTTTGGAGTAACGTAGACTTATGTATAGTATGCGCATGTAAATATATCATATGTATGTATATATTTATATATATGTATAGAAAGACCCTTCTTGCGAAGGAGAAGAGCGCGGCGCGTGCACTTAACGACGCAGCGACGATGCCCTACAGAGAAGCGAAGCACACTACAGCTTTAGTATATTACACGCCTGTCTGTGGTGGGGGGGCCACTCTGGTCTTGCTGGTTGAAAACGCACGTGCTTGCGAAAGAGAACGGTACCTTTTAAAACAGCGTCTAGTGGTCGACCGTTTTGTATAAGCACGTAGCAAGTATTAAGGACCATTTAGCTCGAGCAAAAGATCTACAGGGGCCCAGTTTCTCTTTTGCGAGGGGTTGGTAGCGACACTGTTAAGACGACGAGTAGGCGAACACCGCCTTCTTCTAGCTGTTTGCTTTAGGATGCAGTAAGTCATTGCGCGAAAAAATGAAAAGCAAGTATACTAGAGTAGAGAATGCGATACATCGACAACCAGCGAGGTCTCTGTAATGGCCACCTTGGTCTTAGGCCATCCGGGCTGCTCATCACAACGCGGCGACGTAGAGTTGCAGGTATGTCAACAGGGCACAATCTTGCGATGCAAAGCAGTATTACGTCCGTACAGCCTTCCTATTCGCTGGCCCAGAAAAATAGCTCTCTCTCTATCTGTCTAGTGAAACGTTTCCTCCACACCACTTTACTACAACTACACTTGGTCGATAGAAATCAACGTATCACAAAGAAAGAAAGAAAGAAAGAAAGAAAGAAAGAAAGAAAGAAAGAAAGAAAGAAAGAAAGAAAGAAAGAAAGAAAGAAAGAAGGAAAGAAAGGTGTCGAGAGTCTTTCTCAAATTAAGCTCGGAGGGACTATAACTTGAATGTGAATCGTTATCAATACCAGCTGAACATTCCTTCTTCTTCTGACTTATGAAAGCCTATTATTAAATGGACATTGTTGATTAAAGGCTATGGCGAATGTGCATGCATTTTTTTATACATGATGTTACTATAGCACAGAAAAAAGAAGCAAAGCTAACAACCTAACAAAGACGCAGATCGAGTGATAACAATGGCGGCAAGCTAATATTACGTAGCTCTCAATGTAAAAAGACGTTACCCTACAACACGCGAATGACTGTGCGAGATCAAGATCGAAGAATATGTATACGCTATAGCGAGGCTGACCTCGAGTGCAATGTAGTCTAGATGTCGCACTGGAAACCTGACGTTACTCAGGTTTTATAGTCGGATCCGAAGGAGATGCGAAGCATCGTCGTGGGAACTTCTAACAAGCCGAACGTAATAGTGATAATGCGAGAAACTACTATGGTGGTTGCGAGTGAGCGACGACCGGCCGAGATTCGTGTAATTCACGAAGTGAGCGCTAGGAATGCCTACATTGGCACGTATACTTGTGTTTTTAAGCTGGCGCATTGCAGAGGGCTTTACTGGTCTAGAGGCTCCTAAATAAGAAGAAAGCCAGTAACAGCGAAGAGAGAGAAGGAAGAAGAAGAAGAAGAAGAAGAAGAAGAAAGAAACAGAAGAAGAAGTGTTGACACACCTCACAAGTAGAGCTGATGATGATGTCGATGTACTGATGGAAATTATCTATACGCCTGAATTTTTGCTTATACTTAGGCTAGGCGTGCCACTTGGCGAGTCCTAGAAGTAGAAGCAAGCGAGATTCGAGCCCGTGACAGGAAACCATACTGCCGATTATCGATGGGGAAGGGACCGACGTGAAAGGAACATAGATTAATCAGAAGATAAAGTCGCGATAACGAAAAAAAGGAAGAATGTGAAATAAAACGTGGACAGTGTCTGAGAAATAAACTAAACGCGCCGTTACGGTCGGTGAGCGAACTAGTTTTATTAAGAAAAATAAGCCACCCTGCTGCTCCTGGTTCTTTTAGGGCCAGATCTATAAAAACACGGTAAAAACAGTAAAAGAAACGACGTTTGCCATAATGTGATAAACCATTTCAGGAAGTCAGTTAGCTTTGGGTTATCCTAACCACCCTGATCGAAACGCAAAGTGAAAGTGCGTTACGTATTTGCAAGCAAAAAAGCTTTCCTATCTCCTTTATTTTTTCTTAATCGATCCGGGAGCACATTAGGAAAGATTTCTCGTTCACGATAATTTCCCATAGGACAATTTCACCGCTAATAACGCATCAAACCAATTGGCTGGTGCTTGCTCCTTCGAACTGTTCTATCGAGCCAACGCTTTCGTCACATACTTTGTTTCCTGTGGTTTTCTTTCTTTCTTTTTTTTTTGCACTTATGTGCTGCAACCAACGCTACTCTAGAGGTATGTACTCCCGCCTCCTCGTAGAGGAAACGATTAGAATCTACCGCTCTCGAGTAGGGATGCTGGAGTAGTCAGGAAACACGTTTTGTGTGTGTTGCCTTTTGCCTCATTCCGATGACGTGTTATACACTGTTCGTACATGTACTCATGGCAGAATAAACATTTATTAATGTGTTTAGTGGCGGTATACCTCGGTATTCAGCGTCAGGCATCACTCCACTGATGAATTAACTCGAGCATTAAGAGTGGTCGAAGTGTTGCTTTTCTTGCAAATTTTTTCTGATGCCCTTTGTCACTGCAGCGCTAGTTTAAAATTCGAATAAATACCTTCACCCCCTGAACTTTTTTCTTTGACGTAATGTTCTTTGCTCTTTTCAGATAACTCCTGAACGCGATTCGGAAATTCCTGTCTCTTTAATTTCGTCTACATGCGTGGCGAGTCCAACAGTGTCGTAGACTTCTATCCCAGAATAGCTATGCAAGATTTCGATCTTGGCCCTTTAGTCTATTGACAGCCGCTTTACTTCCAAAGTATGAGAAACAGTACTAACCAGCTGTACGTCGAAAAATAAAAACTTTGCCAACATGCAACCCTGGTCCTCACAGTTCCACTGCATCTCACGACGAGTAATATGAACGCTTAAATTAGATATCCTATAGATGTCTGAGCTTCAACAACCGTTTCTAATATTGTTCCTGGTCCACCGGGTTCACAACACATGCTGGGAGCTGTTCAGCACATCGAAGGCGACCTACCGCCCTCAACGAGATCTTTTTTTTTTTTCTTTGTGAGTGCTAATTTCTCATACTGGCATAACTGATATCGCACAGAAACGTACAGCGAAACGACATTAGTGTGTTCTGCGGGTGTCGAAGGAATTCAGTGGACTAGAAATGCTTAGAAAGAAAAGTAATTCAGAGGCTGAAGGAACCGATCTCTACAGAAGGGCGATAATTATTTTTTTCTTCGTCAAAGGCAGACAGGCGTTGCAATACCAACTGTCTTAGCGTGTCGCGGTGAGGAACACCTTATGAGGCGCTCTGCGATTGAGTCGCCTAGCAACGAAGCATGTTACTACTGCACGTGGCGGCAATGGCGATAGAGAAAGAGAGCGATAGAGAGAAAGAATGGAAGCGATGACGTCACCACTGCAGCTATATACTATGTACAATAGTTTCGTTTTCGATGCTAAGTCGGTTAGCTATAACTATAGTAAGGAAGTACGCTCGAGCTCTTATAGGTAATAAGTAGGTTTCTCCCGTCTTGCTACGGTAATGTGTGCAGACAAGCCTGACCTGCTCGCACACTCGACTTCACCGACGCCCCCACTTTTTTTTTTGTTTATTTCGCGTGTATAAGTAATTAAATGTTGCGTTATGTGTGCATGTGGGGTGGGTGTCACATTGTCACCTGTTAACACAGTTATGGACGGCCACCACGCATTGTTTTCCCTCTCACGTTTACATATTTGTCTCACGTGTAGCATAGTTACAGCACATGCCATCTCTTCTTGCACGCCCAACTAATACGACCCCTCCTTTTGTCACGAATTATACCCACCTCTTGCCTCGTTTACCACACTTTTCACCAAAAAAATGCAGCCACGTTACACGCGCAGACAGACACCACGCACACACACACACACGCAAGTTCGGCAACAACATCAACAAACAACGTTATTCACAACGCCGGTAGCTGCTTTTTTTCTCCCAACAGCACACACTCTCTCGCTTCCCGGTTGAGTCGAACGAAGATGCAGAAGAAGAAGGAAACAAAAATACACGTGAAAAAACACCACTCCGTGACAGTTCGGCGTCAAGACGTCAAAAACAACCTCGTCCTTTCGTTCACAGCATGGTTCTGTCACAGAGCGTAAGAAAAAAAAAAAGAAATGTATGCTTCACAGTTCGTCACCAACGCACTTCACTTAACCACACCGCGCTGAGGAATGCTTTATGAGATGAAGAAGCTCAAAGGTAGACGTGCCGCAAAGCTGTGCCGAAGTTCTTGCATTGCCCTTTTTTTTCCCTTAAGTTTCCCACTTCAACAGGTCGCCACGATTCTTCTAGCCAACGCCATGTTGGGTTACTCCTCACTACACGCTTGCCCTGCCCCACACAGGTAAGTGACCGTAAGAGGCGCGTGCACGTTGTACAGAGGTTTGGAGAGATTAGATAAGAAGTTGACCATCGGAAGGACTACAGATAAAGAACAGACAACAATAACAACTGAAGACTAGACTTCGCCGCAGCGCAAAATGGGACACGACCACATAACCACACCCTAACGTAACGGCGAGCACTTCACGACAAGGGAGGTAAATTTCAGTGGGGTCACACCCAAAACAGTTGTATAGGAAACAACAAACAGCAAAAGCGAGAGCACAAAGCATTCGCACAGCAACGAGCTGGTGCTTCACGAACGCGCATGTACACCTCTCTATGTTAAAGCTCTGCGTAGTGTGCCAAAAAAAAAGCAAAAACAAAAAAGCAAAAGAAAACATGATGCACCGCGTGCGATATTTGACGGCTACCGGACTAAGAAAGCAGCTACGCCAGGAAACTTAAACAAGGACTGGTCTTTTCAAATACATACACAATGGGGTGTTCGCGATAAATTTTTGTCGGCTTTTGCTTTCTAGCTTTACCATAGGGCTTGATAAAATCAGCGGATACGTCACAACTACATAGAGCTTTCCGTATAACCATGGTAAATTAAAAAAAAAAAACGTGTAATGCAGGACCTGCCCGTGCAAATCTCATTCAAGACAGCCAATTTACGTTCCTTCAAGCCAGTAAGCCTGAATTTGTGGGAGCTGTAACTTGTTTATAGCAATATGTGATCAAATCAACAATGGAGCACAAAATGTATACTGATGCGCAGCAGCGCGCGACACAAAAGTACGAACCGTGCGGTGTTGTTGTTAAACCTCCTCACATGTCCTACAAGCGAGGACCAACTGCGGATTGCGCGAGTTTCAGATTTGCCACTACATGAGACAGATATGCTTATGTCAACGATATTACATTCCGAGCTAGAGTTGGTTAATGACGTCGCAATTTACCACCTGACAGGGAGGGACGATTTTGTTTTGCTTAAATAAAGAAACAACAACATGGAGGCTAATCTTCAATATACAGTTTATGCATTTACTGAGAAATCGCGACGTGTAAATACGACTAACAATACTCGTCGGCAGGAGCGACATGTACTCTATAAAAGCGGCGCTCAGAGACAGGTATATCTGGAGGAGAGGTTGCCCGACAGTCGGTTCAATTCGAAGGCGCTGCGTCTTCTTTTATTTTGTTTTGCAAGCGCAACCAAAACAAAAATAGATGGACGAATATACACGTAAAGGTAAAAGAATAAAAGAACGCCGATGGATAGAAAGCAAGAAAGTCCACATAGGGGCACCGCTGAAGGAATCCCCTAGCTAAAGACGCCAATGTCAGGTAAATACATTTAAATAAGACAGAAAACAAAAGTCACGCGATATTCCTGAATTTCCGGGAAACACAATACATTTTTCAGCTCCAAGGCCTCCAGTGAAACACGGTCGGGTAAGCACGTCCAGTGTACGTCGGCCAGTCAATTTAGCTCGATGCGTCCGTAAGTGAATGGAAGAGAAAGGCTGTCAATATTGATAGGGCTATGCCTCGGTTCGCAGTTATTCCGACGTGGCCGGAGGTCGTAGTGCGTGAAGAAAAATGACTCTTACCAAAGGAGAACGCGTTCGCTGGTGCCTTTTGGGGGATGGAGGAGACAAACGAAAGTAAAGCGCTTGGAAATGGTACGTTTTAGGTGGATTTACGACGACTGAATCTTTCTGAATTTTGACTGTACGCTCGAACAGAATTGAAAAAGAGCGGCGTGGTTTTTGTTTATGTTTTTAACTCTTATTTCAGTCCGCAAGGATTCGGTACGGGTGAAAGTTCAGAAGAGTACGTAAGCAGTTCAGCATCCCCGTGAGAAATTTGTGAAGCGAGACAATTGCGCGTTATCGCATGCCTGACCATGAAGCTATTCTGCATTCGCAGCAAGGGTTACATATATCTAACGGTGCACTCAAATATATTTCTGAGATACTCTAGATGAGTACGTGACTCGTTCAAAGCTCCCGCTCGTTGCGATAAAGGTATATTGCAAACTGAAGATAATGCAGGACTTATTTTTTAAAGCCTGAAACCTAAATCCCGGTGCCGATAACGTTGTTATAACTCCCATGATGTCACTGTACAGTGCCTTCAGCCTGCACTTTTATCCTACAAAAAAATTCACAAGAGTTACCTGATCAAATCCTAATCTTTGTGTACTTTAAAATAAGTAGTCAATATTATTTAAGTTGATAAACTTAGTGTGCTCTCGAAGTCTAAGAAGAACGTTACGTCACCAACGTTGATGGGTAGGTAAGAGAAGTGACGCAGCGACGTTTTGTCATTCATGAACCACCGATCCTTTGTTGAAGACCAGAGTGACCTAAGTGCTGTTGTGTGAAAGTAAGCTAAAGTAACAACTTTTCTCCAGTAATCCTTGAAGACGAAACAACGTTACCGGTTTTAAGCAACAGCTGCTGTTGCCAAGTTGATGTCATTTCTTCATCCCATTAAATGTAATACATCCTTGCTGCTACATACTTGGCAAAAAGGCGTAGTTCAACACGTTATACTTCCCTTACCGACGCTGAAATAAGCAAGCCAGGAACTAAAGAAAACCCGAAGAAAGTAACCGAGGTAGCGGAGGACGTAATAAAGTGGCGGGTATAGAGAGAAGCCACACTAAAACGCTAATCCCGAGGCTTACGAAGCTTACCAGACCATCAGCGGTAACGTACGAAGTGATCCCGCTGGTAGAGAACCATCGAAAGTAAACGCTACTCTGTACTACAGCTTCTATATGCCGACCCGTCTTAACAACAGGAAGCCGCTGTGTTCACTGGTGATCACGCAGAAGACTCAAGGAAAACCCGGTAGCTTTAAAACTGAGATCGTATAGCCAGCCATAAAACTCTTGGGGCTCTAAGAAAGCTCGCGTACAGTCCTACGAGGTACGTAAGTTTAGGCCTTTGCCGAATGCGGCCTTCGCCCTTCTGATGGACTCTTAAGAGCACAGCGCCCGTCAAAACTCGCACTTAAGCGCGGAAACAGCTCGTGGCTTAAGTGCGCGGAGGTAATCTCCTTCGCGTTTTAGTTGATGACGTTGCGGCCTACTGGTGCGCGTTGGCCCTGTTTTTATTAATGCAGATTCGGAGTGCTTGCACATAATGTTCGGCTCACTAGTGTCGACTATGCTTTCATGTAGACCCGTCCAAATGTATAACTACGAGTTGAGCGAGTCAGTTGGTCGGACACGTTGAACAAATATAGCGTGAGAAAACAAATGAACCAAGACCGGACACAAAAGGATGTTTCGACAGTCTACAGACCTACGTATCTGACAAAAGCTGCGTATGCGTATGTGTTTGCATATGTGGGCTGATTATTCACAAACATTTTTATTCTTTAGCATCACCCTTCTGCTACTCTGAGCAGCTCGGTACCGCGTGTTTAAAAATGTATTCTTTGGATCATTTTCATTGTATATAGGACAAAGTGTGGTCATCAAGACTAGAGAACGCCCTTTCGTCGAAGAAGTTTCCTGCCTTAAGCAATATATCAACGATCTTGACCAGAGTTTCGAAGTCATCGCGGACAGACCTTATAAAATCTATAATTTAGACGCTTTTTGTAATTTTTATTACCTGTTTTGCTTTTCTTCAGGCTTTCGCTTTTTGTATAACGAAAACCGCTACCGTTCACCGGCGACGGCATGTCTCGGCTACGCTAATTGTCCTCAAGGATACACATTATTTTAAGATTGTCTATAAACAATAGCCGACGGAGAGTCCGGGCTCTATCTACAGAGTACGAATAGACATTGCAGTGAAGGCAATGAGTTGAGCTAGTTGGTAGTGGTCTACAAGACATCATAGTGCACTTTAAGCTGTCGTTCCGCAGACTTCGTGGGATATTTATTATTCTTATGATTATTAGACTAAACTGAAAAAGGTCTACGATCTTTCTATAAACCCCTATAAACTTTCTATACCGCAGTTTCGAAGCATTGACCACACCTGTTAGCGTGTTGAACTCTGAGATCAATATAGGAACAGCACTGCTTCGTTCTCTGAGCTTCTGCGCTACGGCCCGACGCCATGTCTTGTCACTATTGGAGAGGCTTCGGAAATTTCGGCAATAGTTAACGGATGAAGACGAGAAACGAAAACGCACGTGTACTGCGTGCCTCCAATAGTCCGAGGATAGGACACGGAAAATTGCAGCCCGTTGTCCATGGAACCCAGGAGTTAAGTCAGCACAGGACCACACGTATAAGACATTCCTAAATGCGTACCGATCTGTTTCGTGCCTACTCGGGGCACCCTTCTCGAACGATACGAGGACATCTTCTGGAATGCTATAGGTTTCAGCGAAAACAGATGTTTCTTTCAATATCTTGAAGCTTAACGGCGATTTTTTAAAAGTCACTTGCGGATAACTTTACACAGTCAGCGAACGAAACCCAGGAAGAGGCAACAGGGTAAAAAATACAGCTGAGCAACATCATCGCTTCCGTATATACGTCTTAACTCTGCCACACTACTTAGCATCCTCCGGCCGTTCGACTGTCTTTACATTCGGTAAGTAGCAATAGCAACAATAACGTAGAATAACTGCCAAAAAGAAATCGGTAACAGAGTCATCGGTGTTACAGTAACCGAAACTTTGCAAAAACGGGAAAGTGTGCAGCCCTTGTTTACGCATGTCCGCTTAACAATGTGTACAGGCTAACAACAGTAACGCTGTGTCCAAGCTCTCTTCGCAGGCACGGCCTCACTAGCTCTGTGGACGACCCGTTCCCTCTCACTAGCAGGCAGATCGAGGTACGTTAAACAAAAGAAGTGCCAGCAACCGTATGTGGCAGGCCGTAGAAGCAGCACGTACCGAGATCAACTCTAATATACAGTACAGTCGGTCATATACATTCACGAGTTCCTTCTTCCTTTGATACCGTGCGTGCGTGTTTCACCTCTCCTCCTTATAAATATAGGACGAAGGAAGAGCTATACATCTTATACACTCAAGCCCCGGTTACGTCACGAACAGAACACTCGAAGACCCTTGTGTAGGCGAGTAGAGTTCGATGTCGCGGTCGGTTCGAGCACAGTCCTCTCTCAGTACCGCAACACGAGACTCGCACGGACTGTCGCGGCCACATCGAAGGTTTGTCCCCGTAGACGGTGGCACTGAACGACAGCGGCACGACACACGCTCACAACACAAAAACGACGCACTGAGTTATTCTTTTTTTGTTTGTTTTCTTTTCCTGCGCGCAGCGCAGCAGCAGTCAAGGCAGGAGGGACAGTTGTCGCACACACGCGCACACACACACCGTCGAAGCTTGAAGCCAGCGCGAGCAAGCGTGGATACTACAATCTCTATAAGAACGGCGCTGGGCATCACTGGGCTGTGCGGGACTTCTTATCTCTGAGTCCCGAGTTCGGAATTGCGCGTCGAATCGACTCGATCGGATTATTTGACCGAATAACAGTCAATGCGCTTCGAGAACGCGGCTCAACAAGTCTGGTACCAATAAGTTGTTTGTGAGCGATCCCCCTTTTGGTATTGTTTTTCGTTCTTTTGCAACAGAAGAGGAAAGCTGCGATTACGAAGCTATAACTCTGAAATCGCTCGAGACATTTTAACGAAGCTTCGAGGCTGCTTGAGTCGAAAACCGAGCTCCATACGTCATTTAGTATAGAGTTCAATCGAAGCGCAATAGCGAATTCAGGAATCGGGCTTCCTTCCAGATAAGCAAGAGACTGTTGCTATAGATACTCTTCTCACTTTGAATTATATACGTGGGTCTTCAGCCTTCCTTCAGGAGACGAAACGCGGCCTATCTTACGCGGAATATGAGTAAACACTCTGTGACCTTACCTTACCTGTCGACTATGTAAGCTGCCTCTGTAGGTGACCTCCTAAAACTGTGCCAGATAAAACGAATGCAATACTTGCTCTTGATGCTAGGAAAGCTTTCATCTCACCGACACTGTCGAAATAGACCAGCAAGAACTTATTTGGGGCAGAAAGATCAGCCTTAACTGTGTGGTTTCTTCGTACGCGTCGTCGGTGTCAGTTCATGCACAAGTACGGAGTCCTTGCTCAAGTTCTTCAAACCATTCACCAAGTAACATAGAAGGCAACGCCCATTTCTTCCTCTATAAGTTTCCGTCTGCTCCGCTCATGACGTAGTGACGGGAAGCGCTTCTCGATAATCGTCTCGAAGTGTGCGGAAGCTCTAGAAGTATTCTTGTTCAGTTATAACCAACAAATTCTGGAAGACATCGTCATAGTTATCTTCGGTCACTAACACGCTGACACAGGGCATCGTTATGAAAGAAATAAATCCATTAAGGAATGTTGTCGAGGACTGTAACAGTGGTATAATTGCTCTGGCTTCTCACAAATACAGAGCCATTTTCATCTATGGTCACTCAAATCGCGACTTGCTACCGTCAGCCTTTCATGTTCAGTCTTTGCTCCGCAGTGCCAAATGCTTGACATTAAAGCTTCCGTCACGGCAACTAACAACGGATATAAGCAGGACAACGCTCTATCCGTGACGCCAAGGCTTCTCGCCCTACCAGATGACCCGCACATTACGTAGCCAAATCAGCGGCCGCCACACTACGGGCGCGCAGCCCCTCAGGACAGCCGTCCCGTACAGCCCAGTGCTAGCAGGTGTAAAGCGATAGCTATTACAGCGGTTGGTTTGGCGCAAAAGAAAAAGTAAAGGATCGCTCGGAGTCACGCAGGGGACAGGGCATGCCGAACCGGAGGCCCACATCAAACCGGCCAGGGCCGCGCACCGCCGCCCCAATCGTGGCAACGGCGCGCGGAACATCGTAGCGCGGATGACGACGGGTCCCCGTCGGGGCCAACGGCTGTCGGCGGAAGCGACGGTGGTGCTAGCTGCTGCTGCTGCTGCTCATGCGGCGTAGACGGCATCGGTGGCGGCGACGGCGACAACAGCAGAGGCGACTCGTCCTCGTGCTCGTGCTCCGTGGCGCTGGGCTCCTGTCGCCGCCAGGCAGACGGCGGGCTCCACTGCTCGTCGTCCCCTTCGTCGTGTCAGTTCTCGGTGGAGCCCGAGCGCGCCACCATGGGCGGCTGCAGGACTCCCAGCCTGCCGCCACCGGCTCCTCCCGCTCCGCCGCCTCCGGACAGGTTGACGGTGGACCAGCTCGGCCGGCTGCTCAGCGACGCCGCGTCGTCCGGGTGCAGATGCGTGTGGCGGGGCTGGTTCGGCAGCGGCTGCTGCAGCGGCGCTTGTAGCGGCGGCTGCAGCGGCTGTTGCTGCGGCCCCAGCACTGCGGCGCCGCACTCCGGCAGCGGCATCGAGCCCGGCGGGTAGGACTGGCTCGATGCCGGCGGCTGTGGCAGCGGCGCGGCAGCGTAGTACGCGCCGCACGAGCGCGCCACGGCCTCCGGCAGCGCCTCGAGCTGCTCGTGGATGGCGGCGAGCCGCTCTTCGAGCGTCGCCAGCCGCTCGTCGAACAACTCCTGGCGCGCGTTCATGTCCGACACTATCTCGTACACCGAATTTTGGGTCTGTGGCGAGACACGGCACACGCGCGAGGGATCACCAACACAGGAGCACAGCCACCACACACGGCGAGCGTGCGGTTGTCGATGTGTCGAAGATTCGTTGTGGGCGTGTTGCGGATGAGTTGGCCGGACAATCATGGTTCGCCAACGTCCATGGCACAGCGAACAGAGAGATGAAGTATCACCGCCACACCCCAGGATTGCAGCCAGTCGAGTAGGGTAGGGTTCCATTGAATTTTTTTTTTCCCGGTGGCGCCAGGCCGGGCAGTTGTTTTCCGGGAGCCCACGGCAACGTGAGCAGGTTGGAGCGTGGGTTTTGTTCAAGGAACGAGAGTGGATCGATAAGGAGGTCAGTAGGGTTTTGTTGTTGGGCAGCAAGGAGGTAGGTCATAAAGGTATCAATACGGAGGGTCGGGAGGGAGGAAGGAGAGAAAGAAATCGATATTTAGTCAAATGGACTTCAGGTTTTATTTCAGCTCTATAAGTCTAGGAACCATGTTGTTGAACGGGAAGCACAGTTACTCAATTAACACAACAAAATTTCTGTACCAAAAAGAGACGGCTGCGGCGCAATGATTTAAGCACATGATGGCAACGCCTCTTGTGACGTCTTCGTGCATATTTGATACAAAAATGGTAAGGGGTTTTTGAATGTTGCAACTTCCATATAGTGAATGATATTCGAATCGATTCGCACCTTATACTGCTACTATTTCGAAGCATGAATGCTTCGTTCCGGAAAAATCTATTCCTGGCGCTTCGCGCGCATGTATTTATCTATTGTTTACAGGGGCCGCAGCAACGCCACACAGCTATGAATGATTGCAAGTAAAGCATTTTGACGTCGGCGATCACATTAGTACTCGTGATTATACGACACGTGGGTTTGTAATGAAGGGGCAAAATGTGCGATGTCCCATGACAGCTCGCGGCCCCTTCCAAGACGTTCTAGGCTTCACCGCGCAGCTGAGGTGTACCGCGAAAATGTTAACCTAAAAGCAAACAAACAAACATGGAAGGCAATTTCGCAATGCCGATTGACGTTGTGAAAACGGAAATAAGCTTTTGTGCATACGGTACTTCATTTGCATGTAGACACTGCTAATAGCTTGCGGAGCCTAAGCCGGCAGCCTATCGCTGAAGTCAGGCTATAAACAAAGATTTTTGTCAATTTATGCATTATCGCAAGCTTCTCATTTATACTAGAGCATAGTGAGCGCTTTAAAAGCTAAAAAGAAAACGACTCCCTAACGAGCACGCGGAATAACTAAGTCTTGTTGGTCGAGCCAGAACGCAATCGCAAAGCTGTAACTGCGACGCAGCGACGCTGATTTCACGTTTGTCTTGCCGTTACTGGCGTTTCACGTTTTCGTTTAGAATGAGTCAATGCGCCAACTTACGAAGCGGTGGAAATTTCGATAAAGCAGGTCTGCCTACAACTGCGTAAATGCCGCAACTTGTGTGCTAGCGATAACATATGGGCACCAACGCGTCGATGAATCTTAATATACCGCGCAGTTCTCTCTCGGACTGAAATGTCTTTTTTTTTTTTCTAAGAACAACTTTAGGGAAGTACACAGTCGAGCAATAAATTTACCTTTTTGGGGGCCTGTGTTTGGTAGTAAGTTCCTTTGGAAATTTAACAAGCAGTGCAAAAAAAAAAAAAATGTTCGATACGATTTGCTCTCAAACGTTAATATTCGAATTCTCTTCGCACTCAGAATTATTCTATTCTCACGGCCCTAGAGAAGAGCAGAAGGGAAGGTGAAAAATGGCGAGTTCGTGAGTTCAGATAAGCAAATTATAGAAGTTGTGCTTTAATGATAATCTCGTTCTTTAACTAAAACTGTTAGCTGAACTTTTACGTAGTGAATCGATAACAGTTAGCAAAATAATGCGCTTATAAGCGCTAGGTTAAAATTGTCAAGACTGTAGAAATGCCATGGGAAAAGGTGGATAAAAAGTCCAGGAGCCATATCTCACCTTTGCCATATCTGTAATCGTATTTGCGTTGTCCATAAGCTTCCTTTGGTCCATTTTAACCTTTCTGAGACTGTTTGGAAGAATAAAAACAGAGGAGAGTTAGTAACTGTAAATGTTTACGTTTATCGCATGTATAACGCGCCCACTGCGAAGTTTCACCGCCTGGTATATCCTGCTTAACTTAGTCTGCAAGCTTTAAATCCCAAGTTTGACAACTTTGCAGTGATAAAAATTAAAAAAAAAACGAACTAGAATTGTGCTGGCAAATAAATAGTGAGCTAATTTTTACATGCGTTCTCGGATACACGGCGTTTTTCCGAAACCAAGTGGAAGTTAAACGCTGCAAAACTTTCGTTGCCGACGACATAAGGGCGACCAAATCACAGCGATTTAATTAGAGGTGTTTACAAGCCAGTGGCGTAGCCAGAATTTTAGTTTGGAAGAGTTGGAAGACGTGAGAGAAGGGCGGGGGGGTTCTGACCTTCTTTATGTGTGTTATGTGCACGCAAATTAAAAAAAAAAATCGAAGGGCGAGAAGTATTACCCCCCCCCCCCCCCCACACACACACACACGCACAAATATTAAACGACGTCCATGTTAGGTAGCGTTACATTAATTACCTTTCTACAAACTTTGAACAGTAATTGCGCTCTCTAATTGCATATTCACGATTATAAGTGCGAAAGGTCCTACAGGAAGTGCAGTCAAACGAACCCATTTACATCTAGTGCGTTACATCTAGCGCGTTACATCTAGTGCGAATATTCTCTCTTATTTCCGAACTTCTGTTTGGAGTCCTAAGCGAGAACGAGTGGACGGTGCCGTACTGAAGACGCCGACCGTCTTCTATACACCAATAAAAAAAAATGTTGGTAGCAGCAGGATCTAACGTAACCGAGCGTCCTAAGATTCAGGGATCTAAACAAAAAGAGTGTCGGACAAACCAGTATTCGATTCACTCGACTCCGAGGATAAAGCGATAGAGAATGAGCGAACGTACCACTCGTGTACAACACTGAGCTATGTCAAAGGAGTACAGGCGTGGTATAACGCTGTATCCTCGAACTTATTCATGAGTCCGCCGCGATGGTGTAGTGGTTATGGTGTTCCGCTCGCATTCAAGAAAACGCGGGTCAGATCCCGGCCGCGGCGGTCGCATTTGCCAGAGGCCCGTCTACTGTGCGTTGTCAGTGCACGTTAAAGAACCCCCCAGGTGGTCTAAAATTCCCTGGAGCCCTCCACTACTGCTTTTCTGTCCTTTCTATCTCTTTCAGTCCCTTTCCCTATACCCCCACGGACGCTTAGCCGTGCTCCCGACATGGGCTGCAGAAATTAGCATCCTTTCCTTAATCGAACCACGATCAATCATCATTAATGAAATAGCGCCGTAGGTGGCAACGGTTACAAGTTACACTACAGATGATGACGACGAGGACATCAACAACAACAGCAACAACAACAACGAGCACTCACCTGTAGATTGCGAGGAGGAATTTGCGCTGGTGCGCTCTCACTTTGGAAGGGTTCACACGTTTCACAAGCCTAGTGTTTTTGTAGATGAGCCACGTCTCTCGTAGGACGTTGGCCGCAGCGTTTTTCAACTGAAACAGGACGAAAAAAAAAATGAGGAAACTGTTACGACTTAGGAGTTATTTATAACGTAAAGCAAGGAATAATTACTTTACTTAAATGCTCATGTTAAATTACTTGCTTAATTAGGAGCGTGGTATGGAAGTGCGGTATAGATACTCAGCGAAGAAATATGTAATCAGTACGGTTGCATTCCTCTCAAAACGAAAAGAGTGCTTGCTACTTTCCAGTGCAAGAATCGATGTCTTATACGGCACATTTAATACATTAAGATGGCTGTGTCGGCACGGTTGTTTTCTTCTTGCTTCATATGATCCTTATAAAAAAAATTCCGCAGCGATGGATTGACCTTTACAACTAAACCATTAACTGGGAATTCTCAGCGGGAGTGACAAAAAAATAAATAAATATCTGCTACATCATAGACACGACCGTAGGATTACGTAGCACGGAGCAGAGAAGAAACAGAGTGCTTTTTCGAGAGTTATCGTGCTACTCGTTGTTCTGAAAAATTTGACAGAGCCTTGCAGAAATCTGAGAAATTCGAAAATCTTCCCCGGATATGCAGTTGCCCGGCGGCTTTACGTCTGAAATTTAGGAGGGTTGAGCGCAAGTGCACACACAGACAGCGGAAGGCACGGCGTATACAATGGCACTAGTAAACAACAATGCGTTTCTTCCCTCCATTAAGACAAACGATAGATACCTTTAAGCAGGCGATATATCACTTGAACCACCTGCAATCTACAAAAAAAAAAAGAAAAAAGAAAGAAAAGGAACACGGTAGGGAACTAAAAAAATTAAACGTGTGCCATTATGTAAAAAAAAAATAATTGCTTGTCAAAGTTATAAACGGGGAACGTTTGCAGATGCAAGCATTCTTCGGACGGCGGATATTCTTGGAGCTTGTGTGTCTCAGCAAGCGCAGCAGAACAAACACACGAGAAAGAGACACGTAGACATGACGGTGTCTTTCTCGTGTGTTTGTTCTGCTGCGCTTGCTAAGATGCACAAGTTCTACATTCACCAACTAGCCCAAATTTCTGCGTTGATATTCTTGGCTTGAATTATTAATGTGGTGGTACTTGACTTACTCTTGACCACTGCAATAGTCTGGCCAGCGCTAGTAATTCAACAGGTGGCGCTTTTTCTTTTTCTCTGACCACTATGATATTTTCACCGTTCACTCGGGAAACGGTCAGTTCGCTTCATGTGAAACTGGCCGCTAGGGAACACAATCTTCTAGACAGCGAAGGTTTTGCGCTACACAAGGTACTTCCTATGCCTTTTGGGTTGTTAATTATTAAAAAGTGCCATCGTATTGGCCGTACCTCATTCTTCCCCGTATTTAATTTTGCTCAACCCCATAAGAAGCATCCCGCCCTACAGACCCGAACCTAGCAAAGATGACATCGGCAGTGTTCACAGAACTTCGGTTTCGTAAGGGCTTTTTCGCACCAGTCAACGAGCTTCGTTAATAATATATCCAGCATCATCATTGGCTGACGTGTTCTCTTATGGCCATTTTCAGCGTAAGACGTTTTCGTGAACACGGACCCTTGTATGAGCGATTTATTGGCGCCACCATTTTTCACATTTACAAAAACGGTGTCTAGGTTTTATACGCTGTGACATCAAATGAACAAGCCCGTGCAATGTTGAATGCATCCCTGCATTGATTTTTTACTCTCTACCGCCGCCGTTCGTTCAGTTACTCTGCAAATAACAGAACAGCAACGGCAGCAGCCCAAGACAGCGGCATGCACTTAAACGCGTCCGTAAGGCATCCCGCAGTGAACGCAATAAAAGTTGCCGCGTCCCAAATGCTGCAGACGTGTTTACAGGGCAAGATTCGCGCGGTAATATAGGAGCAGCGGAGGCTGAAAGTAATACGGACTCACCCTTTTCGTCAGTTGAGTGTCCATCATAAAATTGTGGACGTGCTTTTCGGCTCTAGTGAGCTCCAGCTTGCGCGCTATCACAGCAACAACCAGGGCTGTACAACCGGCCCCCTGCGAATGTTTAGAGAGCACAGGCCAATGAAGAGCTGTTGAAAGAATAAAAAAAAAAAAAAAAAAGAGGGCGTTCGCGAGCCTTTCTGTAGACGTTTATTGCTTACAACGCACTGACCATGCGAGGCGTAAATCAAGATTAGGCCTACGCAATATGTAGAGCTGCGCTATCGAACGATGTGTTCATGGGCCACGCACTGAATGGTGTTATGACGCTACCTTTTGATGAGATGTGTTGTAAGCTCTGGGGTGCCCTTTTTATAAAGCGAGTTATTTTGTACCTGCGAAAAAAAAATAAATAAAAAAGGACGCTGTCGCTTGTACTGTGCGGCGTCAGCGTGGATAAAATCGAACGGACGCGCTCCATAAGGAGCAGATGCCGTATATACGCTACTCATAACCCAGTGTGCAGTCTCAGAAAGCTAAAAAAAAAAAGAACAAAAAGAAAAGCAAAAGGACGAGAAACATTAGCCTAATAAACAAGCGAACATGAGTAGGTGCAGACAGATGTTAAAATTTGCACTGCAATTCTGAAAGGAAATACACAGAACCAGAATCGCCAGCAGAAACATACCTCGCTAATACCTTGAGCATTTATTAGACAATGAAGTAAGACCGAATGTCAGTTTATAATGGTAAAATATCACGTGAATGAACACTATATTTCCATTCCTATATTGAAAAGAAGTTATGTCTAGAAAATGAAGGCCAAATGTCATTTAGAAAATAATTATCGCCGACATCCCAACGGCAAAGTACATCTAAGTCACGTTTCACACTGACTCAGTCACTTCGGTCATATATTATCAGCCACACGCACACAACATGTAATTCCAGGAAACTTCACAACTCGATTTTACTTATTATTCGTCGGTAATCGATTAAACAGACCCAAATCGATGCTGTCAACACCACTGACGTCAGACCGAGATGGCGCGCGAACTGCACAGCCGCGTCGACACCAGTCTTTTATTGCCGCATCCCCTTAAGCTTATTAAGCACCATTTCACTGTGAGGGCGCTCTTCAGTATTATTGCCTTTTATTAATATAGCCTACCACATCATTTCTTTACGGGCAAGACCGAATGACTGCATTCGCAGCCGTTGCAGGGCATGATCGCACTACTACATTCATTGCGCAACGGTCCCCATTTTCGCGGGAGCGCTCTGTTGTACGCAGTAAAGGGCCAACGTGCCTGTGTGGCTTATCAGAGCGAATGTTCTTTGCGTTCTAATAGAACTCAGAGAGGCAAACATATATATATTTTTTTATTTAGGACAAGAGTGCCGTCGATGCCACGCCACTCATACAACGAAATCTCGAGGATAAAAAGAGCATCTCGAATTGTACGACCACAGTCGCCGTCTCATACTTGAAACAGAAAGAGAACTAGATACATTTCGATGAACAGGGGTCTGAGGACATTGACCGCGTGTCACCGTGTCCACCGAATAAAGAAAAGGAAAATTAATGCGAACTCGTTGAACGGTCGTTTCGTCTCGATGCTGTGAAACGACTCACGATATGACTCACTCAACCAAAAGCCGGCGCTCCGTTCCTTTACGTAAGTTTCTTATTCATTCGGCAGGAAAGGCACTCGTCCACAGCTCTACTCAACGGGGACACGCTGTTTGAGACACAAGACGGGATCCAACGGCTGCTCCTCAGTGAAGAAGCACTCGCTCTTGGGTCGCCAGAGACTGCTTGCGACATGCCGTATAAATAACGGCCGCGCGTGGCTTGCGGCGTTTATAGTCGATAAAAAAAGTTTTTGACCTCGTCTCGGAGAGGAATATATAGAGGCGGTCACAACAGTTTACACTGTGTCAAACGGGGCGTATATACGAACAGTTTCAACGTGTCCAGCGTGCCCTGCATGCTTTACGCCCCCCCCCCCCCCCCCCCTCCCCCAAAAAGAAAAAAAAGATAGACTATTATACACAGGCTTGAAATCACTGTTGGCAGTCGTAAGCGCGCTCACTCCAGCCAATAAGGCCAATAGAGAAACGTCGGGCTGTCTATGCTGAGACACTCAAATGAATGCAGACAACGCTTTCCATTCCTGGGACCCCGCTGGCGACATGCGGTGACGTAGTCAAAATTGAGACTGACGGGACTTGGGGACAGTCGTATGTGTATAGATGCAAACGTGTACAGTGAAACGAAAACGCCTGGAGTGGATATCAAGAGAAAAAAAAGAAGAGTAAGCTAAGCGAAAAGTTGACCAGTCTGTCGTAGAGAATTATGCTCTCGGCGCAATGGGCTTTATCGTGCCCAGTTGAATAAATACACATAAAACATTCGCAGTAATACGGTTTCGCGTCGAACATTGCCAGTTCACCAAAAGCAAACGCTACAATATCAGACGCAGAACCGACGGACTTACGTTATCTATCTGTCAGTGGTTCTCACTACCTTCTTTGAACAGTTTCTCCATCATCGCGGTCTGATGGTACCTATTTTTATACGAGCGTGCACTGTGAATACGGGGCAACGCAATTCGAACGAAATCATCACTGACGATGTTCTTACTAAAGGCACAGAGATGTGTGAACTAAAAGAGACATAAATACGCGACGTATGGCAGGAAGGCCACAATCGATTTGAAAGAACGAGTATCAATCGAAAGCAAAATGTACCAATGAAATGACGTACGTATTGTATGCAGAATAGGCGGGTCTATGTACCACAGAATATGTACTACGTAGAATAGATGGGTGCCTCGTACAGGAAAGTATAAATATACCGCGGAAGAAGCGTTTGCACACGGCCACTGTGGAGGAACGGTATTCGATTTCTCGTGTCGGATACAGTTTCGCTCAAAGTGATGTCAGGATTAGCGAAGTCAAGCTTAACAGCGGCCAGACAATGCAAACGAACGTAACCGGACGCGGCATGTTAGTTTTGGCACAGCCGCAACTCTTTCGCGAGGATGTTTCCTGTGACAGCACGACGAAAATAGGAAAGCGCGAACATTCGCGTGCAATGCGAGAGCGGTTAAACAATCAGCCAACTGTGTCAATAGAACTCTAGGGTCGATACAGCACGTTTATTGCAAACTTATTCAGCTCCGCAATGTAGCGTGTTTCTATTACTGGCATGAGGGGACGGTGTATATATAGATTGCGGGGTACATTGAGATTACCATGTAGTATATCTCAGATATAAGGAGCGGATTGGCTAGCAGACACTTTATTGATTGATAGATTGATTGATTGATCGATCGATCGATCGACAAAGTGAGTGAGTGAGTGAGTGAGTGAGTGAGTGAGTGAGTGAGTGAGTGAGTGAGTGAGTGAGTGAGTGAGTGCATAATCTTGCGGCGTGCTCAGCTACTTGGTTTTAGTTTAGCGGAAACGCTAGAATACGCGGACATGCAGAAATGTCTTCGCAATCTTTACGTTATCGCGAGCAGCAGAACTTAATACTCAGTACAGGCATAGCTTTTGCTTCTTGTTTAAAGCAAAACCTCGTAGTCGAGTTGAACTTGCCATTGGAGTGGTTGAGCTAACGCGAATTCTATAGAACCGCCGTAACAATAGCATCGGATTTACTCGCCGAGTTTGTCAAACCTCGCTAGCATAACCGACCCTCAGGCGACCTATACAATCAGAGTTTTATTTATTTGGCGCCGGTTGCCTTCTCCACTTCGTCGAAACGGTAATTGGGCAAAGTTCCCTCGTTCCCTGTTATTCGCGAGAAGAGAAATCTCTTTGTTCCCAGAATTCCTGCAATCTCTTTCGTCGTCACGCGATTCAACAATTACTCTTTATCTCGTGCGCACGAACGGCCCGGCGCATCCACGCGCGCATACTGGGTTTCCGTTGTCGCAACATGATCGCATCGCGCTGGAATTCTATACCAACCCGGGAGATCAATTTGGAAGCGCCCTTCGACCGCCGTTTCACTTCCGGGCCCAGCAATTTCTGGAAGCCGCTAACGTCCTGGCCCCCCAAACGACGATGGCTTTCGGCCGCAAATTAAGTGAGCTCAAATTACGTATTCCCGTCTCTGGGGAAGTAAAAATAAGATACAATAGGGAAAGCTTCGTACATAGGCACAAAATACCGCTGCACCGTTCCCTCGCTCTACTTGGCCTATCGCATCTTCCGGAACTTACTTCCCCACCTTCTCTCTCTTCCGTTCTATCGCAGTCTTCTTGCTCCTTGCCATGCATGGGAAACAAGGAACACACTAATTAGCCGAACAGACTCGACCTCACGCTTGAAGAAGGACGGCCACGAAGAGGAAGCAAGAAAAGACAGGGCGACCCCCGCAGTGACAAGCGAGGCAACGGCGCACATCGGCCAGGAAAATCTTTAGGGAAATCACGCGAATGCAGCCACGCGTCGAAGCACACCAGCCGAGCCAAGAACAAAGACGAACCACTATAGAGATAAACACAGAACCAAAGGGTGGAGGAAGGGGGGTGGGGGGGGGGTGCGTTGTGGTGTCGCCAATGAAGCGGACGTAGATCAAGTTGCCTTGTGAGGATGGAATAGGGAAAAGAAAGCGCGACGTCGCGCTAAGTAAATGAGGTAGCGCAGCGTAGCCAGCGTAGGCTACGTCGCGAAGAGACGGAAGCGCGAATGAACGACGCGGCCGAGCAAAAAGAAAGTGTCGAGACTGTACGGGCGTCGCTAATTCTTTTATGCACACTGGGCGGGAGGCCTGCAGCGCCCTCTGAAGGGAGAGGCGAGATTATATGCAGGGCGACTGACTGGCTCTGCGTATGAGTATATACGGCAGCGATAACTACGGCGACGGGCGGCAGAGCTGAGTTGGGGGAAGTTGGGGAGTGGTGGTGCAGTCTGTCCCTAATGCGATAGAGTCCCTAGACTCTTCTACTGCGCGGGAGCAAAAAAAAAGGAAAGCGTCGTCTCGAGTCGTCGGCTCCAAGAGAGCGAGCGACGGCGCCGAGACGGTACAAACGTCGTTAACGCTATATACACGGGACTGGAGGAGCGTTAAGTTATGCGCTGTATGGATGGGAGGCGCAGAGATGAATAGAAACTGGCAGGGAAATAATTTGCCGGCTCGCGTGCCGGCCGCCCGCGGAGAATGACGAGAGATCGCGGGACGTAACATAAAGAGGAAGAGACTCGTAATTGCTGATGAACTTCGGCGGGACATGTGTATATACTTGCGCACATATCGTGCGGGCCTCCGTCGCGTAAGTCCTCGTTGGTGAAATGGGCGGTGATAGTAGCCAAGCGCGGTTTAATTGAGCGCCCCGGCCGTAAAGATAAAAAACGCCTTTTAGACGTATAAGCATTTATGTCCTTACTCAGCGAGAAAGCTCCGTCTTTCCGCAGCGTAAGACGAATCGCTATAATGAAATAAGATAGAAATCATTTTGTTAATCGACGGATTTCGAACATACGGCCCTACGCTCAAGAACCGAGTGTCTTACTCACTGCACTTAGCTGTACACCTACACCTGGAGGATGCTGTTATATCCGAACCAGATGAACGCATTGTACCGGCGGTAGGAAAATGTAGAAGGTAGGATAAAGGCGTTCTCTGGAACAACGTGTATATGTAAAGCCTACACAGACTACAGTAGCAAAAAAAAAAAAAAGAAAAAGAGGAATACGTAGTGCAAGACGACACAAGGACAGACAAATACAAGGGACTGGTGCTAACTTCCAAGTGTGACGCTTATTGAAGGAAGGAAGGAAGGAAGGAAGGGGAAAACAGAAAGGCAGGGAGGTTAACCAGAAAGGCGTCCGGTTGGCTACCCTAGACAGGGGAAGAAACGTAAGAAGCTTTATGTGCAGCACAATGCCAGCATCTTGTATCCCCACGATGCTGGTTTTGTGTTGTCCGTATCGTTCGATGCTGATCTTGCGCTGTGTTTAACGTTTGGTACATTTCTTCAGTAAGCCACAGTGGGAAGCCAGCGCTACTCCCGTGTCACGCACCAACTCACCCAACAATATACGTTTTGCTACGACATTAACTATTGCGTGCATCAGGAATATTCTAACTTTGTGAAAAATTTATTTCCAGTTACGCAACAATCCAAATGCTCCACACACGCTGACGAGCACTAAAAGGAAGACGAAAGACGCCATGCCGGTGGCACCCGACAAAAACGTTTGCGAGACAGGCCGCAATGAAGAGTAAGCGCAGGAATTTCTGGCACGTGATGCTGGACGTCATCGTCAACAGAAAGCGAACTCGCCTCATCGTACGACTACAAAACAGCAAGTGGTTAGTAGCAAACTCTTAGTCGTACACGCAGCTCCTAGTAGAGACCCTCTCTACTGCGACGTTCCCTATGGCCATTCCAATACTTTCACATGCTTCCGTGAGATTCTTAGGGATAGGTGTGACAAATAGACGAAAAAATATGTGCAAATGCGTTTCGTGAGGAAACACGTAGATGCATTGGAATGGCGTACGGAACTTTTCAGTATAGGGGCTTTCATCGCATTCGTTCTCGTTTTCACTCCTATAAACGGGGATGTTCTAGTAATGAAGCATGAAACCGACGATGCAAACAACAACAACAACAACAACAACAACAACAACAACAACAACAACAACAACAACAACAACAACAACAACAACAACAACAACAACAACAACAACAACGTCGGGAAGAGCATACGTTAAAGCTCTAGTTATCTGCATGCTTCACGCGAGAGCGAAAAAAGTATGTAATGAAAATGTCACCAGGCGGTGAACAGGCACCCCCCCCTCCCCTCCCGCAACCCGATGGGGCCTACACCAAAACCAACCAGAAATGGCCGCTTTCTTCTTCCTCCTTCCGCGTCCTGCTTTATTGCCGCCGGATCGCATACTCGGCATACCGCAGCATACTCCGCATGCTCACACCCTGAAAGGACGCGGAGATGGGGGACAGAAAAAAAAAATAGTAATGGACGAGCGAACGAAGAAGATGGCGAAACCGCCGTGTGCGGCAGCCGCCTTCGTTCACCTCCTATACGTTCAGTCTCTCAGACCTCCTTGCGCTCCTCCCTCGTAATATATTGCCTCCCCTGCGTGTTTCTGTGTGTGCCTCTCGTACTTCCTATATCTATTTCATTTCCCCCGTATTTTCGTCCCAATTTCTCGGGACAGCGGGAGCACGTGTACCGCGGCGGGACCGCTCAGGTGGAGTTGAAGGACGCTGACTTTCTGAACCGAGGAAAGAAAAAAATAAAGAAGAAATGAATGAAGGAAGGACAAGAAAAGGGAACAAAGCCTTAACAACAGGGAACTGAGAACCAAGAACAGGTCAAGGGAATTGGGGGAAAAAAGGGAGCGAAGAGAAAAGAACGCACGTATCGTCTGGGGCTCGGTCGAGGAGCAGGCGGATGCAGGCGCTGTAGGAAGCGGTAGAATGATCCAGAAAAAAATATTGATTAAAATGGGCCCGGAACAATACCGTAGAAGCGAAGGTACAGTGGAACGTTTAAAAAAAAAAAGAAAAGGAACAGGACTGTTGAGAGGTTCGTCTAGCGAACGCAAGGCTCCACGTCGCATTCCATGGATTGTACTTTAGAGAAGGTGAAAGACTCGAAGAAAGGAAGTCGTTGTAAAAATAAGGGGCAAAGGCAAAACTCCTATAAAAGGGCGTGGAATGGTACGGCCAGCCTGGTGCTGGTCTTGTTTGAGCGCACTTCGTGCGCCGCTCCCTAATAAGGAGGGAAGATATCCGGCGTCGCTTCCAGACAAAAAGGGGAGGGCTGTGGGGACCGAAAGGGCTGTGGGGGACTTGAGGCGAAATCCAGCAGGAAAGGGAGGCAGGCGGGAAGGACGCTAAGAGGACGACGCCCATGAAGTGCTCAAAGCTTAGCCGAGCGCTTCGCCAAAAAGTATCAAGTGTCGCAGAACTGGGTCACACGCGCGCGTCGGACCGTTCACGCGGATCACGCACCTCCCGACGCTGTCGCGTACTCTGAGCACCTACGCAGTAAGCGAGAGAGAAAGAAAGAAAGAAAGAAAGAAAGAAAAAAGAAACGGACGGAGGAGGAGGCCTAGGCCGTCGGCGCTATAAGCACTGCGCAGAGGCCGTACGTTTGCAGCACCTTCCCAGCGGTGCTTATGAGTTCATTAGCAGGCAATGTTTTCTTTCTGCATTACCATGCGATGTGCTATGTGGGCCAACATGCTGTGTGGCCGCCATGAGTGAGTAGGCGAGTGGTGGATTCGGTAAAAAGATCTATAGACAGATAAGTTTACTTATAAATAATCGAAAATTTAGTAATAGGTGCACTTTTGACCTACAAAGATACGTTTTCTTGAGAAAGCTTGAGGAAGCGGCGCCAGATCCTATACGATTACGCAGTAACGCTCCTCAAACCATGAGGGAGTGCTCCCTGTATGACGAAAAAGAAACGCTGGGCTGAATAAAGTATTCTGTGTCTCTCTCTTAACTACTACAGAGAACAGGACACAACGACACAAAGTGTCACCTCCTTTATGCACTATATGCTGTGTCCTTCGCTCTCTCCTAGTGTAATCAAGCGCTATTTTATTTGAAGATCATGTACCACAAGACCACTTATTGTGCTCCCTCTAAGCTTCAGGGTTAGCCCCAAGGAGGTTCAACATGAAAAAATTCTCGAGTGGAGATTTTGTGCTAAAGGTGAGGCCGGCGGCCGCCGATCTTACTCAGGGAATCGATTAACAGCATCCAAATAGCACAAAAATATAAAGCGTTTCCCTCACGCTTCTTAACCCCTTTAAAGCGGTCAGCTTTGCTAGACAGACACCGCTTGATGTGCCTCTTTATGCTACGGGCGCTGGGGTGAAACTTGACCATTGAGAAAATTTGTGTGCAATATCGTGGCATTGATACTCGGTCAATGGTACTTTATTGATCCAAAACAACGCGCTTTTACATTACAATTAGTCTAGAGTTTACTTTAGCAGATCAGGAACGCTTCAAATGATACTGGTTTCTGGACACTCTGGCAATCTTTTAGGGCTGAACCATAGGCAAACGCCGGCTTCACTCGTCGCGGTAAGGTTCAGCGGGCGTTGCCACTCCAGCATTTTTTTTAAAACCTCCTTGGTTAGCCCGAAAGCTATTAACAATGTTGCTATTGCTGGTGGTGTTGGTGACGATGGTTAAGAAGAAGATGATGATGATGATGCGCTGCTACTACTGTATGTACACTATAACAGTCGTTTTTGTCCGTCAATCGAAGACAACCTGAGGATGTCGTGAGTTGTGCTCTTTTTATGCATTACCAAAATAGACGGCAACGTTCTTTTTTCTTTTTTTTTGAGAGCTGTAAGCGACGCGACATACGCACAGTGAAAAAATTAAACTAGAGAGCGATCGATTCAACGGACGAAAGAACAAATGCGCCACTTGTTTGTAGGAACGATTCATTACTTTGAACGGCGAAGTGGGGTGGCAGGATTTAAGTCACGAAATACTGCACTAATCCGACGTACAGAAATACGTGGAACAGTTGTTATTCATATATTCATTACGTTAACTAACTATTGACTTTCGATAAGGAAATGACAAAAAAGGAAAAAGGAAACCCGTCGTTTACAGCCTCCTGTTTAACGTTAGGTTGAGGCGGACATCTACTTTTCTGCAACGCCATGACGCACACTCGCAATTACTATCCTTTTCTCGCAATACACTCGGGACCTGAGCGAACGTAAACAAGCACGCTATTGGTAACACACGTGGCAGTTAATTGGCGGATCGCAGAGAGCCATGTTTGGGGAGGGGGGTAACGGTAGTGCACTATACAGGCAATTAGGAACGCGAAAGAAAGCGGTTCTTCATCATTCCGTCGGGTGGATATACAGACAAAACCCCATGGGGCTAACGACAGTGAGGCATCGCAAGAAAGGAAAGTACACTGAAGTTCACAAGTGTAACAGACTGAGTGAGCTGGCACCAAACAGTCTCATTTCGGGTTTAGCGCGACTGAAGTCTCCTATCCGTCTTCTTTCTTTTCGTGACTCGTTTTCCGTTCTCCTTCGTACTCGACGTGAGCTGCGCTGAAAACATGGCAGGCAATATTTTGCACAGTCCTTTGTACTTTATCCAGGGGGCTCAGCTCTACTGCTACATTCCGGCCTCGATAATGCCGCTGGAGCGCATAGCAATGGCACTTTGGGGCCTATATTACCTCTATGTCTTGTAATGAGGTCATTTATAATCAGTTAGGTCTGACTGGAGGCTAGTTAACATAAAGAAGCTATTGGGCCCGCAGCCAATAGTCACTATTTTAAAAAATAAGCATACATTTGACGTAAATTAGTTTCTAGAAGCCTCTTACATCAATTATCGAAGTTAGGGTAAGAAGTGAACATCCGTTTGCAATGTGCTTACACGTTGCCCTAAAGGTTGTGTTTTTCATGCAGTGACGCACGCCTTGTTTTACAATTGCACGCTTTCAAGCATTCGTAGTGCTTGTGACGTTTGTCGACGTGTTCGTGTCCATATTCCAACATTATTTGGCTACAGATCTCATTCTGTGAGTACTATACCTAGTACGACGTGTTGATTCTGTGCTCTTTCCTATATGTGTAATGAGGACTTGTGGCCGGCTTGCACCGTTGAAACATGGCAATGTAGTATCGAGCCGGCGACTTCTCCTGGTGCCAACACCTTCCGATTTAGTCAAATCAGCAATGAGATAATTGATACATTGACAGAACCAGCACGCATTTCGAAGCTTTTACGCCGATACGTGTGTCACGTCGATGTCAGTCACAATCAGTGAGCATAACACAACACTAGAGATGCACGTTTTTCACACAAGTGAGTGCTAAAAAAAAGCCGGCATTAACCAGCCGGCGTTAACCCTCAATTGGCCACTACTAGCCAAGAAAATATGAACATCACAGCGCAGCGGCTGTGTGTAGTTACTGACCATGAGTCCCGTGGTGACCGCGATGCCCCTGCCACAGTACGTGTTGGGCACGATGTCTCCGTAGCCCACGGAGAGAAACGTGATTGCCGTCAACCACATGGTGTTCAGCAAGTTAGCATGCTCCTCGTCGTGGTACCTGCACGCACAAACAACGTGGGTTAGTATGCATCGGCTGGCTGGCTGCAGCAAGCAAGGAATGCAAACAAGATGGAGGTTAGAATAGACCAACAGTGCTTATACGAATAAAGGATGCCACTGAATATGTGACGATCGAAGACAAGTCTTCCCGTTGAAGCGTTGGTTCCAGCGACATTCCTTTGTTTGGCCGCTGCTGATCGTCAGCCAGTAAGGTTGACGCGTGCAAGAATAACGTCGGCACGATTTCAACATGACTGCAGCTCAGCGCAACAGAATGGAGGTCGGCAGTTCTCTTGCTATTGATACTGAACCACCAACCCGCCCAGGCTTCTCGCTTAAGGAACGATTCCGCACTACACACTTTCAGAGTGGGGGGCTCAAACAATCATTTACAACCACATAATTACTCATGCGTGATTTTGTCCTCGATTCATCGCTTGCAGGAGCTGTTTCACTTTGAGATGTTCCAGCCCGCGTTCTTATTTGTCCGCAGTTGTACATTCGTGGAGACGGCAGAGTATAGATCGAATTATTTTCAAGCAATAAAAATTCTTTTACACGTGAATTCAAAGCCGATAGAGAGCACTGCCAGGCACAGCCTTCGCGTTGAGCATGCCACATTGCGAACACATAGCTGCCTGCCGCAGTGACTCAGCATCCGGGTGTCTATTATGATGGTGTTGGGGGGTTCGATTTCCATGCATAGTACTAGCCGCAATCTGCTAAGGGTGGGACACAAGGTGTTCTTGCAGCAGCATGCCTCGGGTGCACGTCAAAGCATTCACCAGGTCGTCGAAATTAACCCGGAGACTTTTCTCATATAGGCTGTGAGTTGGTTTCGAACAGCATTAAACCAGCACAAGGAAGAAGTCTTAAGCCAAACTTGAACAACGCGTATAAGTTAGGCTTAACCTTTCAACCTTGCAGCGTATTTATTGAAGGTATGGGCGTTCTTGTGCTGCATAGGAGCTCTACTACTGCGGAGGAAATAGAGCTCATTTGCATTGAAGTTGAGACAACGCCGATACCTATTTTACTTCAGGAGAAAGAAACAAGAATGCCTCCTCTATACTAGAAATAAAGCATATATTGTCAATAAAAGGTATAGGTCTGCAGGCCTTTGTATGAAAGTCGAGCTGCCATCAGCGCTGAAATACTAATAAGGCGCTTCAATAAGACGGCTTCGTTCACCCGACGAGAAAAGCTTTCCGCGTACTGTAATATATCCACAAGTCCAAATTCTCTTTCATTACGTCAGCTAGTTCGAGGTCTTCCATGTGCCGAAGAAAAGAAAAAAGAAAAGAAATTGTAGTTACCGTGCACACCCTCGCAGATTTCAAATGACATAGCGCAAGCCTCTACCGCACGGGCAACTCAGTGCCGTATGGCGATGAGAACCGTTGACATCGGTGACACAATACGCAAGCGCGCAAAGCAGTTCCCAGTTCGAATGCAGTAGCTCAGCGTACAGTGGTCCGTAGATGAAAAACAGATATTGCGGGTACAGAAGACTTCGTTACGTGTTGGTGGCGTTTGGATAAGGCTACACGTGGCCCAACAACAACAACAACAACAACAACAACAACAACAACAACAACAACAACAACAACAACAACAACAACAACAACAACAACAACAAAGAAAGGGAAGTGCGCCTGGAGAATAATTGAAGTCAGTTCCTCCTTGCTCCTCCGTTCAAAAACGTTTTCAATACGGTATAGGCCGCTGTACAGTACGCTGTGCCCAAGTCTTCTCGCGCGCAGTCGTTTGCAACTGCTGCCACTGCAAAGGGCGTAGCCAGTGGGGGGTGTGTTTCGGTGTCAAAACACCCAGTCTACATTTTCTGAGCGTTGCATAAACACCCTCTCCCCCTATCTTCGACTTTTTTCCGCCCTTGATTTTGACACGAAACATCGTATTGGGCGATAATGCGTCTCTATAATTATAGCTTATTCTGTATACCAGGCGACTGCAGCTCCACATACATGAAGACCTTTCACTGTCTATAGAGTGAATTTTATCAGAGACTACTTTCAACCCGGTCTTTCTGGTTAGTTATCATGCGCGTAGCTAGGAATAGGAGCAAGGTAATCTGAAGATAACCAGGAAACTGGCTCCCGATAGTGGCGTCGGGCTCGCGTGGGCTGATAAGAAGTCTCCTGATTATGTACACTGGCAGCCTTCGTGCTGGGCCGAAACGCGTCTTCAGTTTTCTTGCAAGCAAGGTAGATGCATGCAACAGCTGCGGGATCTTGACTTCTACCTTTACTTCTATAGCGTATAGGCGAAGAGGTTTCTTCCGATCTGCGCGGCGTCCTCGTCTTCAATCCCGCCTGCTTCCAAAGCTCAGGCGGCCCGAGTGGCCGCTAAGCCTGCTCTCACATCCGATGGAAAACTTACGTAAAACGTTATGTAAACATGAAGAGTTAGCTCGGATTGAAGATAACGATCCGGCGTTCGCAAACAAGCAGCTTACGAAACGATTGCGTGCTCGCTTCTCGGAAGTGCGCCCCGCTACTCGGTTATCGTGTCAATCTTGCACTCGTGTTATTATAGTGACTTTAGTACAGCTATCAATGGTAAAATTTGCCACGTTTTCCGGTAGGATAGATAGATAGATAGATAGATAGATAGATAGATAGATAGATAGATAGATAGATAGATAGATAGATAGATAGATAGATAGATAGATAGATAGATAGATAGATAGATAGATAGAAATAGTGGCACACAACGCCCACACCCAATTTGTACAACACTTCATAATAGCAGTGATATTACCAAAAACGTTGCACCCGTACAAAACAGCCGAACCATCTTGGTATAACAACGTTCCCGTTACATTCATCGTTCCTACTTTTTGTAGCAGAACACAATATTGCAGGATGACCCATCAATGACTATTATATTGCGACAACCTGTCAGATTGGATACCAAATAAAGCAACAGCTACATTAAAGTGGCAGCAAGGCAAACACTTGTATATACGTATACAAAGATGTACAAACACGCACTGTTGTAGGAGGGAATAAATGTTCCAGGAATCGTCCACCCAACGTACAAAATTCGATAAAGATGTATACGCTTATACGTACAGTGCACGATATAACCGCATAACATCGTATAAGCGATATAAACACCAATTACGCTATACAAACTGCTGTATATAAGTCTATGAAAGGAGGGGAAGATCTGATATAAAGATAATATTCGAGCTAACACACCTCGGGAACATTATGAAGGCAACAAGCGCTTCTCCCTTCAAACCAAGTGTGGGCCTCGGACCAAATATTTTGTCCGAGAACGGTCGAGAGACAGCCTAACAACGCCATAGTTTGCAGCCGGTGTCAGCGTTTTATCCGTTTGTACACTGCAGCCTCCGTCAGTATACAGTATTATGCGCGAACACGGTTGACCTTTAGGCATAAAAGAACGGAACGATTAGCTAACAAAGGTTGTTTCCGTCCGAACCGCGCCTGGTTTAGGGAGAACGGGAGTCGGGGAAAAAACTGTCCGGGGGTTAGTAAGGAAGGGGCGGTCTATACGAAGTTCGTGCCACTGCATACACAACGAAGAAACGAAATGTTGATGCGAAAGGAGCTCCATTCCTCGGCGAGCTCCAAACACGCCTCCGGTCTGCCGACCGGGAACAGCTTGTATAAACTACATCGTCGCGCTAACCCTTTATCGACAGACGAGCAACATTTTCGGGCGCTCTGACTCGGTCGCGCCCATACATCACCCGCCCATGCGCGCGAGCGAGAGTTCGCGGAGGCTTAGATAACAATTACGGTGTCAAAGCTTCACCAGACCGTCGAATGGATGGCACTTTGGTTAGCGACGCGGAAACATTAATTTCACGTAGTTGCGAAATGCGTGCACAAAAAGGGGGGACGACGGGGTTACAGAGGAAGCGGTAAAATATAGTGCGAATGAAGGAAGTGTGGTCGAAGAGGGTGTTAAACGAAGGCCTTTGTGGGAGACACTACGCGCGCGGCAGTGGTGGTTTGTTGGCAACGGCGTTAATTACGCCGACGAGTATTAAGGTCACGGGTTCGGCCCTCCGTTGCGGACGTGGTAGAATTTCGAAGCGCAGTTTTCGTGTAGTGCTAGTGCGCTGTAGACTAGATGTACGTTAAAAGCGTGTCGAAATTAACTCGGAGCTCTCCGACACGGAGTTCATTTAGTTTTATACGGCCAACTTGCTCGAGGGACGACGATAAACCCCAGCCTTTATTAATTCCACCACATTAATCCGTTTTAACGAAATTCCTTCGCCTATATGTCATTCTCACTCAGCACGTTCTTTGAAAGAGATTAACAATCTTTCGCTTATTCACCCATTTATGCGGGGGTCTGTCCATCGTCAATGCGAAAGCTTTAACAGAAGAGGACGCGTGCTCTCACGCAACCGAACCTTGGGGCGTGTGCGATAACAACTAACACAAATAAAGCCAATTCCAAGCCTGTCAAATCTGAGTAAACTGCTTGGAGCTAAAGTCCCCAGATATTTTTCCCTTAAAACGGAAAAAAAAAATATCTATATCTAGGTACTTTACTTGGTGCTAGAGCAAAAGTGTGGAGTTCACTATCACTATTGTGTAGTAGTGGGCTGAAAACTAGGATGTGGGTAGTGAGTGGAGGGCAAGCGCGGGTATAGTCTTTTACCTTCTGTGCAACCCGAAACTTTCTTTCTTTCTTTCTTTCTTTCTTTCTTTCTTTCTTTCTTTCTTTCTTTCTTTCTTTCTTTCTTTCTTTCTTTCTTTCTTTCTTTCTTTCTTTCTTTCTTTCATGTCCTTCACTTAGTCCCTATCACGTGTAGAAGTGTGGGTAGTAGGTCAAGGGCCGGCCCCCTTTTACAGTCTGCGTGAGAGCTCCACTGTTAACTGCGAATGCGTTCTACGGATCAACCTCGACCTTAAGCAGCACCATCGCTAAAAAAATTTTGAGGCGCACTTGCTCTATATAACTTGAAACATCAGGAGATGGTAGGGATTTTAGGAGCCGCTTATTGCTGCAGCCCAACGGGGAAGCACCGGCTAGTGTGAACGTTCAGATGTTGCGTTGAAGCGAGCTCTCGGGAACGATTGCTCTTGTTCCCATTGCACTTTCTCCAAGTGGGTGTCGCGGTTGGAGAGGGCTGCGACAGTGGGGCCTCTTGGTGGCCTCTTATTTAGCACAACTCGTGGAGCGACCGCCTCTTGCATGCGCAGGTCCCGGGTTCAAATCCCGGACCAGGACGAATTTTCGTCAACTGAGAAGCTTTCACTTCTCAAAAATCTCTAGGGACTTCCTTGCAACTCTAGACTACCAACGTGTGGTTGCTAATTTTTCCTTTTAACGATCGTTACTCCACCTTGCGGATTATCGCAGAACTCTCTTGCCATATTTATGCGTATCACGCTGACTATGCGAGCATTCAATCTTGATCATGCGGTAGAGGGAAAGGGAGCAATCCGGAGCAGCGTTTGATTCGCGAGTGTTACTAGCCGCGTAGTCTAGGCACGTTGTTTTTATTGTATATTCTCCAATATAGCCTGTAATCTGCCTGGTAATACATTAAGAAAGAACAGCAAACAACTAATACAATAAAGAAAGGAAAGAAAAAAAAACAATGTTTATGCACGGGTGTCCGGTGCGCGCACATCTTCAATAAGCCGCATAGTAAAAAAAAAAAAAAAAAAGCCCTGTGCGGTTCATATTGCGAGCGCACCTGCCGCTAAGCCCCGGTCCTCCTTGCCCGCTACAGCGCTGCCACCGACTAGCGGTTAAATTTAGCCCCACGGGGGGCATGCATGCGCCGTGCGACCGAGATGCAAGCTGCATTGTGAAACTCCCATTGTGTTTGGATGGCGACAGGCACGCGACGACGACGCTCTTCAGAATCCACTTCCATCCCTTCTGCCTTTCAGAACGCAATCTCTTTCTGCGAGCAAAAAGAAAAGAAAGAAGCCGGAGATAGGTACAGAAAGAGACAGATACATTGCCGGTTTGTTTCCCTCATACACCCGGATTGAGAAAAGGATAAGAGATGGAGGGAAAGACTGAGAGATAGAGAGAGAGAAAAGAAATACGAACGAGAAATAAGAGAGAAAGAATTCTCTGTGCCATGGCTGCTTGCCTGTGCATCGTTAATCAGCTGCGAATACACGGGCAGAGCGGTGCGTGAGGGCATGCTGGGAACAACTTCCCGTCAATCTGGTTTGGGGGGCCAGACGCTGTCACTGCTTCTTCCGAAGTTTGCTTGCGAAAGGGAAACTTTCCTTTCCTACCGGTATACACACACGACAAGCGATGTCGGCGTCAGCGGTATACATACGCCGCGTTTTTCGCGACATGCTTCGACGCGTGGTATGCGAAGCGCAGCAACTCGTGCGTGTCATGCCGCTAAAAAAAAAATAAAAAAAAAGGAACCAAGGGCGTCCGGCAGCGTTTAGACAGGTAGGCGATAGAAGAAACCGCATGTGTGGCGCAATTAGCGAGAATTGTGCAACTTCGGAGTTTTTCTGACTCGCAACGCGAACTTGGTGCCGAGAACTTTGCTCGTGCACGGGAGGGAAGGCTAGCTAGCGTGGACGTTATATGTAGCAGCGACGAATTGCGCTGAAGCTTTCGGACTAACTGTCAGCTACAATTGAGAATGAGACGATTTGAGATGGAAAAATACAACGGGGCCCTTAGACAACGGGTCAAGGTGGAACGTGCTTACGAAAATTGATACGCACGATGATCAACTACGCACATAGAGAGCGTTGATGAGAGGTGGTGCGAAAGGTGTCAACCCATGTGCGACCGCCGTATGTCGATGATATTGTAGCGTACGATGTTGAAGTTACAGTGGGTTGAAGTTGCCGCCTGTGCCTTTCGGCTTTTCGGTAAGTAGAGGCGTAAATACACAGTCCACGTGTGTGCACACAACAAGAAAAGAACAAAACAACAGGAGAACACGTTTTTTGATTGTCTTAAAGATACACGAGAAAAGGAAATGAACGAACGAGATACGTGTCCGGTTTTGTAAACAACAATAGAGGGAATTGGATTGCGATTAAAAACTAAAGAAGGAAAGCAGAGAAAATTGAGAGCTCGCTTGAAGGATGGCTGAATAAAACAGTTTCTCGCCTTTCTTGTTTTTTTTTTTGCTCTTATGATTATTTTTAGGCGACGGAAATTACACACACACACACACACACACACACACACACACACACACACACACACACACACACACACACACACACACACACACACACACACACACACACACACACACACACACACACAGTGACGAAGCACACTAAGACGCTACCTCGCGCAATGCAACTGCCTTTGCTCCTATGGGGTCATCATAGAAGATGGAGCTCAAAGAAAGGTTATTTCCGCTGTATCGAACTGTTCCTTTAGTCCAAACCCACACACCGAGGCATACAAATGCATCGCTAATTCGAAACAAATTGATAATTCTTAGGATTAACATCTTACCCTCTCACTTTCCCGCGAAACGGAACAAAAATGCGCCAGCGCAATAAACGCACGACTGTAATGCGCACGTAACATATGAATCAAGCGGGGAGGTCCGGGCGCACTCGCAAATAGCGTACGAACAGCCACGCGGGACAATGACTCAATAACGCAATTACAATTGCGCGCGCTCACAATATGCTTCCATCTTTTTACTTCCCCGACCAACCGCTTCGTTAAAACAAAGGGAAAGCTCGCAGCGGAGTCAAATGTGGATCGGCGCACAATTTGTATAAACGGAGCGCTGTATATATATACATATGCCGCTCGCTTAAAGAGCGCTTCGCCGTAAAAGGACCCTCCGGATGTATGCGGCAGCTTGCGCTCCCCTAACAAGGAGAAATGAGTTCGAAGAACCGCTGCAGCATCCCCTGCTCTCTTCCCCCTCACAACGTATCAGCGGTGCGCGAGCTCGACCATGCAGTTCGCTGATCCGTAATTCGATTACAGCGGCGCTGATTGAATTTGTTCCAGACTTTCAAACTCGATCCAACGCCGCCGAACCCGAGAGACAAGGGAACCTGCGCGCGCCCGCGTGTCTTGGGGAATCGACTTCACTATTCGGAGGCGCCCGTTCGAACGTTTCCAGGTGATGAAAAGAGAGTAGAAAACGATTGAGTGACGAAAATGGTAGGGTGCAAAGTACGTTGTGGTATAGTGTCGGTTGTTGCGGCGTTGGTTTAATTCAATGCCGGCTTGAGAGCCTGTTTACGAGCGCTGAATGGGACACGATAAAGACGCCCTTGACACGCGCTTCAGGCATCCTCGTTTAGTTGAGGGCAGCGCTGTCAAAAATACATCGCTGCTGTACCTGCTCTACGATCATAAATGAAGGGATTTATCCGAGACATTAGAATGCTTGAACGGTGCCTGCGTATCGTCACATCAGCGGACTTAGACGTGACGTATTTAACGAGGGGAGAGGTTTCTAATATAATGTGCGCGCTATGAGAGCGAGCACAGTAGCGAATAAATTTTCTCACTGCTAGTGAACGGCATGGCGAGGCTAACAAATCATCTTGATGTTTGCTCAAAAAGCGACTCATACTAAAGCGCCACATTGACCACAGAGAGGGAGATATTGCTCAAGCACAGCAAGAACGATCGAAGGAAGCTAGAAAAAAAAGTGACAGAATGAATCAAAATTTTATGTGGCTTGAAAAAAGTTAACAATATGACCAGCGAAACAGAAGCTGTTGTATGGGCATAAATGAATTTATGAATGAAGCAGAAACGGACCTGTATAGGTGGCGACCAATCATCCTTTCGGCGATCATTCTGGTTTTGTTGCCGCAGCCAGCTGATCCCGCGTGTCGGCACAAACACTTGTAATCGACGCTCGCTCATCCCCTCCCGGCAATGCTAGGATATACCCTTTGTTATTTTGTTACAACTTTGTTATTTTGGGGCGTTATACCGAAGATCGCGGCAACTACGTTCTTTGATAGTTCTACTTCGTCTCCCTGAGTTAATCAACAGTATAGTTCGTCAGTCTGCAGAAATCTGCAGCTTCACCCTTTTGCGAATCCGAAAGCGGATATGGATTCTGTGCATAAACAACTTCCATTAGGCTCGGTCGACTCACCGAGTCTAAAAGCTGCACTTTGCTAACTTTGATACCTTTGCTAACTCCTGTTCAAATTTCCAACCCAGACGTGCACCCCTCCGAACAACTCAGATCGCTGGAAAGCGCGAAGGTACCTGGTCCTCTGAAACGTACACGATTTTCGGACGCATCTTCCGAAACACCCGGAAGACGTCGAAAGAACGTCGCCCTTAATCCGCTGGCTGCTTACCGCATGCTGCACGAAACTATGCAGAGCAAATCCAGTTATGCCAAGCTTAAGCACGTCGTCGCGCAGGCTTGCACAAAGGTCGCGTGCACCGGCCGCGAGTATTTCGGGAGCCGCTTCGTCTCTGAAGGATCTAGAAAGAGGTACAACGAAGGCAGTGAGTGTCGCTATGTAGGTGTGGGCAGTGACGCTCCAGCGGATCGCAGTCAACGCATGAGAGAGTTAATTGGTTTTGAAGGAACCCAAAGTACAGCGACAACAGCCTTTCTTTTTCTTTTTTTGAGAGTGAGAGAGAGGGCACAGCTCCTGCAAGTGGGTGATATCAGAGTGATCTCTCGTTTCCCCTCTTACACCATCTCTGTCTTTACTATAACAATGAAGACGACGTTGGGCTCAGATAGAGAGATTGATTCCATCAAGAGTTTTCATATTCAGGAAGCTCGAACAGTTTGCCAGCTGACTGGAAACATCGCCGATAACCCAGAGTGCGCTTTCAATTAAGATTACTGTTCACACATTTAGTAACAAGAGCGTTTGGTAAACACCCAGCAGAAATTAAGATTGGTTGAAAACGTAATTTCAAGGTACGACAGGAGAGAGTGGAGTTGTATAGTTTGTCGAGCGTTCCGTGTGCGCCTAATTACAAACAATCTTTTTTACACAGCCTTGCTTTAGTGTACACTTTAATGATTAAGAAGTTATGTTAAGGGCACTAAAGTAATGAGGAAGCAGTACGGCTCGAAATATCGAGTATATGAGAAGCACGATTGCACGTTGTAATGTAAATATTACGACTAAAGCTGTGCAATTGCGTAACCTACGCCCCTTTCAATGAAGCCTGGTGTTGACGATGCTTAATTAACACCGCGAAGAATCTCACAGAGGAAATAGTTGGCACTGTTTGTTTTTGCAAGATTCGTTTTGTTTTGTCTTCGTCTCTTCGTATTTGTTAAACACTCTCCACTCCACTGTATACGCTATCGAATGGGATGTTCGTGCTGTTTGATACGGCTTAAGTTCGTCCAGTTTCAGTTCATGATTCGCTGAACCAACAGTTAGTACATCGTACAGACGCAAGCCGTTTTAAATTTCTTTCTCTTGTTCTCTTTCTGTTTGACTGCTTTTGTGATCTACTCACGGATTAGAGCAGGAAATACTGCTAGACTAATAAGGCTACTATTTATTCATAACTTCACTTATTCTTTTTTTGGCCGTCCATCAGTCGGCAATAAAACAGATGCTGCCTAGAATATTTACATTTGAATTCTAGTTTAGTTGGTACGGCAATAACTTCGAACATTAATTCAAGTGATCTTGCCTTGAGTTATGCGTCATCTGCACTGTCATACGCTTGGTCTCATGCTGTTGAACGAAACACTGACACACGGCTTGTTAGCTTCCCGCATTCGCCTTGAGACCGTGCGCCACTGAACGTACTCTTTCGCGAATCGTAGTACGACATCAGCTTACTGGCGGGGACGGATGGCGACGCATTGCGATGCACGAATAAGCAGCACTATTAGTTCGCAGCCCAGCTCAAGTGCTCGGATGTAACTAGCGACGTTTTTTAGCTCGTTGCCATGGCCGGCTGCTTACGTGCCGCCGGTTAGGAGCCGCGCAGACAGGCTCACTTGCTCAGGACTAATTTAGCTCGTCGGTTGCCGATACGACGCACATTTTTAGACGTTGTGACAACGTTTTAGACGTTGTGGCTTTGTGAGATTTGTTGAAGAACATTACAAAGGCAGACAGTCCTTTGCTGTCTTATCCGCAACTGTTACGTGGCCCGAGGAACCGGTCTGAATATGACAGAAATTGCACTGTTCACATCATAACACGGTCATATTGTGCTATTATCATTAACATAATCGTAATCGTCATCACAATCATCCTAATCACCACGCTGATTAATATCACTGCAGGGTAAGAGCCTCTTCCACATTTCTCCGATTAGCCAGCTCCTGTGCACGCTGAGGCCTACGTTGTCCCCCGCAAACTCCTTTAGCTTATCTGTCCGCCCTAACTTTCTACCGCAACCTGCTACGCTTGAGTTCTCTTGGAAGCCAGCTTGCTGCCTTTAGTGACCATCGATATTTTTTCCCATTACAAGTTCTGCAATATTATGGTTTTGGTAACCTCTCAATGGTACCGACTCGTATATTTGTACGGTGGGTTCCCATACCGGCATATACATGCATACAATGCTAACAATAAGCCAGTATTCGGGCATTACTTTTGCGTGCGTTATGATAAGCACGTCAGCGCGCCACTTTTCTTATACAAAACTGACGTCTGTGCTGTGCACTATAACGTGAATGCCAACGTTACGTCGTACCATGAGCTAGCATTCATTCGCCACAGCGCGGTCGACGTTGCTGGTTAGCGCACGTTAAGCAACCACTCATGCACTTCATCCTACTCGCAACACTTGGCCGAGTGTCAAACAATTCGTTATAGGGAATTTCGTCGATGTAACCGCTTCGCATGACACCGATTACCACGATGAGTGGGATCTACAGGATTTTTTTTGTGTCTTAATTCTTCGGAGGTGATGCTTAAATGTTACGTAATGCATGTATTCATTAGCAAAAGAAAAAAAAAAGAAAGAGCGACTCACAGCGCATACTCGTGGTAACCACTCAGGTTCGACAGAAGCTGCCAGCGCTCCGGTGTTGACCAACTATAGGCGTCAACCAACTATGCGCGTCAATCAACCCTGTTACCATGCTTCCTGATGAGCGGTCCCATAGGTAATGTTGTTTCGCGCCGCGGTTCTCGGTCCCGCCACGATGTTTCTCGACCTTAGCATCGCTAAGTTATCGCCAACCGTGTTTCGCCAGATACGCCAACATCAGCAACACAACGTACACTAAACCTCTTTAGCCACGTATAAAAAGAAAGTAATAAAGAAGAGGGCTAAGGGCCTAAGTGCAACGGTGTCGCCACGACTACAGATTTGTCAACTTATCGAAACGATGGACGGCGCATCCCTGAGGCGCATTACCCAGCCTCCTACGGCCTTTAATGTTTTCTTTCGGTACACCGCAAGCGTTGTCTTCGCGCCCAGTCTGCCACAATAACGTCCGGCGTGTCTTCGGTGAGCGCTTGTATAGGCCACACTGCGCGCTTTTCAGCGCCGAGATTACCGCCAGATGAGAGAGCCAGCTCCTAAGGGACACAGATTTGCTTTTAAACGCCAGATCGATCGCGGCAAGGCGGTAACCTCGGACAACAGCACGTGTGGGGTAAAAGGAGGATAGCGTGGAACAACAGCAACAACAAACAAAGAACGCGCTGTCGGACGTTAGAAGGATTCCGAGCGAATGCGAGGTGAGTTACAAGGGCCTTCCTGTAAGGTCGGGAGGAATAACACACACAAATAAAGAAAAAGGCGGAATGGACCAAATCCGCGAGAGTGCTTTCTTGAGCGTCAACAAACAACAGGACTTATATACACCGCGCGTGGCCAAGAAAGGAATTAGTACGCAAGAAATTTACGATCTGGAAGACATGTTCTCAGACGAATTCTTGCTGCAAGTTGCGCGATAAAGGTATATGGGAAAAGATTTCGCTGTGGTCACAGAAGGGCGTCGAACAAAAGGGGGGAGCTCTATCCCGCGGACGGAAGTGGAAAACAGGAAGTAGCCCCCAGCGGCCGCTAAAGCCGGAAGTAAATGGAAAAGTAAACTTCGGATGTCGGATCACTCTATAATAATAACAATGAAAAAGAAAACGCTGCGAGCTATTGAGGATGGAAGAATAATAATGGGTATTATAAGATCTCTGGCCGCTCTGCGTGACTGAAATGGCGAAATAATCGAATGAACCCGGGCGGTGTTTTCGCTTTGAGCAGCGCCACACCCCGCAGCATCTCTGGCGGCGAAGGTCCGCGCGAAAGTTTTCGGACAACACACGACAACCCATTATAAGCGCTGAACGCTTTTTTTTTAACTCTTAAGTGATACGAAGGGGCAATATTTGTCTTCCGAACACACTAGTAATACTTAACGCTCAAAAAGATCGCTTTCAAAGGCTCGCAATGTTCTAGGCTAGAATGCGCTGCACTTTCTTTGTGAACATGCCGAAATATAAAAGAAGGAGTCCCTGCTTCTACGTGTGCGCATTTCGCAACTATACCGCGGTCGAGTTTGTTCCCGTAATTAACCAGAGCTTCTCGAGTCAGTGTTATAGAACATAACGGTAATCAGATTCGAACGAGCGGCGAACAGCTAGCAGTTTTGGTGCACATTGGCTCGCGCATGACCTTCTGTGAAAGGTATACTGCGCCATTTGAGGCTTATGCAGACCTACGGAAGTTACCGTCACGTATCTTGCATTCATTACTTTATAAACTTGAAGCTGTGTTCACGCAATACCCACACAAGGACAACATACGACTGTCGGCGTAACACAGAGTTCCTGACAGAAGAAAAGTACGAAGGATGGAAGCTGATGGTTGTTTACGGACTGGACGAATTCCGAAGCATATAGACAAGTGTCAGACCGTACTCAGTGCACCACCGAGGGAAGTTGGAAGAACTCGTAGAAGACCAACATGTGTTTGCAGTATATCGACCCCGGAACTAATATACACGCTTTGGGTTGTTCTCTAAAGGCGCAAGACCCTAAGATGAAGGGGAACAAACAGTGATTTCTTTTTCTTTAAGACCAAGTGCCATAACGCATTCTCCATTCCAATGTATACCTTTCATATGCCGTCTGTGGATAAGGACAACGCTTGTGGATGGTTACCAGCTGAAGAATCAACGATTATTGGACACGGGCTACTAGAATCAGTGGTTCAGAAGGCAGCGCGGGTTTTGCCACCGTACTTCAAGTCGACAAGCCAATGCGAGCATTTAGTCATATTTTTAGCGCAATTTCACAGATACGCACAACGACATTCCTCTGTCTTACCATCTTCCTTTCTCATCACGATGTTTGAAGCAGCGCACATGAAACGAAGAAGACAAGGGATGGAACGAATCGAGAGGACTGTACCGCTGATTGGAAACTGGTTTATTTTTGAACACAACATTCAAATCGGCGCCGACCATCCAACGCAGATGATCAATCGCCGACTCGTTCAACTATGAACATTGCTAAACTCCACGTTCCTTTCTCGACACACTGCATTACCCTGTCAATGTTGACTAACAATGTAGAACAGTGCCTAGTCAACTTTACTGTTAGTTTGCAGTAGTGGATAGGCGACTGTGGCGTCGAGAGACCTGAAGACCACTATCTTCGCGAAGGCCGAAAGCAGCAATCAGAACGTCCCAGACCAGATGGAGCCACAGGATTCGCGGTAGCGAGGAATGGAGTGCAACGCATAAAGCTTCTTTCTTTGAAATCTCCATAGGAAACTGTGGCGCTGCGATCAATCGGTCACCGCAAGGATGACCTAATCTTCATACTTTATCCTTCTCGCCCTTCTCGCTTGAATAACATTTTTTTTAACGAAAGATTGCGCCATGACCACATCAATTTGCAACTATCAGGCATGTTCATAGGTGCTAATTTTACTAGACCGGAGTACTTATAGAAAGATATGACAGTTAGGAACTTAGAGATTTCAAATGCAATGACTAATGTAAAAATGGCACCTCACTTCACAAAAACGAAGATTTTCGCACCATATCCGTCGCTGACATGGTGTAGCTGAAGGATTGCCACGGCAACGCGAAGTAGTTCTCAGAATACATAAAGTCGTAGCCTGATGGTCGTAGCAATGCATTCATATTACCCTACCCCCCCCCCCCCCCCCCCGCCTACATGCTCCACGACAGGGGTAATCTCCTCTTTGCGTTGGACCAATTCAGAAGGATTCGATTAAATATCCTTATTAAAATGCAAGAGCGCTCCTTTTGTCAGCAAAGATGGAACGCGAGGCATCTAGAGCATAAAATTACGGTATTAAGCGAGCCGACAAAACTGTTCCCTATAAATTCTGCAACTTGCTCACTTGGGCAATAATGGCATCAGCAGTCACCACGTTTAAGTAAAAGTAATGAGTCCACCATAATAACGAGGAACGTAGGCGTCAGCGTAATCTATATGCAGTGAGCTGCATACGAAGGAACCAAGCGCCTCGTTGGCAGAGCAGATCTACATCAGCATTTTACGCACTCAACGTAATGCTCACTTTCCGTGACGCGCCTATTGGATTAGCATACGCTACCCATATAAAAAAAAAAATAATCGCACGGCCTGTGTAACGGCTTTCTTTTTCTATGCCGGAGCTCTCTAATTAATATGTCTCAACTTGAAGCCATTCCTGAATGTGCGCGTAAACTGCCCTAATGTTTAAATTGCAGTACGCCCATGACGTCTTTTTAAGGAAGAGCGGAAAGAGTAACGCTGTAATTAAAATGCAAATATACGAGGTGTAATTAACGCGAAATGACGGTCGACGCCCCGCATTAATTATAGCAGTTAAATTGTGCTGGGTACGACAATTGAGACTACACTCTTAGCACGGTAACCTTTAGTTTATTTCATGGGTACACAAAAATGTGAAAATATGCTCGTTTACTAAAGGTTAAAGTGCTTTAACCTTTGGTGAAGGAGCATATTTTCACATTTTTGTGTACTTATAAAATAAACCAAAGGTTACCGTGCTAAGGGTGTAAGGAACACACAGTAACGCGACAGGAAGGAAGGAATATAGGAAAGCATAAATCGGGCAAAAAAATATGTATATGGTGCTACCACATATTAACAGCGGAGCTGCTTGATCTCGAGATAAAGTGGTAGCAGAGGCGAGTTGGTCAATAACCTGAAACCCTTGCCAGTAACGTCACGACTAACGATAGAAGGACGGCTTGGCAGTTCCGATGGTTTTCGCAGCGTGTAAATTGCTTGGATTTCTACAGACGCGAGCCAATTCGCCCGCAACAAGTCTTGCCGTACTACCTTTCAATTGTTGTTTTGCGTCTGCGCAAAGGGGTTTCGAAAGCCTGATGGTGGGATACATAACTGAAATGGAGCTTTCAACGCAGCCTATGTTGGGTTGTTCGAACCTGAAAATGAGGTAGGATTTATTCTACTCAAATTGGGATTCCTTTTAAACTGCCTTTTCTTAGTGAATATTTGTTGTTATGTGGGGTTTAACGTCCCAAAACCAGCTCTGATTATGAGAGACGCCGTAGTGGAGGGCTCCTGAAATTTAGACAACCTGGGGTTCTTTAACGTGCACTGACATCGCACAGCACACGGGCCTCAACATTTCGCCTCCATCGAAATGCAGCCGCCGCGGCCGGGATTTGATCCCGCGACCCTCGGATCAGCAGCCGAGTACCATAGCCACTAGACCACCGTCGCGGGGCTTAGTGAATATTTGTCGGATAATTTCTCGTAAGCACGCAAATTGTATGCTATCGCCAACTGACTGTATGATTTTGGTGTCTCGGTTTTGGTCCAACGTTAATATGCCTTTATAGCATGGTTGCATTTCTTTCTTCACTTCGGAAATGCACAGTTGTTTCCGAGGAACCTCGTGCTAAAGGGCTACGCATTAACTTTGGCCTTCAGAGGTTATTTAACGTGCACAGAACAGAAGCCCACGAGTGTTTCTGTTTCGCTACTTCCGTATAAATGTTTTTGGCCCGGTTGGCAGGCGAGCAGAAGCGTCGCACTAGGGTTCGCCGCACCATGGTCAGTGAGGCCACACATCGCGTACAAAAAGAGAGTCGACACACTTCTCAAGCATTTCCAGCAATAACTTCCTCTACATGTTGTTGACTAAGCACTTTAGTCGAGCACCAAGCTATTCCCATGGCCACTGCCACGGGGAACAGCTTGCATAGTCTACGAATGTGCTTGGTCAAACCGAACCAAACTCTCAGCGCTACCGTGAAGCAGGCAAGTATGTAGCGCGGAAATGAATAGCACCGAGTAAACGGGCTAGCTGGGACGACTGTCTCAGCCACGAAAGGAAGCGATATTTAACGCCCGTACACTGGACGATGCAACTGCTTGCCACCGAAAGACGCCGAGTGGCGCCAGGCCGCACGATCAAGGCATCGGCTGCCGCATAACACCCGAGCCACGCACGTTCCGTCGCCAGCCCATATAAAGGGCCCGAATGGGCGCATAGTTGCCCCCCTCTATACTCAATGGTAGTCGTCTCCTCTGTCCCAGCTCGAGGAATCGCCAAGGCCGTAACCGGAGAAGAAGCCCGATGCATCGAAGCGAACCCTAGTCTCGTCCATTAGGGAGAGAGCACGCACGGAAGGGTGTATATATATACTTCGAAAGTACATAACGAAGTGGCGTCGCCGTCTCTGCTAAAAGACGAGCGGACAGACACTATTGTCCGACCCCATTCGGGAAGCGATGAGACCATAGGTGGAGTGTTTCGCATGGCCAGCTTTGTATGCCGGCATGGCCGGCTTAGTATAGACACCCGAAGCCGAACCCGAGGAAATAAAGCATAGATGCCGGCCCCTACAGTGTTTCAGAAGATGCAGTTTCCGCTTTGTTATCCGTGTCCGCTGCCTTCGCAACACCGCTGCTAATGTAGAGTGTATGGCGGCGGGTGGCCTACACCGAGACGAGATGTGAGACTGCAAAAGCTAGGCGCCGTTCCTGCACCATTTACAACAGTTCAGTGAAGTCCTATCGTTCGTGATGTCACGGGGCACAATGCGGTGCCACGGACTGGGCGACGCCTCCAGATTTAACCATTTAACAAGCTGCGAGCGCTTCGTGGGTAGTGAGGAGCTTGCTACAGCACCCCATGTGTCGCTTTCGTGCTCAGTTTAACGACAAGATCTTTGTTTCCTCCTCCTTCGCTTCTTCGCCACCACCACCATCATCATGATCATCATCATCATATTATTATTATTATTATTTCCTATCAAACGTAGAAAAATGGGATGGCAGGAGGGGAGCTCTGGTGTTCCTAAAGTCCTTCTCCCCCAATCAGCTTTCCTACATAGGTTTAATAATAAAAGATTCGCACGCACGCGACGACGCATCGACGGCGGCCAGCTAAACGCCACCAGCCGGTGGACGAGGTTTGTCTACCTCCGCAGCAAAGGCGGGGCTCGCAAGAAATAGCTCCGCCACTCTGAAACCTGAGAATGTGCGTACCACGGGCAGCCCAGCGATTCCCATTGTGCACCGGAGAAGACCCCTTGATGGGAGGAGAAATCGCGCGTTCGGCGAGGCGGTGGCGCCCTCTCTTGCGCGTCGCAGGTGTAGGCCAGGTGTTTCAGAAGCATTTTCTGTAATTTTTCGTTAATTGATGTGGTTAATTATGTGTTCTTTCGGTCAATTAGATTATTTTAAACACTGCTGATTTATTGTGACCTGGTTTTGAACTGTTTTATCATTGTTTTAGACATTGTTTTGCAACTTCCATTGAGCGTGATCACGCGAGAGGAGACGGTCATCGACAAGGTGGGCCACTACAGTGTTACGTCTTAAAATTGCTGGGGCCTTAAGTGTCAAAACCGCAATGTGACTATGAAGCACGCCGTATAGTGGAGGGCTCCGGAAGACTGGACCACCTTAGGATCTTTAACGCGCACTGATGACGCATAGTACACGCACCTCTAGCATTTTCTCCTCCATCCAACATGCCACCGCCGCGGCCGGGATCGAACCTGCGTCCTTCGGGTCAGGAGCTAAGCCTATGGAGAGTAACACGTAATGGCCATCTTATATGCTTGCTTACTTCTTAGCATGTCACTACAGCTCTCTTTCTCTCCATCTCCATAAGGCTGGCTTCCTTCGTTCCCAGACTGAGAGCGAACAAGCGAGAGAGAAAGAGAAAAAAGAGAAATAGCTGAATGCGCACAGGGGCACTAAGTGAGAAGGCAAAAGCACAGACTAGCAGTTTTCCGGTCCTCCGAGCCGCAAACGCCAACTTACCGGTTAGCTATTAGTTAAGAACGGGTCGCTCATGCTAACAGCGTCACACATCTGCATAGACAAAAAAGAAAGCCTCAATAGATTTATTATGCCTAAAGATAGGTTCTGGAGTGAAAAAAAAAAAAGATAACGACGAGAAGACGCTGACATTCCTTCCGGCATTTTTCCGGGCCTTCGCGCAGCCTGCGTGATGGATCATTACCTGCCGACACAGTTTTCGACGTCACTCCTCCTCAACGCCAGGTAATCTGTCCAACACGCGTCACTACACCTTGACTCGCCAGTTACTGATTCATAATGTAACGGCGTTTCTGGTCCCAAGATCTCCGTGACCGCATAGTGATGGGCGCGAGGCGAAGCGGATGTAGGGAAGAGTGCGGAACCCGGTGAACTCGCTGGCGTTGCCGCGCGGTGAAGTGTAGAGATAACGAGAGGCATATAGAATGCAACGAAAGAACGAAAAAAAAATATAAAAGGACAAAGTTAGGCGAGCTTCTTCTACAAAACTCTTTGGTTCATATTGAGTATGAAATATTGTTTCATTACCGCAGGTATTGCCGCGAGTCGGCAAAAGATAGAATGACCTTCATTCTATGCATCCAGTATCGACCGTGTACCCTCATGCATGATTCAACTCCATTCTATTCAGGGTGAGACCGAAGGTTGCGTGCTTACACGAAAGCACCTGTAACGGAGATCACGAGAATAAAAGCACAATAACGAGCGAAAGACGGATGGGAGACAAGATATGGCACTGAATGCAATAAATGAGTTAGTATGTAGTTCCATTCTTAAACGTATCGTTCGTGACCTGTATTGTACAGCCGTCGGTCCGCACCGTCAAATGCCGTTCCGCTGCAGGGCGGGCCCCGAACAAGGACTATTCGAGGTAAGCTACATTGAAAGTGCTTGCATTCCCATTACATGCAAGAGCCGACGGAGTAAGGAAAATGACGTGCCGGGGATACCTGGGCAACGACTAGAGCACACTCTGCGATGCGTGGTTTCTTGAGCTGTAGTTTCCCTACTTGGCTTCTCGGCAAGCGTGTGGTTTTTAGGCGGACCTTTACGGTTAGTAATGATATATGCGTACGAGAGGCAACGTCACTCTTGTAATTCAAACCCGTACAAACGTTCATTCGTTGAGCCGTAATGATTATGCAGCGATATGTTGGAGAAACGCATTAACGCTGACGTGTGTGCCTTTCTCGCAACGCGTTTTATGAGACAGTGACAAATGGAGTCGTCAATAAAGCAGCAGTGCGTATTGCATTAATATGGGATGGCGTAAATGCTTCTCGAGTTGCCAGCCTCTGAAGAGCTTCGAATAAAAATCTCGCTTCCCAATATTATTCATCATTCCTTTTTTTTTCTGAATGAAATCGCGGATGTTCGGCATGTTACGTCAACGGCCTTTGTACACAAAGATGGACTGTTAGATCGCCTAGCATTAGCAAGACAATCTGGAACAAGAGAAGGAACAAAAAACAGCCCACTGAAACATGTTAGTTATAGTGATAGCAATAGTGGTCGCCGCCGCCGCCTAGCGATGCACGACAGCGATAGAGAACTTGTCAACCTTGGCAGTTACGTCACGATTGACGATAAAAGCACAGCTTCGCTGTTACCACGGTTTCTTCATAGCGTGGAATCGGCTTGAATTTTTGTTCGTCTTGAGTTCAACAAATGAAAAAAAAAAAGGATGTATGCATTTTTCTTTATTAATATTGAAAAATGTCAAGCGACGTAGTCGGTACTCTTTGTGACGTCATCCATTGAAAGGAGAGCGGGTGATCTACATAATGTGTTTGAAACCAAATGGCAAATTTCCTAGTGCGCGCAGAGCAATTATAATTGGCTCACGTGTTCATAGAGCCTGCAAAACTGATTGACACCGTTTTCTGACTATGCTAGAAAAGTGTTGTAGGGACCCTTTAAGGCTTTCGTTTTACTAAAGGGCGCAAACGAGATTTTATCCTTGGCACCCCTTTGACTACTGTCCCTAACCGCTGGCTGTACACAAGCACGGAGCTGATGATATACGCGTATCTTCGCGTTAAGGTTTTCAATGTGACACCTAACCACGATCTATACAAAGGATCACATCTGGTAAGGGGTGTTATTGAAGGTTTAGTCTTGAGCTACTGTCCTAGGAATAATGGCAATTTTAGGGCAACAGATACGCTTACTGGCAGTAGTGAAATAAAAGGTATATTAAGAGTCACGAATTCTGCTTTATTCGATTGTTCTTTGAACTGCAAAAGCTCAAATAAACTCAGCTTTATATCTCTTCTCCTACCAGGCCATTTCATTTACAGCACCGCCCGGCAAAAACAGTCATGAAAGTATTCTAATACATCAGTGCAAAAGTGTACTCAGGCTCGCACGAAAGGCATTAAGCAGCGACCAGTCGAACGTGAACGAAGGAAAATTTATTAGCTTCGGGTCAGGAAGGGCACTAAGGTACTGCTCCACAAGAGACTGCTTTTGTTTCTCGATCTGCCACGTTGATAATCTTCGCTCTTGAAATTCATTTGAGAGCACACACGAGTTAACGCCGCGGGCGAGAGAATATTCTCGAGGATTCTAATATTAGTTCTGAGATGCGAAATCGCGAAGCGCGCTGCAGCATCGCGAACATTCTCAAAGACCTTGCGGAGTCGGCGAGAAATCGATAAAACTTTGTCGAAGAGCGAGGAACACGAGAAAAAGCGCAATTTCAGCAAGGCTATAAACTGAAACAAAGTCCTCAAGACGTCTTCCCGACGCCGTGCCGATATAAACGAGGACATAATATCTGAAAGCGGGGCCCGAAGCGTGAGTGCTGCTTGCAAGTCATTAGCTCGACGCAGTCCGCGCAAATTGGAGACAGTGTATGAGTGACTGTAAGGCGAATGAAGAAGACATGACGCCATCAGTTCGTGAGATAAACTGCAGGCGCTGTATGAACGATTGCTGGGCAAACAGAAGACGATGTCGGTAATTTGCGAAACCACTTTGAGTATACAATGCAAGAGCGAGTGATTGCTTGGTTAATAGGAGATGACGTGATCAATTCTTGAGGTGCTCGAAGAAGCAAATGAGCGGTTATTGAGCTAGTAGAAGCCAGTAACTCGTTAGCTACGACGGAAGAATCGCGTGAAAGCACGGGGATAACAATGCGTTTCGTGCACTGCTGAATTATATAAGAGTTGGCAAAGACTAGGGTAGAAAAAGTGAGACGCTTCCAAATGCGCGAAGAGCTGAGAGTTGTGCATTTGCTTCTGGTCTGCTGCCGCTTGTAGGGGAAAAATATAAGGAAGGGAAATCGGATACGGTGCGCGCATTATGCTGATATTTTGCAGCAGAAAAAGTGCGCCTGCGACATACCCACACGATCAGCACACCTACATTACCCGCCTAACATGCTGTAGTGTCTGTCACGTAGTTCTGTGGCATATATGTAACGGTGTGCTCCGTAAAACAATATCAGTAGCGCTTTATTATCGCCCGCAGTTGACTGTACCGCTGTTTCATGACTCCGGGAATTTTCAGCTTCGAAAAGAGTTGAAGGACTGAATGGGCGCCGAGCGTTTGACCTCGTGTTTGTTTGGTTCTCGATACGTAACCAGGAAATGGGTCATCTTCTTTTCTTTTTTTCGAACTAATGTCTGAGAATTTTTCGCGGCCAACCTGATTAAGATGCTGAAATAAATGTGTGGCGATACTCCGTTTTGAACAGTCGAAATCACGAAATGTAAACAACGTCGAAGTATTAAGAACGAAGACTGTGATGAAGTAGCCGCAAGATCTTGCCGGCTACGCGGGTGAGAGAGCAAGAGAAATCACTGTAGCGGTTACAGGGAAGACAATTACGAACACTTAACGAGCCAATGACAAGGGTGGCTTCAAAACCAAGATTAGAGACGCTTAACATTTGAATAACAACTCCTCATTAAATTGGGGCGCGGTTTAGGATAAAGTCACGAATGAAAAGTATAGTAAACTGCTATCGCGTAGGCCAAATCGGGTGATTTGCAACTGTGCTTACTCACACAGATGTATTAGCGACATTGCGAATTGTCTTCAGTATTAAGTGTTGGCCTTGTCCTAAGGATCCAAGTGTACCTGTCGGTTGGTGTCCTTGCGCTTGAGAATAGCGCGAGCGACGTGTTTCAATATTTCAAACCACGAGGGCACGTAGTGACAACTACTTTCAAAAGAAAATTTAACGTGTAAGTTTCTCGCTGCCGTTGCTTTTGTACGACTTTCGTACGCACAGTCTGACAGCGGTTTAGGCGGGGGAAGATAGCTTGAAAGAACGTAAAGTGGGCCCGGGAGAGTTTGCTTCAAGCTTGGACCGATGGCCTTGAATTCCTGTCAACGACGCAGTGGCAATGCCCTGCATCATACGACAGATGCGGTACCACGGTGCTGGATCAAATAATTGCAAAACATTGCAAACAAAGAGGGAAGAGAAAAGCCTCTTCTGAAGTTTTCACATTTCCGTTAAGACTATAACGTCACCGCACTAACCATACCACACTATCAAGCAAAATAACGAGCATATTATCTGATCAAGGACCAAACCTGTCTACAGCAGGACATAAGGCTTCTTTTTTGTCTTGCATATTTAAACAAGAAACAGTGCGTTTAGTTATATTATATCGAGGGACCCGGAAGGGCGCGGAACGTCAATTTTTTGTTTATTGCATACAGCATCTTAGCGAGCGTTCGTTTTATTGCATTAACGCACCAGTGGCCTTGGGAAACCAAGGCCACTGGGAAACCAAGGCCACTGGAAGCGGCCTTGGGAAACGAAGGCCGCTTCCTTCGACGTTGGCTTTGACTAGTGTAGCTCCGACTCATTTAACCTTTCCTCCTAATGCAAACTGTATAGGACGTCTTCTCTGCGCGATCTGTGCGCGCATCTATACAAATACGTTGCACAGTGTCGCAATGGAAAAAAAAAGGAAAAAAAAAAGAGAAACTGCATTAGGGCCACAGTGAGTTTTCAGACGAACGAAACTTCTCACTCCGATTCCTTGGTCGAAACTTGCGCTTTCGAATGAAAGGCTTAAAAGCAACCGGCGCGAAGCAACGGAGGATAACCCGCCTGGAGGAAAACGTTAACGCCCTGACACGTATACGCACGAAACCCCGCGGGTCCGTAATGCTTGCCGTCGCCAATAAAAATAAACGCACGTGGTACACGCCCGCGCGCGTTCCTTGCTTTGCATCGTATTTTCTCGGCGTAAATTCGAGCTCGTCCTCGTTCTCTTGCGGGTTTATTATGTGTAGAGACTGCGGGGTAGCACGCATAACTCATTTTGCCCATGAGAGAGCCGCAAATGCATATCAGCTCAGTGCTAGCGAGGGAGTTAAATAAAGAAGCGAGCGATGCATTCAAGAGCGCAGCAGCGCGCCGCACTGAATTAAAGCTCAGCGACGCTCGTAAACACTGGGGACAAAAAAAAAAAAAAAGACAACTTACTCTGGGGAGCACTTTAGTCGTGAGCAACCTCAATCTAATCGCGATCCACCATGCACCGGAGTAATTTACGGCCATCAAGGAACAACATTTTCAGGAAAAACGACTCTCTCTTCTTGATTCTTTTCGTTGGAACTACAGTTTACTCTATATAACGGAGACAACAACGGAGCTTACTTTCACTCGAATAACCCTTACTTTTGCATGCCGAGTTATTTCTTTGTTTGTTTGTTTAATTGTTTGCGTTTCTGCACGGAAGGAAACAGTGATTCTGTCATCGACCAATGGATGTTCTGCGCTGCGCGCTTCGTAAGCGACCCTTCGCGCGAGCGTTGTTAGCATCCTTCTTTAAGTGCGGTGAGCCTGTACGCGAAAGTTCAAGGACTGGGTGAACAGCGCAGAACAGCACGGTGCGCGCTAACGACGGGCAATTGAACTTAAACGCAGTTAACGTGCTGCTGCCGCACATAGAAGCATACGTGACCAACTGAACGTGTCGTAACAAGCGTTAGTTACGGAGATAGGGCTACACGAGTAAAACACGTAGCTATTCATGGTAGGTTGCCCTTACGTAAGCCCTATGCTCGTTTATTGATGTCGTCAGCCAACTCGGTTCTTCTTTGTGAGATCTGTATAGTAATGATCGCCACTACGGTCTGCAGACATAAAGCGGACATACATCGTGTAATGCGCTCTTGCGGCCGCTTTGCATCATTAATTCGTTTGCACGCTGCATAAACTGCATTACATTTATATCTGGAAGCGGTGTAGGACCGGCTGTAGCTGTCCCGGCTATTGTAGCGCGTGCGCATGCGCGTTTAAGCATCCTGTAGAAGCGCAAAAACGGTGCTTTAAGAATATGGGAGTGATACAAGAAAAGCAATGAAAGAGCGAACGAAGCACGGTGCTGTTTAGGAAGCACGCTATGCATTAAAAGTAGACTTTTTTTTTTTTTTTTTTGAGACGGCAATGCGTATTGCGATTTCACTGTGCGGAATTGCGCGTCTTTCCGAGGTAATACTCTGTAATGTATGCGTTAACATGCACGAGTTGAATCACATTAAAGCGAAATGTTGAGGCCCGTGTGCTGTGCGGTGTCAGTGCACGTTAAAGAACCCCAGGTGGTCGAAATTTCCGCAGCTCTCCACTACGGCGTCTCTCATAATCAGAGCTGGTTTTGGGACGTAAAACAACAATCACATTAAAGCCCTGAGTTATGAATCATGATGCGCCAGGAAGGCGACTTAAGTAGACTCTAATGATATTAGACCACTGGCCATACGGTTTAATATAATTATAGCGCCAACACTGGTCTTGGAAAAGAGTGCTTAAATAGTTTCTACATACAAGTACTTGCGGATGGGTACACATTGGTAACAAAAGAAGATGTGAGCGTGACAATGTGCTTCTTGGGTACAGCGGCATTGCTGGTAGTTTTATTCCACTTTGTATACGTATCTGCCATGCTTTGTTGACCTTATCATGTACGTCGTAATAACCCAACTCTATGTTGTCAGTGTCACCCAATGACCTGGCGTTTCACGCGATGTGACATTCTTATTCGCATTTGTTGAGAGTATTACATTTTCCAATATCGCGGTGTTGCCTTGTACTGTAATAACTAGCCTGCGCGGTGTATGCGTCAAATTACCTTTAAATTTACTTCGCGAATTTTGACTTGAGCGTGTAAACGAACAGTCGGTGTTATTTTAATCTATTTAAGAACCAAGCAGCACTCGGCCTCTTACCAGAGCATCGACATCTCCTTATATCATGTATTAAAAAAAAAAACATGGTTAGACTGTACATCAGCCGTGTCTGGAGCAAAATATGGATGTTGCGTTTATCATAAAAAGGCTTCTGGCAGAACCAGGGTTATGGCAGAAGCGCGGAGTGGAAAAATGGTAAATTAAAGAAAAATAACATTTATGTGACGTTTCAGAGCTGGCAATCTAGACGCACAATTTTTAACCAGCTTTGAAAATTACAATATCTACCACACAAGTCAACGATCGTATATTAACACCTATGAAGTGGACGAACGCGAATATCATTACTACAATCCATGCAGCCGTTTAAAAATCAAGAAATTAAATAATCGCAATAAATAGGAGCGCTGCTGCCTGCGTGTCAAGAAACACCGTCATCAAGAAATTATGTCTCCACCCATGCTAGAAATGACTCAACCGGTTTCCGCCGCTCTGGGTATCTCGCTGCGCAGCAAAGTACGCGGCGCTGAATTTCTTACAACCAACAAAAATCGGCATAGATATCATTGGGTATAGAAAATAATCATCGCTTCATTTTGCAAGGTATACGGGCGCAGGATAAATTGGTATTCTGTCGCATGAACGCCCCCTTTTATTCTTAAGTCCATACGGGTAACAAAAGCTTAACTGAGACAACGAGCTTCTTCGCGAACGCCTTTGTTCCAAGATCTTTGCACAGCGGAAAAAAAGAACATCATCGCCACGTACATCGAGGCTCGGAGTCGTGCGAGCCACCGAGAGAAAAAAAAAATGGGGGTAAGATCTATGGCTTTAAATTACGCAACAATCAGCGATAGCCAACGAAGCGCGAAAAACCCGCGCTGGAAGTTTTTCCGTGCGACAAAGCAGGGCGGAAGAACGAACAGATAAAGAGAAGCCGAAGCGGAGAACACGTGACTAATTGTTTCCCGTGTCTTTCGTCGAATCAGAAGAGAGCAAAAAGGAGCGAGAAACACAGGGGTGGGGAGGGGGGGGGGTGCGCCCACAACACGACACCTCCGTCGCCGCCACTGGTGGCGTTGTTCGCGAGTCGTGTTGTGGACCTCCATAAAGTTTAAAAAAGAAAAGGAGAGAAAAAGAAAATATTGTTTCTTTTCTCTGTCGTTCATCTTGCGGAATAGAGCCAGCGACATCGAAAAGGGCAGAGTGAGCGAGACGGGGAAGAAAATGGGAAAGAGAATATAGGCTTAGGAGTTATAAGCAGGAAAAAGGAATGACTAGAGAGTGCACGTAAGAGAATCGTAAAGAGAGAGAGAGAGAGTTTTGACCGGTAGCCCATTACGAGATTTGCGACTCCTTTTCTTTCCTCAGCAATGGAACTGTCAGGAAAACGGAAGTAGATTACTGTTAGAAACAAAGGCGCCAAGAAAAAAAAGGGCAGGAAGAAGAAAAGCAACAAAAACCAAAAGAAACAATAATAATAACCGTATATACAAAAAAGGAACACGTGAAAAAAAAAAGGAACAGCAAACGGAGGTATGGGCATTGCCTTGTTCTTTCTCCTGTGTCTGACCTTTTTTTCCTCCCCTTATTTGCGGCCCTGCCTGCTTGCCCATCTCCCAACCGACCCCTTCTCCCGCGCTTCCGCCTCCCTTATTCCCTAGAAGCGGCCAACGCACGTCCGAACACTCTAGAACTACAGTCAAGCCAACGAGAAAGAGGCCACGTGAAAGAGTAGGATGGTGATGAGGGAGGGGTCACGCTTTTCTTTTTGGTACAACCTCCGCCTTCCCCACCCATTCCCCAAATCTCTGGGACATTCTTAGCTCCAGCTTTCCTTCCGTTTGCTTTCTTCTTGTTTGACTCGTTCCAGTCTCGTCGTCCCGGCTGCTCTGTTTGTGTCCTTACTCTGTTCTCGCGGTCGCGTAAGAGCGCACGGAGGAAGATATTTGTCGTTCGCTAAATAGAGACAAAACAAAATCGAGACGCGGGGCCAAATGAGAGGGGCCATATACGTGCGTCTCGGCGTCTCAGAGCGAACGTGTGACCCATTGCTGTGTAGGCCGTGGCGTGTGTGTATCCGGAAGCGGCGGAAACACGTAGAGCTCTCTCGCTGTCTCCCCTCCGATACTTTTGATTCGAGGAGAACTATTGTTTGCCGTCTCGTTAGGCGAGATGGAAGTGTTTGCACGGCGACCGTCTCTAAATGCTAGGTCGAGAGCGTCGTATTTACTCTTCACTACGTCGTCGGCGTCCTGTATTGGAGGTGTGGGTGTATTGAAAGATGACATGCTTGAGACCGTTGTCTTTGAGCGATTTCTACTGATTGTGATGGCTATGTTATTTGATGTGATTATAGCGTATAAATACTGCTTCTCGGGTGGCAACGCATCAGCTCGTGGCCTCCAATTTATGCTTACGAAGAAACAGAATTTCGTATGCTAGGTTTCTTCCTAGACCGATTGAGAAAGAAACGAAGACCTACGAGCAAATAATATGAGCGGAAGAACACTTTTAGTCCTTTGCATCTATCCTATACGAGACCATCTGTTACTGACACCGCATTAAAGAAGGTGCTGCACAGAGAATATTTCCACTTTGCGTCGTACTCGGTCTGAATGCACGCCGTGAAATGTTGCAAGGCAAAGAAAGGAAGCTTACATGGCGAACAAATTAATTTTTGTTACAGTTATTTCATTTTTCTCTTAGTCCTGCACTGTTTCAAGAAAGATACGTGTCTTGACACTCGATGCCAAAATTTACACTTGAGATAATCGTCAGAAAATGAATCAATCAACACTCGTCTTCGCTCCTTACTCCGTGGATTCTGCAATCCAACTCTCTCTAAACTTCTCTAGTAAGCGTTCTCGCACCGCAGACTAAACTTCACTTTCGGATTCTGTACATAACAGGCTTTACAATTTGTTGAGTCTCGCCTCAATAGAGAGTGCGTCCTGCGTCGGTGTTGTCGCTGACGAGGGCGTTAATACAAGAGGGAACACTCAAGAGGTTTTTCAGCAGTCGCAACGGCGACTTGAAGATGAGTATGTAGTACACTGCGGCTGACGTGAATGCAGTGGCGTGCACTATGCGGGAGCCAAGAGAGTGCTGGCGCCTACTCTTGTGCAGCTGTCTGGTTACCACAATTGTGCTCGGGCATAAAAAAAGGAAAAGAGAGATGTACGAAAACTCTCTTGAACGTAGTCTGTAGAAAGGAAAGTTTCTTAAGAGTAGGGAACACTTAGGAGCCCGCACAAGTACTACGATACCTACCAAAATCGTACTAGGGAGCGAACTTACAATGATAAAGAGTACAGCTTCAAGTAGGCGAGTAAACATTCTCATCTGAAACTTTGAACCTAGTATAGTTGAATTCCTGAAGGAGCCGGTGTTAGCACAAAAGGTCCTGTGAATTTGACATGTTAAGTGAGGTGACCAGCGCGAAGGCGTACTTAGTAGAAGAGAGAACAAATTAGCCAACCACACAAATAGTCAAGAGATAGTGAAACCAAGGAGAGCATATGAAATGTTTTATTAGCTTGTAATTGAAGTGTGGTGATTATGATGAAAAGAGAAATTAATTGAAGTGGACAAAAAATTATGAGCCATTCCGCTCTGTGAAGATGAAGGAGCCGCTTAGCTATTTCGCTGACGACATTGAGGTGACATGGCGGAAGCCAGTTTGGTATCAGATGCCATTAAGGTGCACAGCTAAGTTAGCTCGATAAGTACATCTACAAGAACGCATTCTCCGTTTCGAGACATGCGCGAACGACTGTTTCTTTTCTGTGTAAGTACGCTTCACGGCTACACGCAATGTGGGAAAGCAAGCTTACAAAGACAAAACCAACACAGATGCCCGTAAAGTTGCTTTTACCTTTAAAGACAAGTGCTTTGCTGAGAACAGCATTTTTCGGGGGTGACACATGCAGTTTCGTAGCAAAATATTCCTTAGAACCCTAGAAACACAACCCTAGAAACATTTTGAAATAATTTTAAGAATTATTTACCCCAGTAGCAAAGCTCTATTAGAAAGACTAAACTAACAACGGTCCCCTTAAGGGAGGCTTCACTCCTAAATTTATTTTTTTCATTCATTCATTTTACCTCAAAAAGGTCCCACAAGGGATATTACATGAGGGGTGGGTGAACATACTGGCCGGTCAGGTTAGTTCTAATGACTTGACCCGCCGAAATACGAATGCATCGCTGCGAAGATATTTTTCCTGGCGTAATAAAGCCATCTTATGTCAAAATATGACGAGTCTAATACCTTACCTTTATTTTATTACTGTTTGTCGTTGCCTCCAGGAGCGCTTGTGTCCTGGAAGAGCGTTCACGGCTACCGCCATCTCGGGGAACCTTAGGAAACTAGACATTTTTGCACACAGACTCCACGAAACCCCGAAGGTTAGCTGTATACGGCTTCGCTGTGAAAACAACTAGCCGTCGCTGGTCGACAAACCCACGACGAAGTTCTGAGCGCACACCATACACCACGATAGATAGATAGATAGATAGATAGATAGATAGATAGATAGATAGATAGATAGATAGATAGATAGATAGATAGATAGATAGATAGATAGATAGATAGATAGATAGATAGAATGCGAAGCATTACAAGGCCATGCGGCCACAGGCCAAGCTACTTGGGGAAGAAAGGTCATCACTTCTACGGGCTTCTGCGGAACAATGGAGAGCATAGTGCACGCCGTACGAAGCTTCATCCGCTCCAGTGCTGCGCACCGCTCCTGGAACTACCCCTCTTGGCACAAAAGGAAAGCGAGCACGACAAATGGCCTCGCTGACCTTCGGTCCTTTTTAGAAGCCTGCTATAAAGTAGGCAGGCCCCTAAATAGAGAGAGAGAGAGAGAGCGAAGGAAGGAGGGGGCAGCCTTTGCTCTGATGAGAGCCATCGCAGAGGGATACCTCCATACCTCCACTTCGCGATTCCGCAAGGGGCGATGCTTGCGCGCTGTTCCGTTGCGTACGACGCTGAGTGCGCAGGCAGCAGCGCAGTAAGATTGCAGAGAGAGAAAGCGAGACAGAAGGAGAGGGATGTGAACAACATCTTTACAGGTTCAGGCGTAGCCGGTGGAAATGGAGGCGGCTTGCGAACACAGAGGCTTTATTCCGCCACCCCCTAGAAGTGCGCTCGGATTGACGAGGGGCTCCGTTGTAGTCGTTGATGCTCTTTGTAGATGCTTTCCGGCGCCTATGGTGAAACCTCTGATACGCGACGGACGCCCCGAAATGCGCTTTATACAGGGAAAACTCTTTATACGTGGAAGAGAAGGAGCGGCGATGCGACCACACTTAGCGTCCTTGTCGGGTTTCTTTCTTGCTTTCTTTGTTTCGTTCTTATTTTTCTTTCTATTAGGGCATTTCCGAGACGCCGGAGTTATAACGGGCTTCAGTCGCCTTCCTTCCGATGTCCCGGGCACACTCCGCACACTCCGTCCTATTAGAAGGGTGCAACGTCGGGGAAGCTAACGCGGGGGTCAGCAACCGAGTGGCAGCACAATAATGAGGTTCAAGCGGCCCAACTGTGTTTGTTTAACCCGTATCTACCCGCGCGACACGAGCGAAACAAGTAAATCACAATAATGTGGCATCTTACGCGACGTAGTCGTCTTCTGAACTGGGGAACATCTTTTCATAATATGTATTTCACGGAGGGCGGAATTGACAGCATCAGATAGGAATAGTTACGTGATCTAAGTAAAATATATACTTTATAGCGACGACACCCAAACTTTCTATACTGCAACTCGCCTCTTTTGCGACGCGGCCGAGAGACGCTGTAACCATACAAGGAAATCTGAATGCCCTAGTGCAGGGTAGCAAACCGGAAGTTTGTTCTTGGTTAAGCTCCCTACATTTCCTTCTTATCACCCCCCCCCCCCCCCCTTTTTTTTTTCTATGTATGAACGCACCGAGTAGCCAGCTATTATAACAAATTATCACTGCACAGAACTTCCGCCGAATACTTTTGCTTGCGAAGAGGTCTGCGGATCTTGTTCATGGGTGGGATGACGCCAGCGCTTCAGCTAGATTCCTCAGTGCTACAAGGCTTTTAACGACGTTAGGATATAGCCAGGAACTTACTCTATATAAAGACCAACGTTATAATGTTGGTAGCCTTTTCACAACAGGAAGACCCCTCTTCTTCCCTGACCTCGCCGCCTCTTTCTCTTGCAGCAAGGTCCCGTACCGCGTCCGTGCAAAGAGTATCTCGGTACCTCGAATGCGTTTCTTGGCGTTCGTCTCGCCCTAATGCCCCTATTTCAGCATCCCCCTTTTCCCAACTTGGATCGGGACCAAAATTACTGCCGCTCATTTCTTCGCCGAGTTGGTCTGCAAGCTAGAAGAGCCGGAAGCCCCGGTAGAAACCCACGCAGCAGTAACCTTTTCCAACCCTTGTGTTCAATCATTCCGCGAACAGACCGTACTCGCTCACAGGAAATGGATCCCTTGCTATATACCACCCGCGTCACACACACACAAGAAAAGAAAAAGAAAAGAAAAGGCAAATGAAGGCGCTACGTATTCCGTCGTATACGTAGTGCTTGATGTACTACTTAAGAGAGAGCCGTCACGCTGTCGCACATGCCCATTACACGAGAGTATCGACAGCCTCGTTTTCTTTCTCTCTTTCTGTTGTTGTTTGTTGGGAACACTTTCGGAAGAAAGATTAGCCATCGCTCCCGGAGAGAAGTTCTCTATAGTTTGGCTCGGATATCGATGCACGAAGAAGTACAGTCTGTTTAAGCCACGTCAAGAGTGCGCTCAGAGATGGCGATGCATTTCTTGTCTAATGTTTGCTTTGCGTCTAGGGCCGTACGAGGCGCGAAGAATGTGCGAGTGATGCAGAGGCCAAATGAAAAGCAGAATTTTCTTTCGACTGAGCATGCGTGCATTCAGAACAGCACCGACAAAAATGAGCCAACAGAAAAACGGTAAAACAGAAATGGCATATAACTTTCAAGTGCGCTAGCTCGGCTTGTGGTTCGCTTTCTTGCTCAGAACTTCGTAATATTTGGCTCGGAGACGTACGCGTTTTGAAGAACGCATTTGATGCCACCGAGGACGAGCACCACTATTGACGAGTCTCGTTAAGTGAAGCTGCGGAGCGTATTCACGGACGTGATCGCGGGACATGGTTTGTTAACTGCATGTCTTACGTGCTTAGACTACACGCAGTATAAAGGAAGCTTCGACGCATAATACGGTAATCGGATTACCAGAGTTATCGTTCGGGATGCTCGTTGACGTAAAGAACGTGCTTCCGCGTCGCAGTGTTTTCTAATCCTTTGCACCACAGTGTTACGCGATATTTCTTTCGTGCCATCAGGCGTCAAGCCGAGACGTTCAGCTTATCCTCGTCAACAAACTTTAACCGACTATTCCACCTAACCTAGCGTTACTCCGTGCGTCGAATTGTGCAGCGAAGTGTCATGCATATATTTTCGCACGTCATCTTGCTTCCATAGATGGGTTTGGGTACGTTCACACAAGATTCAGCAGAACGTCGCGTGCAGTAAATACCACACCTGTGTAAAATGAAGACAATAAGCACGCCACTGCGACATATGCACCCGCTTGCGTATAGGCATAGCCTACTAGACCTTCTCCCGAAGGCTATTAATCAAGACAGGAGGGCTCCAATGTAAGGACTCATCATTTATCAGTGAGCGTCATTTTTTTTTTCGAGCTGGGATACGTTCTTGGTACTATGGTACAAATAATGCTGCTTCATATACACAAGGAAATCATTTTTGGGCTTTATTGCATACAATGGTGTTATAAAAATAGTTTATCTTCTTTAGGGTGTAGTGTCTATTGCTTATGTGTTTACAAAATAAGGTGATCGATTCAGAGTACATCGTACGTTATGGGAAAGCTCGATAGAGCTGTAACTAATTCCACGGCAAAAACGTGGAGTACAAGCGTTAGATTCTGTATCTGTCACGCACTGTGTCGCCTACATTGTGCTTCGTCACATCCACGTGCAGTAGCATGATAGATGTAGCGCCAGCCGGAATTCTCTATTTCTTATCATAGGCTCTATTTCTGCCTCACTCTTCGCGTCACGTCTTTTTTTATTTCCCTAGGACAGTTATCTCTTATGCGACTACGTCTTCCGAGTACCTGTACTTTTTAAAGAATGGCACAAATTATACGCGACGTAGCGCTTACAAAAGCGTGCAAGCCCTTTTGTAAACGCGTTTTAATCGCGTCCTCTTAACTTGATCCAAGGGCTTTCTTCAGGCACTGCTTCGTTATGGGCAGGTGCAAGGAACTTGTTGCCGAGAATTTCACGACATGTGCGACATGTGCGGAGTTTTCACAAACTCCGTAAGCCTTTACGTTAGCCTTCACGTTAACACCCACGCGCACGGCGAAAGAATCCGGAAGTTGAGTGTGGCGTAACACAAACAGGAAGTTTCAAAGACGCTGTGAGGAAATTGCGTTCACAGTGCACCGCCGATATTGAAAGAAGAAGCCGTACGTACGCGTACAGCGCAAGCGAGAAACATGCGCGATCCATGGACAAAGCTCTCGTTTTATCGGTGCAAACAGCGTTAAGCTCCAGTCCTGAAAAAGACGGTATAACAGCGCAGGAAACTGAACGATTTCGACAACTCGTGCATTCAAATACGCTTTACGCAACACTCAGCGCATTTGCTGTGTGAATATTTCGGACGAACGTTGTGCAGCTTTGGCGCATTCTCTGGCGAGTGTGAAAAATCCGGAGACAACGGCCTGTGAAACAAGCGTCCGCAGCAGGTGTTTTCAACAGTCACGACAGCTTCCGTTGCAACACACCGGCAGATGAGAGAGTAATGCTGGAAGCGACATCTCTATATGTCCGAAGGTGGCACCTCCGCGATTAAGCGTTGTTGCGCAGCGCGCGATTCCTCACCTGCAAACGAGGAAACCTTGCTACGAATTTCGAAGTCTCTGCTTGCTGCGACGTGTTATGCCATCAGAACGCTCGGCAGGGAATCTTGAGTAACGTGGAAGTTACGGAGACTTACGAAAAAAAAAAACACTCAGGTGTGGTGTAGAGGCCTCATGGTGCCGACAAGAGGGTCGTCTCGGATGTGCGCTCGGACTCCTCTTGTAACACTAGCTGCTGTGACAACAAAATTGAGGTGAAAGCTGTACGTAACATTGCGTCTGTCATAATCAGGACTGGTTTTGGGACGTTAAACCCCACCAATCAATCATGTACGCAACACTGAAACCCGAAAAAAAAAACTGATTTATGAAGTTTTATGTCCCAAAACCACAATATGATTATGAGAGACGCCGTATAGTGGAGGGCTCCGGAAATTTCGACCACCTGGGCTTCTTTAACGTGTACTAACATCGCACAGCACACGGGCCTCAACATTTCGCCTCCATCGGAATGCAGCCGCCGCGGTCGGGAAACGATCCCGCGACCTTAGGATCAGCAGGCGAGTGTCATAAGCGCTAGACCATCCACGGCGGAGCTACTTGAAAAAAAAAAGAAAAAAAAACCGTAAATCATACGGGCTGCCAACAGAGAAACCGTAATATATGCTGCAGAGAAGGGACGTTGTGCGCAGTTTCAACGTACAAAAAGCATTCATGATTTTGGGGTAGACAGTTTGTACGGTCCCGCTTTCCGCGTCTCAAAGTTCCCATGTTTTCGCGTCTTAAAGCAAAAAAAAAAAAAAAAAAAGGGAAAGAAAACACGTTTCACGGACTTTGAATGGAGACCCAATTAGCTTGACGCGTGCATTGAGTACCTAGCAGGCGCCATTCATTCTTTAGTAGCACCACGGTTGAAAGGACGTCCAGCCTTTGCTGGCATCAGCGTGCTTAGCACCACCCTACTGTATGAGCGCGACGCTTCCAGTAAAATGAAGGTTACTTGTGTAATTTTATAAGAATCTCATAACGACTCCAAACATTCTGACGACAACACTAGGATCCGTAAAACCTCATGGCATGACAGGAAGTTCACGTTAATATGCAGCCTCAAGAGGATTACAATAAGGCGCACAGCAGCTTCGTGAGGACTACAACAAGGCGAACTTTCCTCGTTATGGAGAGGTCCCCCTGGCTTTTGAAGCACGAAAACGTAGAGGGACAGACGAAGTTCAGTTTCAAGAACACGGCAGGCGCTAAATTCTTAGGCAGCCAGCACACGTAAATGCGATTGGGCAGCTGATTCTTACTTGAAATGAAGCACCAAGGATAAATGGGTAAAACCGAGTATGTAACGTAGGCTGTATAGAGAAACCAGCACGCTGCTACGCGTCCCTTCATCATGAAGTGTAAGCAATGCAGTCGAATGCCCTAAACAACGAGCGTACTTCTCAAATACACGGGCTTTACGAGTTTCAAGAAACGGGAACGAAAAAATTCGTTACATCGCGAACTTCGTTATATCGAGATGTCAATGTAAAGGCGTGTTTTGAGCGTTAGTAGAATAGTATAGTAAAAGAGGACTGGCCTTTCGCATAGCCTGAGCGTCCAGGAGGCGATGATCCAGAGGGAGACCATGAAGACGAGGAGCACCGTGCCGGGGCAGATGGTCATCAGGGTCTTGAGCACGAAGCGCGTGTTGAAGTTGATGCGGTTGAGCGCACCGATGGAGCGCGAGGAGGCATCCGTGAAGAGCTTCGAGTGGAGCAGCATGACGCGGCAGATGAGGTACAGCCGCAGGAACATGGGCAGCGACAGCGTCACGTCCACGGGAACGTCGCGCGACCGCACGCGGTTCCCGTGGTTGGCCAGCTTGGTGGTCCACGTGAAACGCTGGTCGCCCGGCACAGGGTGCACGGCGCACACGCACAGCTCGGCCAGGATCTGCGCCACCCGGCGCGGAGTCATGGCGATGCGCCAGTCGTCCGCGCAGTTGTCGATCATGAAGAGCTGCGCAATCGAACGAAAAGAACGCGTTCTTTTTATAAAATGAACTACAATGAAAGTGAACTACAATGAAGTGAACTACAATGAAAGCTTGACAAGTCTGTCATACAGTCGTGTCTGGAACGTCACTCGAATTCAAAACGATAATCATGGTCTTCATCGCGACGACAGCATAGTCGCAATAGCAGGAATAATCAGAGCTACGACACTGCCCTGTTGCATAGTTACTCATCGTGGCTCTTTATGCTTAAGAAGGCGCCTTGTTGCGACCCATTTAATTGACTCGAAGGGGTTATGGTTCATTTCACTCAAGCGACGTACACATTCGGGAACGTAAGAAAGTGATCAGCGAAGAGTACTAATGGAAAAGACAGGTCTTCACGTAATCGCTGGAAAATCACACATGGCGATATTTCGAGGTGTTACGTGCCAAAGGATGAGCTATGCCGTGCATAGGAAACGGGATGAATGGGAAGGCAGGGTGGGGGGGGGGGGGAGGTGTTATCTTCGGATTATACCGACCACCCGACAGTTATTGTACGCTAGTTTAATTATAAGTAAATAAGCGTGTGTTTGCATTTCGCCTCGATTAAGTTTAGTTGGTGTGGAACTTTCTCATACACCCCTAGACAGTCCGACTGCCTCCCCTGTGGCTCTCCGCTGCCCCTTTGCGATAGGATGTGGGTGGTAAAACAGAAACAATGGCTCCGGCGCGTTTGAGTAATGAGATGATGGTGTAATTAACTTGCGCACGCGAGAGCGTCATGTGATAAGTCAACAGCGTCACGCAACCTACCCACTACAGAAAACACACACACACACACACACACACACACACACACACACACACACACACACACACACACACACACACACACACACACACACACACACACACACACACACACACACACATTCTCTCTCTGGAGCGCAACGAAAAGAATAAGTTACAATAGAAAATCAATCGCTAATGCATGTTATTGCACGTTGGAGCAAAAGGCAAATTAGTGTACGGGTGTGGTGCTGCGAAGCATCATGGAGAGAAAGAATTCTCATCCATAAAAGAAACAATGCCAAGTATCCAAACCAACTCCATGCGTGTTGTTGGGAAACAAAGCTTTGTGGCTGGGATTTTAAAATAAAAACACGGCACCATAAAAAGTAAGTCGCATCGCCTCACGTTAAGTTCTTCCATCCACGTGGGTAATTATTTATTAATTAAGATGAATCTGTAAATGTGAGGTGAACTCCAATTCTCCGGTTGAAACAAACGTAATAGAAGTATTTCTTTTTAATGAGGCAACCGCTCCACCAATTTGAATAAAAATTGTTCCTTGTGGGAGAGAGTGAGTAAAATTCCACTGGAACCAGGGTGCACTACAACTAAATTGGGATTCCAGTGCTCAAAATAAAGAATCCCCCAATTTTTGTAAAAAGAAAATTTGTCACTCTAGCACACATGCTCTGGCAGTGTCCTGCGTTACAGGACACGTCACTCATCTGCGAACAGGACTGGGACGTGGTCATCACGAGTTCAGAACTCAAGCACCAGTCCGAGGCCGTCCAGAGGGCCCGTGAAAGAGCGGAGAGGCTTGGCCTCCCGATTCCGACATGGGTGGGAGCAGCCAGCGGTGAACCGGAGGCCTCAGCAGGGATTCTCCGGCTAGTCCCTCAGGACCTAAATAAAGTTCAATGTCTGTCTGTCTGTCTGTCTGTCTGTCTGTCTGTCTGTCTGTCACGAGGTTTGCGAACCGCTAACCCTGCAGCGGCTCTCAACACGCCTGACACAATATCACAGAAAAGTAATCCTACCAAGGCTGTTAATTCATATATTTTGCATCGCCGGTACCAGTGTTATGTCCAGTTTCTCATGGTTAAATTAATTTTTAGATGATAATTTTAATGAATATCGCGAGACCCGGAGTAGCAGTTCTGAAATAAGTTTGACAAGTTTCGCACAAACGTTACAAATCTTGCAAAAATCTTCAGAGACACTTATGTCACAAACTAGCTTACTTCAGGGGAATACATAATACATCACGTTTGTCCGGTTCAAAGAAATGGGACTTCGCTTTCTACGTTGTGTTGTAATGTTGGTTGTCGAGCCATGTGTTATTCTAATAGTGCAATTAAAAGCACTCATGACCTAAATAATGCCATCTGGGGCCACTTCACAAACTTCTTTTTGGTACGTGCGGTGTGTGATTATCGACCGGCCTCTCTTTAATCGTCTGACAAGCTTCAGGATTGGCTGAAATATTATTCTCTTACGAACACTTTTAGCATAAGGTGCGTCTATGATTATACGGACTCTGATGTATGTTGACACAACATTTTATCGCTTTTTTAGGTGCAGAACAAAATCTAACCCGACAATAAAATTTTTTAGCACCTGTGCATTTAGGTAAAATGTGCCCCACTCTGAAATACGTTGAAATAAGGCTGATCTAACGTCGACGTTTTAGGCATAACGCTGATTATTATCGACGTTGCATTTGCCGCCATGACTGAATTCCGGAACACAATTTCGGGCTCCCTTCCTACTTGCCTGTTTCAGATCGTTATCGGTAATCATTCAACAAGAATGATCACCACCTCGGCGGCTGCTATAACTCTAGCAGAACCTGACTGTTGCCTCTTACACCATTTCTTTTGTCGTCGCTTATGTTTTCCTAGTTTTCTGACAGGCTTCACACGCTCCCCCAAGATATACAGGAAGTTTCTTCGAGCACACGGTGACTCTGACGAGTTCGTTTGGCGAAGACAAATTACCTGCGCTGGCTCGGAACTCAACGCGAGGTCACATTTCCAGTAGCAATGGGCACAAGAAACAACTAATCAAAAAGAAATGATCAGAAGCGTTCAGGAAACGTGTAAGCTGATGCTAAAAAGGCTATCGCTTCGGCTGGAAGGTAAGGAAATAGTAATCATAATTTCCAGAAAAAGAGAGCAGAGGAAGTGGATAGGAGGGGCTTCACGTATGGTTAGCCCCAATTTTGTGCGATGGAACGGACCTTAAATGCAGACAAAGAACAAATAACGCTAACTGTCCCGTTTAACCGGATAATATAGTTATTAAGGCAAAGGAAAGCAAAAGAAAAGTGTACCAAAACGTGGCTCACCGAATAACGGTAAAAAACAAACTCACATCCACTGTATTATGTGCGCTGTTTGTTACCCTACGAGTCGCGCTCACGCACGTTAAAGAGTAATATTATACGTATATTTGAATAATTAATAAAGTTAATGGTGGGGTGGCTGCCACAGAAGGATGTTTGGCGAAGAAAGCGCCGCATGCATAATGTAACAGATGAGTGCCCGACTCCGAACATCAGCCGGTTATTTTTCGTTCAGGTTAATTTTAACGCATTGTTTATAATGCATATACTTCATTAAACACGAAATACAAAGAAAGTCTAAGGTGGCGCAGCCCAGTTTCAGTCTCAGAATGAAGAAATCAGAGGGGCAATAACACGCGATCGGAAAAAAAGTAACGTGCCTTTATATTAATAACAGTCACAATGCGGTTATACAGAAACCCCGCGCTGCAGCGCGCTCGGAATTGCAGTAGACGACAAGCAGTAGTAGTTCCCCAAAAGGTGCCCCCTCTTTCACATGGAAGGTCGTACGCCAGGGCGAGTAGCGTGCCCGTCCAACGTGTAGTATAGTACGACTCGTTCATATGCAGCATTTACCAAGAAATAGCAATGATGCATGACCGAACAGTAACCGGTCTTCACGAATCGTTTCCAAATCCTTTCATACCCGTCGCGTGGTCATCATTTCCTCCATGGTTGCTCATTCAGCGAAACACTAATCTGGCAACGTGCACCGCAGTAAAGCACACCGGCCATCGCCAGCCTTCAAAGAGCTCACTTTACCTTTATTACACGATACTAAGTGCAAACACACAGAGGACTAGATCCTTCCGAACAGCTAACCCGCTGTAGACGTGATACCAAGAAATGCTTCCAGAGTGGTATTCAAAATATTTCGCACAGCTGCACCTGGAGCAGAAGAGTTCGCTGAGCTTCCCACCGCGCTTTGTTTCTTTAGTGACCGAGGAAAACGCAAACAGACGACATTCCGGGAGCCAAGGGCAGCGCTGCAGTGTCTGCTGTCAGCCTCACGCCGCAGTCCCGGCGAACAGCTGGTGTTCGAAGCTACAGAGATGATACACCATGTAACTGAGTACTTATCCCAAACCACTTTTTAATGGCTCCTAAGTAATAGTAGTACTGTCGGCCCTAAACAGGCTGTTCAGGCTACCCGTTAAGATCATCCACTATATACCGCCAACTACCAACGCTGCTTACTAACACCTACACTACAAAGAAGGCTTTCATGCCCACTGGGTAATGCACCACGGCTGAAAGCAATGAACCTAACTTCGAGCATCCGCTATTGCACTCCTTGGATCCAACCTTACACTTCTGAGTTTCGGGAAAACTTCGCCAAGATGGTGCTATACACTTTTCTGGATGCTATGAATGGGCGTGGCACTTAAAAGCGCCTAGCGCTCCGTATATACAAATGGCCGGCACAAGAGGCTGTGACCACTGCAGCGACGAGGAAATGACTGTGCATTATCTATGAGATTGTCCGTAAGACTGCGTACACAAACAACATGTTTTCAGCGGGCTTAATTGGTCGGCCGGTCGAGCACTGCAGAAAGAAAGGATTCTACACGCCATCGAGAGGACTTAAATTTGCATAAGAATGTCGAGTGAGCGCATATGTGCTCCTCACAATACACCGGCTTTTGTGAACGACTTCAGTTTGAACGCCTTTCGCGTGTGTTCGTTTGCCCCTCTTCCTTCTTCTCAAGCACTACGTCTCCACGCCAGTGAAGGGTGCCAAGCCGGATACTCACATCTGGTTAAGCCCCCCTCTGTTAAGTTAAGCGTCTCTATGATCAACGACAAACAATCCTAATCAAAGGGTTCGTATGTCCATCGACGATTCTATGCGCGAGAACATGTTATAGTACTTGAGTGAATGCGTGGAGGTCTTCATAATACTGCATAAGTGACCTGTGTGGCCTTGTTATTACAGTCGGTGGGTATAGATTTCATGAGGATCGCTCGGCAAAACAGAGCTGGTTCGAAAGAGTCGGGAAGTATATTGGACGAGCTCCAGTTTATTACAATCAGTATAATAATAATAAAAAATCAGCCTCAGCAGGAAGTCGACGTTTCGACAAAAGAACAATCAAGTCGTCATGCTCTACAGGGTGGACGCTGTGCTATTGCCTGGTCGCCTTTCGTTGGAACTGGGACAGTTACTGTAATTTCACAAGTTCGCCCGATCTTTATATGCCTTAGACAAGCGCAACTACTTTGCACAATTCTTCCGAAAAAGTTTATCGGATACATTCGTGTAGGAGGTCACTGAGTTAGCGCATCCGACGTAGCACGGAAAAGTGACACAGAAACAAATACGCAGTGTTCCTGCGTCGTTATTTATTCCTGCGTCGGATGCACTACGACAATAGAATTTTAACATGACGCGCCAACAAACCCATTGTGGAATTTTTGTTGGATCCAGGTAGAGGCTTCCTCAGTTAGCCCATTGTAGTTCAGGTCAAGCCTATAACATCCTGCGATCCACTTGTCTTGTCTTTGCGGTCGCGACTAAGTTATCTGCTTCCTAAGTAAATAACTCTCCTAGACTTCCCAGTTTATTTCATTCAGTCTTTCGAAGCATCAAAATTCGTTTCCGCCTTCAACTATACGCATCGACTCGCAATCCTGCGCGCAGGAACAGCAATGCTTAATATATCCTGACATTTGAGACTGCATTTCCGTAGTGGTGAACACCCGTGGGGAGGAAAATGCAAGCCCCGAAAACGGCATAGTCCGTGAAAGATGCGAACGAACGTTCCCGAGTAGCCGAAGCACGCCAACTCTCCAGAGAACACTTTTCGATTCTTCGCCGACCAGCCACGAAATATGAAACCCGGAAGCGAGTTTCCCACCAACACGGCTTTCTCTTCCGTTTATATCAGAGCCTTGAGAAAACGTAGCCATTTCACTCCTCTTGTTTTTTTTTTTTGTTTCTTTTGTTCTTGCCTGACTACCATTTTTTTTCTCGGCATTTCCGCTTCTCCCAGAGAAGGATATCCTTTCGAGCTCGTATCACCACAATCGTATCGAGCTATGCATCTTTCCAACGTGCACCTAAAGACAAAAGGAGCGTTCTTGAAGAATAAAGAAGAAATATTTCTCCGAATTCAAAACAGCTCTCCCCTTTTGACTAGCCATTTCGAATTTGGAATACGAGAAGAAAAGGCGCGCGGGGTATGGGAATGCAACATATCAGGCTCGAACAAATGCGTGATTCCCATAATGTTACAAAAAAAAAAAAAGAGCAAGAGAGACTGAAACATGAATAAATCAAGCTATCATTGTTTCTCATTCGTCATTCTATGTGTGTTATCTTTTTGTTCAGGCGCCACTTAGATGCGAATTAAGAAATCATTAGCGAGACGAAGGCATTTTTCTCTAGCCTCAGTCTCATCTCGCATTTTCCAATCGTTGCACGGGCCCGCCGACAACGCAGTACGATAAAAGTAGACGTTCATATATTTCGAATCGGTTAATCGTTTCTCATTCGCTGCAGCGGCGCGCTACGTAATAATGTAGTTAAAGAATACAGCGTTCTTTTCCGCGTGTATGTCTCCTTTAAGCTTTCGGTGAAGTGGGTCGCGCCTATGATCAAGTACATAACAATGCGAGCGATTTCGAATGCTTCGCGAGTTTCACAATGAAGATTATCAATACGACAAAATAACAATGCAATAATTACATCTTTATAGTTATTTAACAAAAATTTGTTGTTTGCAGGCGATCCCGAAAGGTGCGGAAGGATCTGCGCGCGCTACATTGACGCTTTAGTACGCTGAGGCTTCAAGTGTTTGATTCACGTCGGAGGTTTTCACAGGAACTTATGAGCTGGAGGATCTAATTTTATGTGTGAGAATAAGCTAATTCAAGTGAAAGAAGACAGATATATATATATATATATATATATATATATATATATATATATATATATATATATATATATATATATATATATATATATATAGAGAGAGAGAGAGAGAGAGAGAGAGATGACGATGAGGACAGTCAGGGAGGATTGAAAGAAAATACTAAAAGAAACGAAGGAAGTAATACACAAGAAAAGCAGTGGGTAGGCACAGCCTATCAGACAAAGAAGGCAGCACAAGACAATATACACATACGAAATTAACAAAAATAAGCAGTTATTATTAAGTAGGATATAATGAGATAACCTTGAGAAGGGATTCCTCATAGGAACGGTTGGGGCGCGGAGACATTAACACAGAACAAGCGAAGACAAATGAAGACGCAGTCTAGGAAAGGTGTACCTGAGTGTCGTCTGCGTGTTCACTTGTGTTCCCTTGTTCTGTATTGATGTCTTTCTTCTACGTTCGTCTCTGCAAGCTTAACATTTCTTTTCAAATGAAAGTGAGGTAGTGTAGCCGGGCGACCACCCGGTATAAAGGACATTGGGAAAGAAAGAAATTAAAGTCAGCGAGAGAGAGAGAGAGAGAGAGAGAGAGAGAGAGAGAGAGAGAGAGAGAATGAGAAGAGGGAAGCAAGGAGTTCCGTAGATGCGGACAGAAGTGGCGTTGAACCAAGTTCACGCTCGAGCATGGAATCTCGGCGTCTATAAGGACCGGTCTATTAAAAAGACGTTTACACGGCGACACGGCGAGGCGACAGTTTTCGCGGACGTACGCGCGCGCGTGAACACATTCCTTTCGGAAACGGCGTAATATACCACGGCTGCAAGCAGCCTCGGTAACAAGAGGGCCGTAATAGCAAAGCCGCTCGTGGGGTCCCATTCACATTCCACCGAGGCGAAAGCTTCTCGAATAAATGGAAGATTGAAGGCAACGACAAAGCGGATCATTGCCTCGGTTCTCCACCGTTTACGCGCGTCCCCCAATAGGGTGCAGCATTACGGAAGCGCAGCTTCGGCCATATTATCGGTCTTCGAACAAATTCGCCTTCACAAAGAGAGAGAGAGAGAGAGAGTTTGGCGTTGTCTTGTATGTTCGGGGCGGCTGTAATCTTTAGCTATAACAATGCGTATTCTTTCTTTCGTCCTTAAGATTTCTTGAGAGCCGCTCTTGCGTGTGATAGCTTTTCTCGACGTCGACGGAAGGTATTCCGTATTCGTAACGACGTACCCCTCTACAAGAGGAGTGCATGTTCAGTGTTTTGTTCCCTTTCAGCTTATACTTGCGAGTGAACTGACAGCAAGGAAATACCCGAGGATCGCATGATAGAAATCTGCTTAACCGTATGAGGGAAGAAGGAAGAGGCGGGAGTACGAAATTGAACGGAACGAACAACTACAACGTATAGCGACGGAGCACGGCATGTCGAAGCAGATGTCAACCAGCAAAGGACGAACATGCGCAAAAACTACTCTCGATTTATTGTCATGCGTGACTGGATCTCAGCGCGAGAACATTTCTTTTTAATCTTTCACATAATGTCAATTCTGACGCGCACGTTTCGGCGTCGGTAATTAAGAAAATGCCGTCATGTGAACAAAGATTAGCAAACATGAACGAAGAAGAGCTTTATTTAGGATGGGTTTCTGTTCGCCTAGCTAGAATTAACAGGTAAGTTGGCCAGGCGTCCTGCGATAACAATAGAAAAAGATTCACCGGTACCTTATCGCACGCTAAGATTCCTTGACGGCGTATATCATCCCGCTCTGTCACAAAGATTCCTTTACGTGGCTTGCGTTAATATATCTCTAAAAAATTCATGCGAAATCACGCGAATCTGGGTTGTCATAGGATGCGAAGGTTGAAGGGCCACTAAACAGGCTCCTACTTTTTTTTTAAGCCGCCCAAACAAGCTAACTCAGTCATAGAGAAGGTTGCGGCAATCACATTCTGCGAATATGACAGCGCTGCGCGCCACACAGACGCCGTATTTCAAAAAACAATTCCCGCGTCTCTTTCCTGCGATTGTCCAGTCGCGCTCGCATCCTAGGTGTCGTCACGTTCTACCGCGAACAACTTTGCGTAGTTGCAGCTCGTTGATTGGTCGAAACCAGGTCTATGTCAGATCCTGTGGCCATCCCACCGCGTGAGCGCCGGAGCAGCGCTGGCCGGAGCAACCGGTACTGCAGCGCAAGCGTTAATGACGTCAATTGCTCACGTCATGTCACGTGTCAAAAGCAGGCGGAGTCACGACAGCGCGCCGCGCCTACCCTCTCCTCTGCAGAGAAGGGTGGGGAGGCCGACCGAGAAAACGAAACCAACGCAAGCGGCCACTTAAACCCGTGTAACTTCTTCATTATTGCACCTATTCGTAAAATTCTTGCGGTAGCATGTTCACATCGCACAGGAGCGCAGTTATATCTTTAAAACAAATTTTGGACCTCGGGGTTGCTTAGGGGCCCTTTAACGTTCAATCGTGTGTGGCTCATGCACTCATTTTGATGGGACAACGCCGGATGGTCATAGTTAAACCTGTAATTCCGTGTAATACTGTAAACCTGTAATTCCGATTAATTGAGCTACTACAAGCTCAATTAATCCACGTGATTTGTTACCGGACTGGCTGTTACATGGCTTTGGCGGGAACATGTCACGTGGCTAGCAGTTGCATGCTTTTTGGCTAGAAGATGTCACTTGACTAGCTGTCACGTCATGTTACGTGATTTGGGTCACGCTTCTAGGTTCAAATTGGCTTGGTGGGCAATGTCCGATTGTGACGCCATCCTCCTCCTCCTTCCTCTCGTAACCCTCACGTCATTCCTACTCACACTCGCTTTACTGTACTGTACATGCACACAGCGTACGTCATGCTTCACCCTCTACTTCCTCCTCCCAATCACTTCTCTTGACCACTCCCTTGTTATACTACACTGCACAAGGTGTGCTGTACCCCCCTCCCACCCTAACTTACTTTTCCCATACATTTGCTATACTACACTATACAGAGCTACGTCATGCTTTACCCTGTCTCCTCTTCATCACCCTCACTTCAATTTCCCATTCCCTTGCTATACTGTACCAATATATGATATGCAATCAAGCGCATCCGCCTCTACGCAGTGGTGGGTTGAGGGCACGACTCCAAGAGAAGGAAGAAGTGCGCGAGCAAATGGAATGCACGCCATTTCTTCATGAAATACGGGTGCGCGCATTTCCATGAAATGCACACGCGCATTATGTTATGATGATGATCATTTCTGTCTATACCAGACAGATCACGTGTGTGTTCTTTCGGGTTTACGTGGGTTCTTTCAAAAAGCTTCCTGTGGCAAATGGAGCAATGTTGTCTATTTTATTTCTCACGCAGAAAACACGAACACAAATGCAAGGCTACATTGCCCAGTGGTAGCGCATTTGCAATTTGGCTTATGCTCTCCTTCATTCCTTTCATTGCCAAGAAAAGTTGACCGTGAGTATAGCTTCAAAAGCACGTAAAGACAAGTGGCTGGGTGTGAACGCCAGCTACCACAGCCGCGCATGGTGTTGCAGATAGATAGATAGATAGATAGATAGATAGATAGATAGATAGATAGATAGATAGATAGATAGATAGATAGATACCGCCTGTAGCCAAAACATCACTATCACTATAGATAGATAGATAGATAGATAGATAGATAGATAGATAGATAGATAGATAGATAGATAGATAGATAGATAGATAGATAGATAGATAGATAGTGTACAAGCGAACGAGGGAGAGGATATTACGGGGTGGGCATTGTTTCCACGACAAGGCGTGCGTTGAGTGAAAGCCGCCCAGTGTAATCGAAAGCAGCGCGCAGTGGAAGGCGTGCGAATAGAAAGAAAAAGAATTGATGCCGGCTAAAGAGAACTCGGGCGATGAGGTTTCCTGGCAGCAACGCCGGAGAAAGGGCCTCATGTTTTAAACAGCGCAGCTGATCGGAGGAGAATTCGCTCGACTAATGGAGAACCGTCGGTCGTCTTGGTCGCGTCCTACACGGACCGATCGGCGACGTGGCGCAGTCGTCGCTCAACAATTGCGATTCGGCGAGTAACGACGCGCGAGTGAAATTAAACGCCCGTGTTTCGTTCGAAGAGAACAAAAAAAAAAAAAAAAAGACGGGGAAGACCGGAGACCGAGCACGAGGGAAGAAAAAAAAAACGATGTGTTCGTGAAACGTGAGACGCTCGAACTGAAATCCGCAGTAGATACGTACTTAAACAAACGAACAAAACGAAATGTCGAGAGAAAGAAATTCATCAATGGCAAAAGCCTCGAGAAGAAGCAGCAAAGAGAAAGAGAGTGAGCTAAGAAGAGGATCTCTTGTTACTATCTCGCTCCTTCGCCGAAGACGTTGGAGGAGACACACGAAACGCCCTTGGAAGATCTAATTAGAATTTCGTCTCCGGGAAACACGAATCGACCGGGAATAAGTGCTCTTCGACCGTTCCCCTAACATATTGCATATGGGAGAAAGAATACACGTACACGCACACATGAACAGCAGAGTAGTGCATCGTGAAACAGAGAAGATAGGAGAGTTAAATCGAGATTTTAGAGGGACGGTGGGGAGTGAGCGCGTGAGGCAGTAAGAGAGAGAGAGAGAAAAGCGGGTAAGACAGATGCTTATCACAGGGACGTGTACAAGAGGACACTGAGAACAATAACCCCGTGGACACAGTGCCTCTTTAATCCCGCAAAAACTTGGTGGCTCTCATGTCCTCCTTCGCCTCTCGCGTTCTCTTAAGGCCCGTCCACATTTTGTATATCTATTTACCAAGATATTCGTCTTGTTCAGTTACGATTGCCGAATCGGAAATGCCGAATTCTTTTATTGCTTTTCATTTTTTTCTGTCTGTTTCTCTTTTTCCTGTTGCTTGAAATGCAAAACAAAAGCGAACATTTGAAGAGTAGCAAAAGAGCGGGAGCCTCTCTAGCAAGCCTATCGAGAAGTTTAGAAAAAAAAATCTCTGCAGTTTCTTCTCTCGGTGTCTCGCCTTTGTTACGAGCAGGTCCTCCAAGGGCGTTCGATAACTCGCTATTTCCGCGGGCAGTAGAGGTTGAATGAATTCAGATGAGCTCGTAAAAAGAAAGAGAGAGAGAAAAAAAGAAACTTTGCTTTCGCGTCTTGTTTGCGAACAATCTTTCCCTCTTTCATATAAAAATCCCTTTGCGCACGAACACTTCCGGTGTAACTCGTTTTTCTCCGAGTTTCCAGGTAAAAAAGAAGAAAACTCACACAGAAAACAAAGCTATAAAAAATAAAAACAGGGGAACACGCGAGGTCCTCAGTATTTTGTCATTCAAAATTTCGTTTTCAGCTCGTCGACACTACCAAACAAGGCGAGAATATTCCTCGGTGAAATTTAACGACCCTGTCCGAACGGTCTCGCAGGCGTCTTAAACATAGTTTCCTTGTTTTCTAGCCGTTCCTTCTTTACGTTCAAAAATATTCTACTTAAGGGGAGAAAATATAAACATTTAACTAAACGGAAGGTTGTGTCGCATGATCGAAATTTTGAGAGAGCACCTGAAACTACAAGATACGTTTTCATACAAACACAGAAAAAGGAATGGCTTGAATTATTTTTAGTCAACCTGTCTCTTTATTCAGTGGCGCCAGCGACGCCGCGATAGAAAGTATGAATAAATAAGCAAGTCTATAGTACTGTCGGTTGTCGCGCTCTCGACGACCCGGCGAAGGCAATGTAAACAGGTATATGCGCGTACGGGCACCGAAAATGGAAGACGTCGTTTTTCTAAAGCGCTCTGGGTGTACAGCCCACCGTCGTTTTCGCGCTGTGGTGTTGACTTAGGTCTTTCTCGGAGGCTCGATAAGCGTAACCACTGCAGGCGAAAAAATAAAGCAACATCTATGGGGGTTCCTTTCCTTTTGAATTTCCTGACGCATTTTTTACGACTCTCATAAAGTGGCTGACTCATCAGCACGTAAACACACTCCGCTCCGTAGTAAGTGCTCTGACAACACCTGCAGACACACAGCAAGAAGTTGAGAGAGAGAGAGAGAGAGAGAGAGAGAGAGAGAGAGAGAGAGAGAGAGAGAGAGAGAGAGAGAGGGCGCACGTCACTGCGGTGCTTATTTTGGTCATGCGCGAAAAGAACAGAAAATAGCTACGAAGAGGAAAAATACAATATGCCGCAAAAGATTGGTTAATAAAGTCTTTCATAAAATAATAAAGTTTTTCATACCATACAAAAGATTGGTCTACAAAGCGACAAGTACTTCACGTTTTGAAACTGGTACTGATAATTTTGGAAGACTGATTCAATCACTTGATGAATTACTATCGGCAAAAAAAAAAAAAAAATGTCCCGTCGCCTCCTCTTCGTCGGGTTCAGGGCAGCGCACCTCTTCTTCAGAGCTCGCATAGCTGGTTTGGCAGCGACTCAAAACTGCCGCCGCAGGGAGCAGCGAGCGCGAGAGGAGCATGCTGGTTTGTGAGAAGGAGGACAGCTAAACAGCTCTAACCGCTGTGAAACCTAAGCAAGTGCCTAGCACGCGCAACCCAGCGATCGTGGCTGTGCGTCGCAGAAGCGCCGTGGGAGGAAAAATTGGGCGCTCGGCGAGGCGGTGACACCCTCTCTGTTAGGTCGCGGCTATCGGGTGGAAGCAGGAGCACGCGACAGGAAGAGATGGTCGTAGAGAAGGCGGCACACTAAAGCACTACGCAGTTAAAAGATAGATTCCTATAAGATGCCCTTATAAGCATGATCAAGAAAGAATTTATTATCCTTTTGCGTCTGGTGATAATCGGATATACGACAACATCGAGCGAACGAAATATACAGATAACAAAAATCCGAGTCATTGACTGCGCCAAGCAGCTTCACTACGACGCAGTCCTCTTGACACAACGCATCGACATTAGTCGTATATAGGAACAAATATTTACGTAAAAAATGCTCGGCATTTAGTGCATGAACGAATCTTGAGTGTTCTGATGGTCCACAGACCAACGTTCTACGTTAGGAATGTCACAGGACTAACGGCACTTAAGCACGTTGGCGGCTATTTATTTGTTTAACGTTAGCAAGCGTTATTTATATAATGGCCCGAAACAACGAATGCACACAATTTCGCGTTGACGTGACGGTCTTCCTTGGACACACAGATGAAGAGACCAGGAAAATAATTAACCTTTATTCGGGCGAAGCTGTGCCCACATGCGAGCTCTGGATAAGCTACGGCGGCGTCGAAAACAGCGTGCCCAGTCGACCGTCGGCGGTAAGAAATGGCCGCGCTCCCAACCAGTCCGGCACTTACATTCGCGATGCGGAACAACACGCAGTAACAGAACATGACCCACTGTTTTCACAAACGCGCTGCCAACGCTACAGCGACGCGTCGGTGGAAACCGTGCCGCCCAAAAAAAAAAAAAAAACTGCCACTGGAAAACCAACGCTAAGGCAGATAAATGCGCGTGGCAATGCAAAAGAGACTTTTTTTACTACCCGAAAAAGAAATTTCACACTAGTTCTCTCAGCCTAATGATCGAAGAAAAGGAAATATATCGTGTATGGTCTCACGAACCAATAAGCACTTTCCTGCCCTCCATTATTATTAGACTATGGTTATAAACAATCAATTTGCCTTACGCTTTCCTTGAATTCGTCATCTGTTGTCTTCACTAGGCTGTGCCTAACAAATAAACGAGCCCTTGACACTTTCTCCTGCTTTCGTTATTCGCTTGTACGATTTTAGTACGGCTCTGAACTTTTTTGTACTAAATTTGTGGTTTTGTGTTTTCGTTTTGCGGGCGGGGTGCGTTTAGTCAGCTGTATTGATTGTCCTGGACTAATGGGAGTTCAGGTTTAGCTCAAAAGCACGGGAAATAATTATTTTGTGGATGATAATGCTGACTTTGCAGGATTTACCACTGAATTAAAACGCTGAGTTGGAGAACCCGTTTTCTTTGCAGCCAGATGAACGGTAGTGACCTGCAGCAATGTTGCTAGTCATCACAGTCTTCAAGCAAGGCGCGGTAAAAGCATTCTTTTTTTCATGGGACAAACAGAACGACCATACCTAGTGGATACAACAACAACAACAACAACAACAACAACAACAACAACAACAACAACAACAACAACAACAACAACAACAACAACAACAACAACAACAACAACAACAACAACAACACAGAAATGCGCTTAGGTGGTCGCATAGAATGGCAAAAGATCTGAATGAACTAGCTTTCATATTCAACGGCGCTGCCAGGAAAGCAATCTGCCTGAAAAGGGGACAAGAAAATCAAGAAAAGAAAACAGACAAATAATGGTGCGTGTGGGATAGTAAGCAACGTAAATAAGAGTGAAATGTGAAGGTGGCTGTTTACTTCGCACCGCACTTTGCCCCGCGGCTATTTGCGGTGCACGCTCATATCGATTTCTGCTATTTTCAGCTGAGTTCAGTTCTTTTCGCACCTGGGAAGGCGAGAAACATTAACCACGTCGTAAACGTAGTAACCAGATAGAGTAAAAAAATAAACGTGAATGGGAAAGAGCCATTTCAAAGTTTTGTGAATGCGAGAAACTCGAAGGTGCGTAAAGGCACAAAACCACTCGCTGCGATAATGCTCACCCCGAAGGAGAGTTTAACGTAGAACCCTTTTAAAGAAAGAAAAAAATATCAGAACAGCTTCATTCGCCAGTGAAAAACATTCTATTATTCGTCCGCCATTCAAGAAAGTGTGCAAACTTTTGTCTGTTTTTTTTATTGGTATGACTGCTCCAAGTAGTCCGAGTCGTATTTGTTTAAGACAACCTAGGGGAGCGGTGTTGGCTCAGAAAGCCTGAGAAGTGCCAGTTCCTCAAGTCTCCTTTACTGCTTTTACATATATCAATATTCAGTATAGCGCAACAAAATTTTGAACATGATTTTGAAAAAAATACATATGACTAGTTGGAGCAATCGAACCCGCTACGTACAAGTCAAGTCGACGGAAGATGCTGCTTTTTTTTTAGCTATGCACTGGTTTGAACCTGAAGATAACCGAACCTTACAATGTAGACCCAGTGTGAATTGGTAGCGCACTTATAGCTCTTCGATCAACAGCGTTGAATGCGTGGTCCATTGATCTTGGTGTTTCGAGCGTAAACGACCACATGCACTGGTCGCAGGCAGTTTGGAAAATGTAGCACCAGTGACCGTTTATTGCGGACAGTGCACACGTACAGAAAAGCAATACTGGTTATTGTATCAATGCCGCCGCATTTCGCATTTTCGGTCCTTTGCAACAATGTCGTCGAAGCCACTAGGGTATACAATCTTTCTGCCCTTACTCCTGTAAAGCGTGCTTCTTTGTAACGTGGGTATGCTTGAGGAGAAGCTTACAATCACTTTGAATAAATCGAACGTTCTGAATGCACGCTTCTCCTCAAGCGGGATTATCTTGCAGCAGAGCACGCTTTACAGGCAATAATTGCCTGTTTCCTTGGAATACGGAGGTCTGCATTAATAATAAAGCTGTACGAACGTCTCTGAGTGCTAGACAGTTATTCTGACAACACACCGTTCTGTAAAACTGAAATAACGCTCTAGCCCGTAAATTTAGAGCGTTCGTTGCGATTACTACATGTGGCTAGCTAGCTCCGACATTTAAAATGTCTGAAACTGCCCGTTTTAAGCGATGCTAATACCTGGCGTAGGCGCACACTAATCAGGCTGTCATTTTTCATCGGCTTCAGCCTCCCAGCCAAAGCAGTGGACTTGATGTTACTAATCGGAAGGTTAACTAGTTCAGTTGTGAAATTCTTGCTGAAATTTTGATGAGGGCGGAAAGTAAAAGAAAAAAAATTGGGGGACCCTTAAGCTTCGCCTTTAAGAGTTGAACGCGATAGCAAAATCCGGCCCCTAGTGCGCACTTCAACCACTCAGTGCATACTTATTAATGTGTGTTGTTACACACACACGCACAGACACAGACACACACACGCGCGCGCGACGTATCTATAGTAATGGTAGAGGTTTTCGATGTATTTCACCGCACTTTTATATCAACTTCATGAAAATTTTGTACAGTGATGTAGTCACATGGTCCTGTATTATGAACTGCGCGTAGGCGTGACACTTTTATTCGTAAATGGTCACATTCTGTCGTCCTTCTTGCGTTAACTATCTGGCAGCTCTTCGATTTCTTCTTCTAGAGACCTCTTCCGGCCAACAGCAACAAGCATCGCCTTAGGGTCGGTGAAATGGCAACTGCAGTACTTCACTTCTTTAATGGTGTCGTGAGAATGAAATGCTAAAAAAATAAATCCACGCATATCCACGGAGTGAATGACGATGAGTGGGCGAAGCTCCGGAGGTTCATCGGTAAAAACCGTGAATCTTCCGTGAATCTTGCGCAGTACATCATCAAAGACGTCCATGGTAGTTGAGACATTGCTTGATATGTGTTCCGCTAGATGGACGTAGTTGTCCATTTTTGGAGCTGTTATTTTTCGCTCACGGGCGATTTTTCGCTCACGGAGAGACGCCGACACCGACGGCAGTATTTCTGCGGAACGAGTGCTCTAACGCTATCGCGTTAAAAAACCCGCGCACTCGTATACTTAAATTTTGGTGCACGTTGAAGAACCTTATAGGGTCAAAATTATTGAGGAACCCTCCACTTCAGCATGCCTCATAATCATGTCATGGCTTTGGAACGTAGAACATCGTCAATTAATGTGTTAAATTTCGTTGAAATACTTATTGTACGCCGAGCAACTTAGTCTACCTACGAAAAAAATGTCCGGAACCTACTATAGTTCTTTTAAGTTTTATGCAAACTAATAGGGAATATCTGGTATATACTACATATATATTTAATGACACAGAGTTTAGGTTATTGTTATGTCCAAAGCTCGAGTTCAGTGTCGATGTACTCGATAACCGAATCAGTGCTGCGTTGGACTTTATCGTTAGATAGGCTTGGAGGTGCCCGTCCCACACCACATGCATATACCAGGAGCTGCATTGGACTATTGTTCTCTTCTAGCATGACATGATCAATTTTGTGGACTGCGAATACCAAGGAAGACGCCTTAGCCGTTGTCGTCAAACTGTAAACACAGCCGCTTAAATGGTTGTCACCGTTGTCACCGAAATTTATGCCCTCCTACCATACGCATAACGTTCTCTCTGTGAGTGTTACAATGGAGTATTGTACGGTTGAAAGGCAAATTAAAGGAAATACGTTAAGATGTTGGTCGCGATATTTGAAGTGGCACACTGTGACTACCGCAATTCTTTCCCTTACCCTGAAGTCGCGGGTTCGATTCCTCTCCGCGCTTGCCACATCTGATGGATCAAACGAAGCAACTCCAGCGTCGAGCATACGGTACACGCAGAACTACCCCAAGACGAAAATCACTCTTAAGGGCGTTGAAATGGTTATTACATGCGTGCCTCGTAAGTTCTGCTTTAATAACACCGAATCAGCTGAGCCGCATGAATCGATCAAATATTCAGCATCTGTACGGCAGTCACCCACCAGCGCTAGCCACAGCCGTGGCCAAATGGCTTACGGCGTGGTGCTGTTCAGCTCGTGGTCGTGAGTTGAATACCAAGCAATGCGACTGCGTTTCTTCAGAGAAGCGCAAAACGAAAAAAGAAAGCCTGTGTAGTTTGATTGAGACGTACCTTATTAATTCCAGGTGGTCACAGTTAATCATACGACCCGCACAACGACCTACTTCTTAACAACACCACGGCTCTGTCCAGTAATGCCCCGAAATTTAATTCATCTATGAGCTATATATACTAAAGAGACTGGATTGAATCGAAAGTGTTGGCGCAGTATTCAGGACACCACACGCACTTTGCGGTTATCGACGGCGATTTGTGGTTCATCATTATTCCTTTGTTTTCCCGGAAACCACCAAACGCCACACCGGTGCATGCGGTATGTGTCGCGCTGCCGCTATCCTCGTAACGTACGCTCTACGATGCGCCGTGCATGTTGATCATTATGATCACGGAAGCTTTAGCGGCGCCTGGAATAGGTGGTTCGTAAGCATTCCACCTGACCGGGACGACGCAGTACCATCCACTTAAGCAAGGAAAAGGCGGCACGCATGCGGGCATCAATAATGGGCGCGTCCTCGACCTTGCATTAGGGGCGGCCACAAACACATTTTTCTTGCTTCTATGGCGGCATCAATGACAATAAGAATAAATATACCCGAGAAACGAATACTGAAATAAGAAGAGGTTCAAGGTCACATCTCTATGCGCAAAAAAAAAAAAAGAGAGAGGAAAGGAGCTGTAACCATGTACTGTTACGAAGTCCAATGTATATTACACACCTCGTAATGGAGCGCAGTTCAGTTCTCTTAAGAATGGGCCTGCCGAAAATCCACGTAGTGCCAGTAAACAAAACATCAACACTAGAGCAGTGGGAGGCTGCGCTATCCTGCTCGAAGCCTGAAAAACTAGCTCAAAGTGATCGATAGAGCTGGCAAGATGGCAAAGGCCACAGAGGCCCTGGACTGAGGGCTCCACTTTCGCCTGGAAACTTACCTTGCGGAAACAAAGTTCATTCATTCATTCATTCATTCATTCATTCATTCATTCATTCATTCATTCATTCATTCATTCATTCAGTGCTCTTGCGATAAATGTAAGGCAAGAAATAAAATAAATAAAAGTAAATTACGCAGAATAAATCGATTTGCACGAGATAGATGTGTAAAAGTAAAGCAATTTCAGGCCTATAGCCATCCTCCTCGCTTCGCCTTACAAAACCTATTTATTACCAGTTCTTAAATAGACCCGTCCGTTCGAGGTGGTACACTTGTGAGGTTCGAATTTTCCTGACTGCCATTAAATACGAAAGAGCTCGACTAGTTGGCCAGCGTGCGCGACACTTGAAGTAGCATGAGAAGAAAGGGGAAGCAGAAAATAAATGGGGGAACCAGAAAGGCGCGAATGAGTTTGCAACAAAAGTAACCACGCATTCAAGGGGCCAGAGATTGCGACTTGATCGCATTTGCGTCAAGAGCGATGGGTCCTGCCCACTGGCGCAGAAGCATTACTCTTTCTTAAAAGTACGTTGTTGGAACACTGCCAGCGCTGTACCTCCGTCCAGTAGGCGCGCGAAGAAAGAAGTATCGCAATGCTGGCGGCTACAAACAAACAAACAAACAAACAAACAAATGAACACACAGACAGAGAAACCAAATGCAGACAACTAAGCCAACAAACAAAGAAACAATAAGCAAGCAGGTAAACAAGAAAGCCAATTTACAAATGTGTACCTTCAAGCAAGCAAAAAGAAAAGGAAACAATAAGGGTGCGAATAAACAAACGGTAAGGAGAGCCCTTGTAACTGTACCATGAAATTTCCATGGCCTGCAAAAATTTTGAGAATGATCCCTAAAACATTCCTCGCAGAGCAAGCACTCGGGCTTTTTCGGAACTTCCGCATGCGAAACTTGGTGAACAAGAGGACGGAGTCACCATTGTGTTGAGAGCGATTTCGAGCCGTGAATTTTACGATCCGGCCCTTCGAGCTCGTCTCTGAATGTGTAGTGCAGTAGTACTCCGCAAAGCCGTCGACAACATACTGCGACAAACGTTGTCGTAATTGGGAGAAGTGAACGTAAAACGGGCGACCATTAACTCCAGGAAATGAATCTTTGTAGAATATCGGTCAACGGGGGGCTGTAACGATGAAACCAATGTCAGAAGAAAAGAAAAAAGGAAACGTTGTCTTGGAAGCTGATCATCAAAACGCAGCTGGCCAATTCGCCCAAACGACTGCTTACTTTCGGTATGGAAGCCATCGCTTTTTATGAGTCGTTCACATTTAACACAGTGCTTCAGTTCCTTTCCAAGCAGGAGTGCATATACGCCGACGAGATAGATAGATAGATAGATAGATAGATAGATAGATAGATAGATAGATAGATAGATAGATAGATAGATAGATAGATAGATAGATAGATAGATAGATAGATAGATAGATAGATAGATAGATAGATCAGACTGGCAGTGAAGTGAATGAAGAGTCATACGATCAAAGGTCAAAGTCAAAATCGAGCAAATAAAAAGGAAAGTAGAACTGTAAGAGCCAGTGCAGGAGGAGAAACCAGGAAGCTAGATGAAGTGACCGCTCCGAGATGGTATATGCAATCGATGCCCCTATGCACATTTGCCAACGGGCTGCGCGCGCGCGCTTGTTAAGCGATATTCACAAACACGGTGAAAATGAGCTGCCGGCTCCATAAAAAACCCGTGGCTGCCAGAGGGCACTGCGAGGGCCGGAGGAAAACTGAGATGGAGGAAGAAGGGAGAGACGGCGGAAAGGGAGTGGAGAAATACTGACATTTCCCGAAGCGGGAAGGGACGAGGAAGCCGAAAGGAAGGGGTTATTGTTGAGAGAGAGAGATACTCAGAGGTAGGGGGGGGGGGAGGTGGGGGAGTAAAGATAGCGAGGAATTGGGTAGAGTGGAAGTAGGGACTAAATAGTATACGGGAAGGGGGGAAAATAAGAAGAGAAGCACGGAATGACGTGAAGGGAAAGGGGCGGTGGCTGGCGCTTTTAGCGAGATGAGCACGTCTCTGCAGCGCTTGCGTGTGCGTGCATTCTCGCTAACCCGGTCCGCGCCGGCTCCCTACGCCTCCCGAATATGCGCCGCGCACTCTAGGTCCGCTTGAGAAACCCGGCCTTTCGAGTTAGGAGAGAAAGAGAGAAAAAAAAGGACGCCGGGGAGGGTAGAAGTCGAGGACCAGTCCCGAGCCAGCCCGTTTCGGGAATGAAGTGTGGGAATTCGCGAATGAATAAATAATAACAAAATGGCGAGGGGAGCGGGGAGAGAAAGTGGGGGGCGGGGGGGCGGTGAGGTTTCCGGCTAGCTAGCTCGCTAGCTCATCTCCTCCCTCGGTCTCCCTGTTTGCCTCGCCTGGTGGCGGTGGCTTGTTCTGGCGGGAGATGGCGGAATGACGTACTGCCCGTTGGCGTGTCTGGCTGCAGAAACCAGGAAGCGGATGGCCGCAGCGAAGCTGTCACGCGGTTTCGCCGTCACCCTGTGGGCGGAACCCAATCGCGGCTAGGAAATATCGTGTAGCGACGGGGAAGATTTCAACGTGTAATCCGATGTCGAGGAAACTCTGGTCGCTAAAGTAAATACGCGTACTGGTTCGGGATCGCACTTCACAAGTGATATTTGCTTCCTTCATGGGTTTTTTTATTGCCTCATGATACTTGCGTATAAAGCTATGACGCCAATGCCATCTGCAAGATTAAAAATGCCTCTCCTTGATATAGAAACTTTACGTGCGTCGCTGTTGTGAAAATATAATAATGAGATATAAACTTGCACTAGTGCCCGTGTAAATCGAAAGAAATAAATCACACTGTTTAAAGAAGCTGCGGAATGAATGCTGCTTTGTTCTGTGTACCCCTGATTTCTTATACGTTGTGAAATTACAACACTGACAACGGCCATTCAGGGCTGAAAAAGAAAGAAAGAAAAAACAAAGCCCTAAAGGGACGCCCAAGTCTTCCCAGTTGCACTGTATGCGAAAGCACGCTTTGGGTGAGTACAACGTTATATGTATAATCATGCTACTTCAACGTCCGCATTGCTTGACATTATGACACGGCGTCATCACTTTGTTGCGTGAGAACGTCATCATTTGGCCACGTCACGTTTCGCTCCCTCCTTTGCGGATGCCACATTTTTCGCTTTGTAGGACGTATAATGCTTTCGCGTTAGTAACGCACATGAGGCGATGACAGTTCCGGAAGAAATGCTTATCGTGGACCCGTAGTAAGAAGTCACGGTCACATTTACAAGACGACTTTACTGCACGGTATGCGCGATATGCGAGGTAAAGGAGAGGCAGAGATGTCTAGCAGGCGCGCGTCTGATTTGCTACCCTACGCAGAGGGGAGGGAGGGTGGGGGAGGAAAAGATGAGCAGTTAAGGGTTAACATGCAATGTATTGAAGAGTGCATTTCTATCCGAAAATGCATATAGACATCCCAGCTAGTTGTTGAATTTTGTAGAGGTTTAGTTTCTGGGCTTGAAGTAGTGGACTTGAACATTTAGGCAGATGTTGCTGCTGTTGCCACACATAGGGCAGTGGTTCTTTTACTGAATGAACGCAACAGTGGATGTTTTGGGTGTTTTATCGCATAAAAAGTACAGAAGCGTACCCACCTGAACTTCTAAGGCATGGTAGGCTACTATGAGACCAAGCAGCATGATGGTGGACACGGTGATGAGCGTTTTGACCGACATCGAGTACACCGAGCTCTGGAAGAAGAGATTAGAAAGAAAAGAAGGTTAGGACGTCGCGCGAGAAACTTATTATAGAGACCACAACAACAATAGCTCTTGTTTTTGTCGCGATGTAACGGCGTGCGTTATTATCTATAAATGCTTTTAACGCGAAGCAGAGTTCTTTGGCCTTTTCACTTGGTTTTGCTGTTGGTGTTCGGAATTTCATCGCCGAAGCAAAGGAAGCCCGTTCTCGCGCAGCGAAATAGCGACGTGATCCTGTCGACGAACAGTCGAAAGTATTAGCCTAACCAAAGCAGACTGTCGCCGCAGTGGTACCGTGGGTATGTTGTTCGCTAGCTGTTCCGAAGGACGTGGGTTCGATCCCCAGTAGCGGCGGTGCCGTGTTCTAGGGAGAACGGCAAATGCAGCGAATACCTTCTTAGGACTGGGCTGTTTTCTTAGATTTACCTTCACGCTTGGTGTTTTCTGAACAAGTTTTCTGCTTCGTGATCTCGTTCACACTTTTGGGTTCGAAGCATGCAACAATCGCTAATGGCGCTCGCCTTCACGCCAGCAATCTGAGACACATTCAGAGTAACGTAAAATGTGTTGATATCGCAACGGTCGTATAGGACAAGACTCACACTGAAGTTGACAAACAACAAGGCAAGGGAAACAGAAACCCTGCACTATAGTACCCACGTTTCCACAGAAAACCCTCTAACCACAAGTGGTTCTTTCACTACTACTCCTGTGAACTCCGCGATTCTTACGCGGATGGTCAAGAGCCCGCCCAAATTTCCATTTCCACTACAAAACTTGACCTTTGTCTTGGCGTGTCTGCATCTATTTATGGTGACACTACCACGCTGCTTTTTTTACTTTTCGCCTTATCGCGTTACTCTTCGCCTTATCTATCCTTTATTACCTCGATATTAATCGTTTCTTGATAGTACCTATCGTCATTGCGATGAACGTGTGTTCATCGCAAAAGAAGCGGGCTTGCACTAATTTATCTCTTATGTTTAGAGGTATTACTACGTTATCACATGTGTGTTCCAGGACGCATAAATGTTTTGCTGCCCTCGGTCATCACTTCTTTTTTTTCTGTCACCAAATCTTGCGTGCAGAGATATCTTCCTTTCAACAATCACTTTATTCTCCGCTTTGGATAGCGTAAAAATTACATTCCAACAGAACACGCGCGCTCACTCATGTTCAGCGTAAACATGCTGTTTCGCGCCGTGCACATTGTACCGTCTTTATTTCCTTAGCGATCCGTAATCGGATCAAAAGGCAGTAGTTCAGAGAGATAAATTACTGCTTTTCTTTCTGTCACGCTTACTTAAAGACAGATCCTTAGTAATTCAGTCATCTGATTTCGCGCTGCGTAATTTTAAAGCTTTCCTTCGCTCCACATAGGAGCGATAGTGTGTGTGTGTGTGTGTGTGTGTGTGTGTGTGTGTGTGTGTGTGTGTGTGTGTGTGTGTGTGTGTGTGTGTGTGTGTGTGTGTGTGTGTGTGTGTGTGTGTGTGTGTGTGTGTGTGTGTGTGTGTGTGTGTGTGTGTGTGTGTGTGTGTGTGTGTGACAGGGTTGCAAGCAGCGTCTGATATGCACTTATGAAAGCCGCAACCCATTTTCCAAGCCTTCACGCACTTTGTTTTCACTCGAACGCGACCGGAACAACCCACAAAAAAAAACGGCGCCTCATTTTCGTGTTTACGCCACGGACTCGATATAACAAAGTAGACGTGAAATGCAGGGGGACGTGAAAAATGCTTCCTTCCTTTTCTTTCTCCTTTTCCTCTTCTGCGGCGCGATTTCGCGATCGCACCGGATTCCTCGGAAGCTCTGCCCCGCAGAAATATAGGGTAACTCGGCGCGCTGGCACACAAGGCGAGCATTTTTCACCGCTGCGGGTGACATAACCGCACTCAATGCAAAGCAGGATACCCTCCCAGACGCGCTGGAAAGCACAGCTTCTGACGGCGCGGCCGGCAGACACTTTATACACCACGGCCGGGCATCGGCGCCGGAGCGCTCTTGGGGGAGATGTCAAGGCGATCGAGGCGTGGCGTTGCCTTTGCTTTCACATTTTGTCCGGATTCCGGGAATAACGGCCGACGTTCTCTTTGAAATATCTATACCGCAAAATCATGGCGCGTTGACTGTTGTGTCGCAAGCTGCGCATTACAGGGAGCCTCAAATACTACGTATCTCAGGGGCTCCCCACTGACGTGCGTGCTAGAAAATGGGCAGCATCGAATAAAATAGCGCTCTGACAGATATCCAGAAGAACAGACCTCAGATAATGGCGACTAAGAGAGCGTTGTATCCAAAAAACATCGCCAACCTAGGATGTAATACGAGCCAGCAGAATTGCATACACATTTGTATTGAAACTATCTGCCCAAATAGCAAATTGTATAGACTTCATTTCCTCACCTTAAATGTTTACAATTTGTACCTAAAATTTAGTTAGTATACATGACGCTTGTCATCAATCGTGTCATCAAGGGAGCAGGTTTGTTTATTCCCAGGTCGCAGATACTGCAGTCCACAGACTATGATCTAAAGAGTGTTGTTTCCATATTAGCTGGCTGTTTCAGTCAACAAAAACAGGCAAACAAACCTGCGAGGTATCGTTAGACAACCAGTAATCATCGCAAACTTTGCATTACAAGTGTCAATGATACGCCCCGCCACGGTGGTCTAGTGGTTATGGCACTCGGCTGCAGATCCGAAGGTCGCTGGATCGAATCCCGGCCGCGGCGGCTGCATTTCGATGGAGGCGAAATGTTGAGGCCCATGTGCTGTGCGATGTCAGCGCACGTTAAAGAACCCCAGGTGGTCGAAATTTCCGGAGACCTCCACTACGGCATCTCTCATAATCAGAGCTGGTTTTGGGACGTTAAACCCCACAAATCAATCAATCAATGGTCAATGATACGATATACTCCCGAATATATGCTTTGATACGTGGTTTCATGGTTCCGCAGTTTCACGGATCTGTCCCTCATGCATTTCACACGTGAAAATTGCGAAAGTGACAATACTACATATATTACGCGCGACAAGAAAACGCGGAACGGTTGGATTGTGTACGGAATGGTTCTGTATGTACCCATTTGCAAAATTTCATATACAAGCTTCAGACAGTAACATGTGTGCAAAATAGTACGATACAACACACGCGTGGTATCTACTAAACTCCCCTCCCCCCCCCCCCCCCCCACACACACACATAGATAGATAGATAGATAGATAGATAGATAGATAGATAGATAGATAGATAGATAGATAGATAGATAGATAGATAGATAGATACGAGATTCCTTAGAACGTTGTTCGCAAGTATACACATTATTTCTGAATGCTTTATTGTACTTTCGGATGGTTAATCGGAATATTTCATTGTGTGCCCCGATTGGAACATGTTCGAGTCTCAATCAGCGGACCGCTACTAGAACAGAGCTACTAACTCAGCTGTAGAACAACACGTCTTTACATGCCGGGGTGATCTGCGATCGCGAATCTGCCGGGAAGGCGTTGCATAATATTGCTGCCGTGATGCCGGCGCAATATCGATGACTCATAGCGATGAGTGGGCGTCCAGAGTTTTCTGGTCGTTGGGAACGTCCTCTCTCATCACCGCAGATGAGTTTGTTCTTGGTTTTCGTCTCAGTTTTACTTGGATGACGCCTTACGACGTAGCGCTATATACGTACGAGCTCATTGCCTGCTTGGTGTTTGGAGAGAAACAAAGACAGGAAAAGACAGTTCGAGAGAGAGAGAGAGAGAGAGAGAGAGAGATCCCGCATAATTCGCGCGCCAGCGTTCGTTGGCGTTGGGCCAGGACACTTTGCTGGATGAGCGCTCGCGCGGGTCGCTCATGGAGAACTCGCGCTCTGCTGACGGCTAAACGACTGACACGGATGCGTACACACAAAGCACACTGCATCGCCAAACGCACACTCATGTAGGAAACCCCAGGAAAGCAATGCGATCAAGAGCGCAGTGCGACCATAAAGGAAAGACAATAAGCACAACACGGAGGACAATGACGACATAACAGGATGAGGGAGAGGAGGTGAGCGAGAAAGAAAATAAGAACAGGACGAGGCGTTGTTTCTGAGATGCGGAACGACTGCAAGACGCGCGGTTGACGTTGTTTCAGCGTGACAGAAAGAAGAAAAAAAGAAGGCGAAAAGAATAAGGGACTTGCCTCGCTGCTTGATACAAGGCTCTTGCGCCTTCTGGCGAGCCTGGTGGTAGTTAGAAAAGTACGCAACTAGAGTCGCGCGCGCACGAGGAGGAGTGAGTGCCGTTTCATCTTTTTTCTTTCCCGCTCTCTCGTGTTGGCGAACGGCACGCGGTGTTGTCGGCGTTGCGCACTTGATTCACGTGATGATGAGACAGGGCAGGCGGCGCGTTAAGCACTCGAGTGGAAGGTTGCAATTCTGGTCTCATGCTTTCTTGTTTTACAATTTACTTTAGAGAATACACTGCTTTCTTTCCATAAAACAGGACATTATACTAACGGTCAAGTATAATAGTATATTCTACTAACACTACCACCGCAGTAACGACGCCCTTTTGCGGCTTACTGAGGCCAAGACAAAGAAAGGAGCGCGTTTTATTAATACTACTTGACATTTTTTACAGTACAAGAGTGCTAGAAATAAAGCTGGCTGCTAGAGAGATATGGCGCGCGTTATTTGCCAGTGCTCTTGGCCAACAAACAAACAGACAAACAAACAAACACTTTATTAAATCTTCACTAATTCGTCCTTCGAACCGCAAGTGTGTCTCATGGGTCGTGCCTTTCTGAATGCACATAAAAATAAACAGGTCTTACGGTATGTTTACTTGCCTCATTTTTGGTGGTGTACGGGTGTTTACCTTTTACAGCGCTCAGAGAGAAAGAGAAAACGAGAATAAAGAGACCTATATACCATTCTACGTTATGTTTATGGATGGTCATGGGTTCTTTATAGTTGATAGATATATGTGCAACTTGTAGAAGAGCACGGATTCACGGTACAAATCTTTATTAGATGCGTTCTATACCTTGTTCATAATTTATGTGGACTACACACATAAAGAAATCTCCATAGAGTGTTATAGTACGTATTGCAAACCGAATATGCGTGCGTAGTCGGTTTAGATTGCGTAACCAGACACAGCTCGAGTTTGAGACATTGTTTAGCTTGTCATCTATTGAGACAGTGAGGACATCGGCGGCGTTGATTGGTTGATTTCTGGGGTTTGACGTCCCAAAACCAAGCTATGATTATGGGAGACGCCGTAGTGGAGGTCTCCGGAAATTCCAACCACCTGGGGTTCTTTAACGTGCACTGACAACGCACAGTGCATGGTGGCTGCATTTCGCCCCTCCCCCCCCTCCCCCCCCCCCCCCCCCTCAAAATGCAGCCGTCGCGACCGGGAGTCGATCCCGCGACCTTCTGATCAACAGCCGAGTGCCATAGACCACCGTGGCGGGGCATCCAGCGCTGTTCTAAATACCGGAACAGTGAAGCCCTTAAATGGCCAATGCACGAGCAGAAGTTTGGTGATTGGAGAATTTTATGCCACACTTCCAGCACCGTTATGTTCACTATTATTATCTTTATAATCACGTCATTCATTAGTTTCTTTGAAGTACAACAGAGCCGAAGGGAGCAGTCAAAGAATATTTTCACATAAATCTTTCCGAAGCAACCCGTTATTTGTAAAACGGAATTTAAACAGAGGGGGGGATTCCGAAGCAACTCGTTATCGCAGCGCATTCGACGAGGCGCATTACCGATGCGTCGAGCACCAGCAATTCACAAATACGAGTATCTGGGTGCTGGGAGGCAAATTGGGGCCTGAATTCGTCTTAACACGGCACTCGAGAGCGCAGCTGCATGCGAGCGCGCTTTGGTGGCATAAACAAAAAAAGGGAAAAAGAAAAGAAAATGAACTTGGAAAATCGAGCACTACACGCACCCAAATTGGAAACACGAACGATATCGGGGCGTTGAAAGAGGGGGCCGTGACTGCAACCAATCAGTACGCGCGCAATGAAAAAAAAAAAGAAAGGGAATTACAAGAAGAAACCTGCATGCGCATCTTTCTTTATCCTGACAAAAAAAAATACATAGAGAGAGAGAGAGAGAGAGAGAGAGAGAGAGGAAAGAAAGAGGCATGAACTGAAGACTGAAGAAAAGCGGCAGGACACATGCAGCGAACACAAAAAGGTGGACAGCACGAAGCTGTTTGATAACGAACCTGAAATGAAAGATAATAACAAGCGTAAAAAAAAATAAACGACGAAAGAAAGCACGGTACACTGCAAGACAGTAACTCTTCCACTCCGAGCCGTTTCCTCTTTTTGACGTCTTTCTTCATTCTTTTTACTTTCCTTTCTCTGGTTCTTATTTGGAGCCACCAAGAAGGAAGCCCATCGACGCGAGAATGACGAGCGCGCGGCATCGGGCGCTACAGAGCCGCGAGAAACCATCTCGCGTCACGGGGCAATAGCGATGCGGCCGGCCAGGCCTCTCCTCTTCTTCCTCCTCACCGTCTCGGCTTCTCCGCAGTGCAGCCCGCCCGCCTCTTCGGAACCAAGACGTCCTCTCCGGCCACCTCCTTGCCCCGCAATTGAGTCGTCCTCGTTGTAGTCTCGAGATTGCGGATGCCTCTTCCTGTTGCGCTTGCCTGCTTTACTCGTCGCTTGATAGTTTGCCGCTCGACTGGTTAGTGCAATTCGCACCCGCGCTCCTGACATCCTTCCGAAGGAACAGAAAGAAGGCGCAGCAAGCGAGAACGCGTTCCGAGGCGTCGTTGTTTGTTTGCTTATTTGTTTGTTTAGTCGTGCTCCGCATAACCGGTTCGGATGCGCTAGGGAATCGCGCTAACGTTCGCCTTGTCACCGAGGGGCAACAATTACACCCCGGACGATGGCTGGCGGGAAGAAATGGACATTCCCTGTTTATCTGTCTTTGTTTTTTTTTCTTCGCTACAGTCCTCGGCTTTTCCGTGCGTCGATTTCGCGCAAATTGCAGGAACAGCGGCAGAAGAAGAAGACGAAGAAGAAGAAGAAGAAGAAGAAGAAGAAGAAGAAGAAGAAGAAGAAGAAGAAGAAGACAACAATGCGAGAGTGCTTTCGCCTTGCGATGAATCGCGCGCAGAGCAAGTTTCGGAAGTCTCTAATCCTCTTCTCGCTTCGCTCGATTCATCTGCTCGGTTTTAGTCAATTCGCGTCGAGGGTGGCGTCTTGCTGCATGAGAGCAAATAGAGGGCGACACCAGTATAGGAGTCGGAAGGAGGAAAGGAGATTGCGCTGACAGCTGTGATTAGAGCGTGGGGTGCTAGTTTGCGAAGCGACGCCCGGGCGTAAACCGTGGCGCGCTGGATGCTCCGCTTCGTCGAACAACTTCGCAATGCTCTCCTCCTCCTCCTCCTCCTCCTCCTCCTCCTCCTCCTCCTCCTCCTCCTCTCTCTCTCTCTCTCTCACACACACACACACACACACACACACACACACACACACACACACACACACACACACACACACACACACACAATAAGTCGTCTGAGCTTTAGACAGAAGGAAGCCTCAACAGATGTTACTGAAGCAAAACTGTCCGAATACACTACACTTTCGGAAACCGTTCATCGAGATGTTCCGTCTCTCTCGCGATATTTTCATTCAGTTCACACCACGGTGGTCTAGTGGCTAAGGTGCTCGGCTGCTGATCCGAGGGTCGCGGGATCGAATCCCGGCCGCGGCGGCTGCATTTCGATGGAGGCGAAATGTTGAGGCCCGTGTGCTGTGCGACGTCAGTGCACGTTAAAGAACCCCCGGTGGTCGAAATTTCCGGATCCCTCCACTACAGCGTCTCTCATAATCAGAACTGGTTTTGGGACGTAAAACCCCACAAAACAACAACAATTCAGTTCACTTTCTCGCCCTACCATAACCCAGCTATTCTCCTGAACTTTCCAAAAAATACAGTATTTAAAATACAGTATTTAAAGAGAAAAAAGAACTGATTTGGAAATTCTGTTCCAGCGTCGCTTAAAGCAAAACTTTGAGGTAGTACGAAAGAATTCGTTATATGAAAGACACATAGAATCAAAGGTGTAATCAGCGACTATATATATAATCTACGAAAAGTTCATGATAATAAGAAAAAGACGGGCGCTTTGCACATAAATTGGACACTTTTTACGCACCAAGGAAATTGGTTAAGCTCGAAGGAAGAGCAGATCTCACCTTCTGCACAAATACTGGTACGGAAAAAAAATGAATAAAAGAGCAAGCAAACAAGAAAAAAAAGCCTATATTCGAGGCTGCTGTTTCTAGACGAAATAAAGCGTACATTCTTAAAGGGGCGAGAAACAAAGTCCCACGATAGAGCACGTAAGCCGCGATATTAAACGGGTTCAATTTTTCGTTGGTTTCAACAAAAGAAGGGGTCCCCCCAGCGGCGGATACCACTTCCTGCTTCGTGGGACCCTGGTGAAGCCGCGTCTGCCGGCACGCCATTATTCATCTTAAAGCGCCCCACGAGCCTTGGCGGCCTTCGCTAACGTTCATTCCGAAAATTAATGCCTTTCGTCAGGAAAACGCGCGCCGGCTCAAACCGCGGGGGACTCCTTTCGCTCTCAACAGGCTGCAACTTTGTTCGTTTCGACATTGGGGAACCGGCAGCAAAGAAGCTGATGTTATGTAATTGTTGAAACTGCAGTGTTAGAATGTTGACGGTGTTACAGTGCTGGACTGGCGACATTACTGTGATGGTTATAAACCTTTACACACTTACGTAACCTCCTTACCCGACTATCTTTGCAAGCTACCGTACTCTTGGAAGTTTTTTCGGGGCCCGCGTTGTCCAGACAAATCAGTAACTAAGCCCTTCCTGGCAAACAGAGGATTGTGTTAAAGCGACGAAAATTATTGACGCATTACGGAGATCATGCAGTTATTAGAAGTAAAGCTGTATTTAGAAGGTTCTTCTTTTTACAATTCAAGCAAGGTTATATAACCAAAATGGGTATCGGAAACCGGCCCTCATAATAATTGTGGTTCGGTTAAGAAAAGAGCGCTATTTTCAGCAGCCTTCGCGTTATCATGTCTCAGTGTCAGTGGGTTAGGCAAAAAGTGAATGAAAGAGATTGAAAGAAGAGGAACCCCTAGTGGAGGGCTCCGGAAAGTTTAACTTCACAAAATTTTTTTTCAACGCGCATTGACAATACATAGTATACGGGCCTCTGATGTCCATATTTTAGATACGCAACATACACTGTGTTTCCAAAGGAGCAACGTCGGAGCTCGCTGTGATGGCCGCTTTTATGTCCAAGCCGAGAGACGCACACGACCTCAGTGGGGACACGTCAGTCCTTAGAGCGACTCGAGCTGAATTGAATTTGAACTTGAATTGAATCTTATTAAAAAAAAAAAAAACGGAAACCATGAGATGATTTACTGGCTTCTGTATCCTTAGCGTAAAGTTATAGTTTGGATAAATAATAAAAGACAGCCTTATATATGTATGCAAGTGCAATTATAACAGTTTTTACGTGTCCACTAGCTACGTAGATAGCATCTTGTAACTATGGTTCACTATTAATACAGGTCTATGTAATGGTGTTTTAGCTTGACATAAAACTGCATGCTTTGTTTTACTTGTACAGAACGTCTGTTTCGCAGAGCGCAACCAAGGCTAGACAGCCGCCTTTTGCAATATTAATTCCTTAAGAGCGTCTCTAAGACATTTCTAGTTTCGTAGCCTCGTTTTCGAAACCGAGAAGACATAAACGATGAACAGTGTTGTGGACAATTGGTTATGCAGTTGCGCATTATAATTGCAGTTTGATAGTTTACGAGCTTGTTACCAGGCTCATATAGCAGTTACTAGACTCACATTTAGGATCGGGCAGTAGTTTTTCAAACAAGCCGATGTGCGACAGCACGGCGTTATTGATTTCCACCTGGCATTCGTTAAATCATGATTTTGTGTCCATAATTGATTAATAAAAATTAATTAGCAAATGGACGACGCAATTAGAGCTGATTTACCATGTATTGCGCGTTATCTAATGACCGCTTGAGCTAGTAACCAGTCACAAAGAACAGGATAAGTACGCCTTAACGTTCCTATACTAAAAAGGAGAGCGGTAAAAATTTACGATAACAAAATGGACAGTCGTAAAGGGGCGCCCAGCAGCTAATGAACTACAAGCGCGAAGAACCACAAAATCCTCAATATGTGTGTAAAAAGTAAAAAAAGAAAATTCCCCAAGGATAAAGGATCAATTTAAGCGTACAGCTCAGTTTTCTTTGATTTGTCACAACAAAAAAGAGAAAAAGAAATGAACGTGAATGTGAAATTTTAGATTTAATTCTTTCTGGGTGCACATTTCGCACTCTGGAGCAATTTGTGTCGACATGATTCTTCATTTTGTCGTTATTAATTACTAAGGTAGCACCGACTGGGACACAGCAGGCAGAATTCACCGTCGCCGTGAGGTACTAAATAAGCATCAGCTGCAATTAGGTACGTTGCGCGCAAATTAGGTTCCGAGTGCGCCGCAAATTAGGTTGCGCGAAGGTAAGGGAAATGGATGATGACTTTGCATGAACACCACCTTTATATTATTATTATTATTATTATTATTATTATTATTATTATTAGCACAATGTTCGTTGCAAGCTGTACTGCGCGACTTCAGCGCTGAGCATTAGATGCGTATCGTATCCGTACACATTTGTTTTCCAGCATCCATATAACGACGGGCGCGTTCCCACATTCATCTACACCAGCCAATTCATCATCCCTCAAAATACAAAAACAAAAAAACAAACGAAATGGAAAACACTTTAAATTCGACTGAACCGAAGTACTCGGGGACACAGTTAAACGGCGAAGAAGCAAGCAAAAACACCGACCAACAGCGACGCGCTTCTCCGCAAAGCAGTAGCAGTAGCAGCAGCGGTGGCAGCAGCCACGGGTCTAAAACAAGAACAGAGTCGTGATCTAGGAACCTGAATTAAACCAGCTCTCTCCACAGCGGGGGCAACCGTATAAAAACGTGAGCTCGTCGCCTCCACTATACAAGCACGCGAGGGAGACGGCTGGCTACCGTTGCTGCCGCCACCGACAGCGCCATAGCCGAGTCGCCGCACTTCAAAAGACCTCGCACGCGGTTCTCTCTCGCTCGGCTGCGCATGCTTGAAGGAATCGAGGAGGGGTGGGGGGGTGGGGGGGGCTGCAGGAGTGGTACTCGCTCATTTCTTTTATCTTTGTATCTCGCTTCCTTTCTTCTTTTTCTTTCCCCTACCACCGTCGCGGCTAGCGCGACGACTGCGACGATGCCGCTGCCGCTGCTGGTGCTATTTTGTGCGCTCATTTTTCCACCCCCTTCCCCTCCCACACCTACACTCCTAGAGGGTGGAAGTATATTTTTGGGACAGCGCGTCGAGACTCGACGAACACTCTCAAACCTCAACTCCGCCCTTTCGTTCCAGCGCACGCTTTTAATCTTTGTATAATTTTTTTTAAAGAGAGAGCTTCTAGACTCGCTTTTTTTTTAAAACTTTATGCCTACGTCTCCGGGGCATGCCAAGGAGGTACGCGGCACTGGGAGACGCCGGCGGCGACCACGGTGTTGTTGGCGGTCGTCCTCATCCGCCAGGAGGAGACTGCGAGTCAGGGTCCTCTAAGAAACTGGTGCGCTGGAACTCACCCTCGTCGGCAACCTTGAATGAAGGGGGGGTTGGTGTATGCGTAGACAAACAACCCTCGGGTCATATGCCCTAGTCACGTCTGTGAAGTGCGTCTTTGGGTTGACTCTGCCTGCCGGTAGACGGAATCGTTTCTCTTATACTCAGCCTCCCCGTCTCCGTGTATACTGCATTCTCGTGATTTCACGGAATTAAGATGAAAAAAATATTCACCCGTAAGCGTAAGCGTAGCAGTAAACGATGTAGGCTAGGTGCTGTTAGATGCTTCGAAGTAGCGAACCACGAAGCGCGATACGACAGGGACTGAACAGAAAATCGACAACGCTGTAGCGCTTTGCTGTAGACTTTACGAATGTCCCCGTTATGGATCGCTGTTTCCACAATTGAAGGAAATGAACATTTCTTACCGCATAGTTGCTGCGTCTCGTACGCTTAAGGTAGGCGCCGCAAACAGACGACCCGCCTCAAGTTAAGCATATAAAGAGTTTTATTTATGCTGGTGTTGCCTTTCGGGAGGCATGGTCGTACCGTATTTCGCTCACAGAGCTTCCACACTCGCTTTTTTACAGGCGTAATAAAGCTTTGCCTGTACAGGGCACAACACGACAGAATGATACGCCGTGGCTATCACAGTAGGCCGAGCCAAGAGCGAGTAGGTTAAGCCACGTTTCAAACGGCAAAGGAAAAAAAAAAAGGAAATAACAGATAAACGTAAGGAACCGAAACTGCAGTTGAAAAATAGGACGCACAAACTTCTCCAAGCATCGTCAGTAACCAGAGCTGAGGTTAAAAGGGCGCGGCGCCGTTACTTGAGTTATTTTGGAGAGCGATACACACTGACTAGACGGTATCCCGTTAGCTCACCAGCCTCGCTATATCTTTTTGCCTCGTTCATTATCGCAGTTTTCGCTTCAGCTTCATTCACCAATCTTCCGCGTAAGTTTTCACTAGGTCTATATAAAGTCTATATAAATAGATGCTGGGAATGGTGGTGTTGACCTCGCTGCATCTGGACATATCGAAAGCTCCGATAATGTTACATCGGAATTTCAGTTCGCATTGCCAAGGACTACAGAGATAGCGGAATGAATTTCTCGCGAGATGATAGGCAGGCGCTTCAAGTAAACCACCGCAAATATACAACAGAAGCGATTTGATTCTTAAGTGAAGCAACATTTCAAACGTCCAATTACCGCACAACACGACGGCAGAGGCAGTAACCTAACCAGAAACAAAAGTACAGGGCAGCAGATGTGTCGGGCGGTTATAAACCATCTTACGTAACCGCTCGGTGAAAGTGAGTCCATCATACGTGTTGTGGATGCACACAACATAATACAACAACACAAAGATAGCTCGGTCTTTTGTGTTCGCATAAGTATGTCCACGTAGTACATTACAGTGGCGTTAAACAAGATATTAAAAAAAAATGAGATGCTGCAACAGGGCTCGTCCGCAGTTCTAAGTGCTCAGGCCTTTTGTTGTGTCACCTGCCTCATTTCCTTGCCAAATATTCTTGACGCGGCTATTTTGGCTATAATTCCGAAAACTCGTCTATTCGCGTCCCTCACACGTCGTGAAAGCAACCACGTTTCAGCGAATTTTATTTTTACTACGCCTGTCGAATAACTTCGAACACCGCGTTCGGCAAAGCTCTTTGCGATCGAGTGGAAGTCGAGTGCCTTCGTTGTGAAACGGACAGTTTCGGTATAAGGTGAAGCAATAACCGCAACCGTTTCGTGCGCGTTTAGGCAACGCGCTTTGCGTCATCCCAAGAGAAACGCCACTTTGATAGCTTGACACGTGCGACGCCTTTTGATGTCATTTTCAGCTATATACCATACCCGCGGCAGTGTCCATCTATAGTATAGTGGTCGCAACGTTGCGTCAGGATTTGGTATACTCAAGTGTCGCCTTACAGGCAAAGAGGGTTCAACGCACCGGGTGCAATGGAAAGCGCGCCCGCTTTCGGCCTGCAAGAAGTGAAAGCCCGAGCGGTTGGGTGGCTTGAGCTACTTGTAACGAAAAGCGTTTTAAGCACTATAAGAATTGAAAACAACAGCCGTACTGGAGAGCAAGAGCGATCGATCGCCTTAGTTCAGTCACGAGGTAATAAGTGCACACAAAGACGGGCGCTTGGCTTAGACGGACAGTTGCAAAACAGACAGGTTCGAAACCCGAGAACCTAAGCGATGGGATCGCAGCTCGCTGCAATTAAAAAGCAATTATCAGTGCGGCTTGAGATTGCACACAGACAGTTGATGATCACTGCCTCCGTTGCGGAGTCCTCGGGTAACTTAGCGGAGGCAGAGGCGCTCGCAAGGTTTGTCGTATGGCCGAGGGCCAAAAACGTTTCGAGAACAGATGTTTGCTCGCAGCACAAAAGCTAGGCATGCTTTTCGCTGAATACACCGGATGCCGTGGCTGTAGAGAACAATGACGCGTTGGTTTGTAACCACAAGAGTGTGTTGTAACGACGCTAGCGACGCATTTTGATGCGGTTTACAGTAGCACGTTCGCGATATGAATTAGGTGTACCCGCGCAGAGTGAGAGTGAAGTTGAAATTTTTGAGAACGTCGGTGTACTGCGTATGCTTGGTTGGTTGGTTGGTTTTCAGTGTACCTTGTACGTGACATAGGCTACAAATTGTTCTTTTTCTTGTAACAACCGAATGTCCCGGCGTTGAATCTTTTTGCGAACATAAAGCGCATAACAGCAAAAAAGAGCAAGGCCTGCGCGGAACCGCAGGACAGTGACAGCGTAAGCTGGAGGACCAATGTTCTTAGATGCCATTGCAAACGCTTGGGGAAACTACTGCAACTGAGGTGGTAGGTATCCCCTGCGCCATAACTCTCATCATTTCGCCAAGTAGGGAAGTACCCACTACGCCATAATTACTGCGGCATTGTAACGTGCAAATCTGTATAACTGAACATCTTAGAGAGTCTCTTGGCATCGTTTTCCCGAGAACGAACCGAACTCTCGGCCCGGCGTCGACGGCGAGCTGCGGTTTGGGCTTCTTTCTGCGCAGCTGTCTGTTGTTCCCGACGTTGCCTTGCTGCAGCCGGGCGCTACTTGTTTCATAATGATGATGTGGATGATGCTCTGTAATGGGTAGAGAGCTACAAACCATGCAGCCCTGTGTTCTTTTAAATGATTCCTCGAAGTCGTTATGCAATCCACTTTTCGCCGACGTGTAGTGGCGTGTTATTATTCTGCAACGTAACATTACATTTCTTAATGCGATTCCTCGGCAGACATTATACCTGTTTCGGTGTTTAAGCGAAGATTTTTCAACCACAGGCGTGGCTCAGTGGTAGAATGCTCGACTGCCACGCAGAGTGTGTGGTTTGAATCCTCCTCGGTCTTCCTTATTTTTTTCTAAAATTTGGGCGATTGCGGTTACGGACAGCGGCGGCGGCGGACGACTAGGGCGCAAAAACGCTCCTTGTTGTGATCTCATAACAGTTTACGCTGTAAAACGACCACCGTAAAAAAAAAAAATATAGGACACCGTACAAATAAATGTGGACAGCGCTGCATCCCTATTGAACGAAAAAAGAAAAAGAATGAGTCTGAAGCAACAAAATCTCAATAAATTAAAAAATAAACAAGTTTCTTTGCCAATAGTAAGTTTGGTGCGCTAATTTCGATCGCTACTCAAATGTTCCAACTCCGTCGGCTCACCAGCTTCCTAAACAAAAAGTGAAAATAGTCCCGCAGGAAAATACTCTTATCCATTTTGTCCAACTAAATGTACACTATAGTTTAAAACATATCTCTTCATTTCGTCATGTTTTTGTCGCAAGCCTGGTTTTTGTCTCCGCTCAATCGTTTTGCCCCCTTCTCTTATTGTCCTCTCGTATGGTAGCGAAGAGGAAGTTTCTCTTCCGGTTAGCCTTCCGGAGCCCCTTTCAATCGCATCCTTTATTCGCTTTCGTGGGATTTGTATTTCCCGTCCTACTGCCCAGTCTAACTTCACTGCATTATGCATCTATTATCCAGTGAAAGCTCTGCATTACGCCCTTTCGGCTCGCTTAGTTACTCGAGTCCACTTCGTAAAATTGACGTTGCTTGCAGAAACAGGAAGAAAGAACGAAATAATAAAAAAAAATTTTCGGCGGAAGCTCGCATGGTTTACGACCTCTCTACTAGTTCCGAACCGTGGCTCTTGCCTGCATTAAAGCGGTTGTGGCGTCTCCGAGTTGTGAAACAGTCTACGCGAAATAATACACAGAAGAGAGGATGAAAATCTAAAGCAAGCACAATAACGTCGTGCGAGAACGAGGAGAAAAACAAATAAAACGCGGCCGGGGAGATGAAAGTTAAGTGGTTTCTCATTCAAGCGCTGGCGCTCAGTGAGGGTGGCGCTTAGGAATGTGTGTGTATGTGTGTGTGTGTGCGCAAGCGCGCGCAAGCTCTAGAAGAAGACGAGGTGAGAGTGAGCGAAATTACTGGGACAGATAACGCCTACGCCAGCGGCGGCTCGAGCTAAACATCCCTACACGTAGTAGCGAAAAAGAAAAGGAGAGTTCTAAGAAAAGGCAAACTAAATTCGGCAATAGAAAGAAAGAATAACGAAGCGAGATGAACAAAAAGGATAGACGAAAAGGAAAAAGAGGACGACGTACTCCGAGCCATCGCGGGCCATTACACAAGCGACAGAAAAAAATAAAAAAAAAGAAAACAGAGAGAGAGAGAATAGGGAGGGAGGGAGGGAGGGAGGGAGGGAGGGAGAGGGGGGGGGGGGGGCGGTTAAGCTCCACGAAAACGACGCCGACGACGAAGCATAGCGAGAGACCGAAACGCCCGATAAGCGAGAACGCATAGCTTGCCAGGGTCCCTCGGCACGCCCATCTACGCACAACGCTATGTGCCGAGCTATGGGCCTGCAGCGTGCAGTGCGGACTAGCATCGCCAGGCGACTCGCTCCCTCTCGATCTCTATTTGTCAGTGAGCGCTCAGCTGGCCAGTAAATGGCGATTACTCCTCCGAACGACGCCGCCCGCAAACGTGCGCGCTAAACACAACAACGACAAAAAGCGAAAAGAAACAGAAAACGAAACAACCCGAGGTGGTGAAGGCGTGGGAGTGCGAACTTGACGCAGGAAGGAGGAAGGAAGCCACACTGAAGTAGTGCACATCTCGGCGTGATCCCATAACGAGCCCGAGACGGAGCTCCCAAGGCAGATCGTATACACTGCATCGATTTGCGCGAATAGCCACCAGTTAGTCGTGGTCAGTGGAGATTATCACTTGACACAGGTAAAAGAAGTGCTCTTTGGCCATTCTTGTTCGTTATTTTATTTCTTTTTTTTTTGAAGTTATCCTCCTCCTTATAGCTACGCAATACTGTTTCGCGTAGAAGATACTACCCGAATCAGCCAGCTGACCAATACAACAGGAGCAACAACAACAACATCAACTTGCGAACGTATGGAATGCTTCACTGGTTCAGCTCAAAGTGAAGGACTTGGCATGTTCCAGTAGGAAACGTTAGTAGAAGTAAAAGTGTTAAAAGCCGACTTCTGCTGTCTCTCATTCCCAGTAGCAGCCATTGTTTACCTCCAAGGTAGTGCCTGGTGAGATTTCTCCTGTGCGTGATTAAACAATAAAAATTTTGTTCAAAACGCCGTTGATTGATGAAATAAACCAACGAAAGACGCCAGATGTTTTCTAAAAGCAAAACGAAAAGACGCGAGATGTTTCTAAAGCAAAACGAAAAGGCGCCAGCTGCTTAACGAAAGACGCCAGATGTTTCTAAAGCAAAACGAAAAGACGCCAGCTGCTTAACGAAAGACGCCAGGTAAAGCAATGGTTTTCATCTGCAACCAGTGCAAGAACCACTTAGCTTACATTTCACCGACCACAAAGCGGTCATAATGAAAGGACAACGGAAACCAGCAATAAAAGTTTGATAAAACATTTAATCAATCGTTTCACGTCATTTTTATCGGGCGAATTAACGGAAGAAATTTCATTGAGCAGTCTCTCGCGTTTTCTAACTACACGATCGCCACTCACAATCGCCACTCTCCTTACGAGCGGGCTATCAAGAACGGCATGCCTTCCCCATTCCTGAGCTGAAGTGAGTGTTATATGCGCTTTGTATAAATATATGGCTTGTTCTTTAAAGAAAAAAAAAACTGGATCAATGGAGGCCGTAACATGTGTATACGCCTTTGCCGGTGTAAAAAATTTACGCTGCACTTGAAAAAAAAAACATAGTGTTTCTCTCTCTCTGACCCCCCCCCCCCCCCTCACACACACACACACACACACACACACACACACACACACACACACACACACACACACACACACGTTGGAAATGAGAAAGAGGAATTGTAAAATGAATCATAATGGTGGTGAGCTCGGGCTGCTTATTTTTAAGGAGCAACTGCTAACAATATACACTCACAAGTCGTGCTATAACGAATATTTTATCAGCGAAGGCGACCAGGCAAACGAGAAACATCGCTTGTGGATAAGAAGCCTTGTGAAAATCGGCAGCTGTGGACGAATCTAGAATACATATTTTTTTTTTTCATCAGAAGAGCCATTTTTAGTTGACCCGTGACCTTCGGCTACAATATGTCCTCTATCAATATCGGACGACGACAGTTAAAAAAAAAAAACAGGCACTTTTGAGAAAAAAGTTTGATTTGAGAATACCCACGAACTGCCATTCTTGCTGTTCTATTCAGAAAGCAAACGGAAATAAAGAAAAAGTTTAAAAGAAAACCCCGTAGATAGAAAGCAGAAGGGAAAAAGAAACAGACGTGGTCACAGTAACAAACATAGACTGTCGCGCCCACCCAACTTCCCGAACACGGCCAAGGAAACGGAAAACACGCGCAAAGTTAAAATTGTGTGGTTAGCTAGCGTCGTATTGAATTCTTTCCATTTTTGATGTTTAGGTCCCAGCTTATAAACCTTCCTTCGCCGCTCCTTTTCCCTTCGACTCTCGAAATTGCCTGACGAAGCTTCAGAGCTCCGGAAAGTAATATCAAAGTAAGAAAGGTATAAGAAAATATGGAGGGAGTAAGAAGAGAGAAAGCTTGGAGTCAATTTGCATAAACATGAAGTAGGCGTGATGCGAGCACTCTATCCCCCGAGTTTCCTATACGTTTCGCACGACGAGAATGGAATGAATCGCTCCTCGGGAAAATTTTATGTTTGACCAAGGAGGGGGGCCGTCCTTTCGTCATTTTTCGCTGGGGCCCTCTTTCGGTCGACAGCGAGATGGATATAAGCTTGGCTTTATTTGAGACCACCCTCTCCCGGTGACCAGGGATCAATCAAAGTACGAGTGGTTCGCGTCGGAACGACCGTCCCATATCTCTGCTCTGTAGAGCGAGAGAGAGAAAGTGAAAGGAAAGAAAAAGAAAGGAAAAGAAAGGCAGGGAGGTTTTCAATCGGACACGCGTGTGGTTTGCTACCCTCCGCAAAAGATAACCGCTGGTCGACTGGAACCAGGGAACAGAACTAAGAAAGTAGCCGCGTGCGGCAGCGAATTCGAGTGAAGAAAGCAGACAGTTCTGGGGAATTAAAAGAAGTTAGCTAGTTCAAAATAGCGCCATTTGGGGATGATCGGGGGTGGCCTTCGTCCCGCATTGGACATAGAACAAGCTGAGGATCATGATGATGATGATGATGAGAATGTAATTATTGGCTAACAAGAATGGAACGAAATAACACGAATAGTACCGCTTAATGACTAGCCATGGTGTCAATATGCGCTTCTGCTCGGTAAAACGTTAAAACGTCCTGCGGAGAAAGGGAACCCGAATGGTGCAAATGGGTCATCTTGCAGGAAGGGCGCTCCCCTGCGCACCCTACAACAAGGCCGCTCGCGTAAAGACAGTGCAGCGCGTTGCTGCACTGTCTTCACGCTGCACAGTGCGACGGGTACCGCGCATATTGCATACACTCTTTATTTACTTAACACGTGCGGATAAGGTCGTTGCAAAGATGGGTTTGCACCCCTTGAAACAAGTGTTTTTCTCACGTTTAGTGACCTGGGGCCGTATTCTGACATAAGTCGCCAAAGGCGATAGTATCGCTGGTGATGTAATTGTGTCGCCTTCTGTATCTCCCTCGGTGGTGATTGGCTGGTTACACAAAACGGGAATGTTCAACCAATATCACACCGCAGGAGACTGCAAAGGCGATACTATTGCCTTTGGCGATATATTTCAGAATACGGCCCCTGTGCATACACTATATGTCCCACGGCGATCCGCCGTGGGACATATAGTGGCTTGCTGAGGTCTAGACCGCGGGATCGAGTTCCGGCCACTGCGGCCGCATTTATATGGGGTGAAATGCAGAAAGCACCCGTGTGCTTAGATTTAGGGTGCGCGTTAAAGAACCCCAGGTTCTCAACATTACTCCCGAGTCATCCAGTACAGGCCGCTCCACGCTATCGTATCGCTGTTTTGGCACGTAAAACGCCAGTTATTATTAGGTCTCGCGGCATCTTTCCACCCCAGCGAACAACACAAGACCGACCGCCTCTTTCTGCCAATCGTAGACGATAATGCGACTACCGCGTGCCTCTAAGAAAAGGATGAGGGCCGGTAATCCTCCACTGATCCTCCCGTGGAGCCCGTATCACATGCGACGGTGATTACGGGCTGGTAATCGAGGAAAGGCTTCTCGTGATTCTTACTTCCCTTTGGTTTGGTATGCAGTTTTTTGCTGCGCATCGAGGAACTGGCGACATAGCATGCAGATGCTATCCTTGGAGGCGGAAGCTGCGACTGAGTGATGCGAATGCCTTGAGACAATCAGGGGGCAAGACGTAAAAACATGAATCAGAATACTGCCAGCGATGATGCAAGCTTCAGTTCGAGCTGATCTTTGCGGGTATGCACTACAGGTGATCGAGTGCATGAACTTTCACGCAGTCACGTGCATTATTATCATTATTATTTTTTTGCACCTCACAACACGACCATGAGACCTAGAGCTTTAAGGCCCTCGCCTTAAGACACATTACGGGAATAACGCAGATGATATTAGATGTCATGCTATTTCGCTGATATAAGCACCGAAGCGAAAGATTTATGCATAACGAGTACAAGTAAAACGCTAATGGTTAAATAATACATAATTAACATAAGGACGCAGAAAATATTAATTGGAAAGCGGAATACATGTCCGAAGGAGCTCATTAGAGTAAGCAACTTGCACCGTCACGTACACTACGTCTAAGTATCATTGGAAAATACATCACCACACTCTAGATACCTTTCCTCCAACGTTACCAGTCATATGTTCTCAAGAGAGCTGACAATTGTTTCACGACGACGACAACAACAAACAATACTGTCTTTCTCTCACTCTGGAATGTCGATAGATAGATAGATAGATAGATAGATAGATAGATAGATAGATAGATAGATAGATAGATAGATAGATAGATAGATAGATAGATAGATAGATTATTTTCCTCTTTGGTTGCAAGCCTCACAAAGTTATAGGTCCCCATGCGTCCTTTCATTGCCTATCGTAGAACGGGGAATGATGCAGACGAAATTCCCATACAAAGCCCATGCCTCGAATGCACCCATTTTCAGAGCCTTGTAAAACACGTCCATCCCCACGCTGCAAATGCGCTCGCGTTGTTCATGGCGGTCGTCTAAAGCATAACGGCATCCTTGCGACTGGAACACACGGCAGCGAACGTCCTCTACGAACGGTTTCGTCCTTCCTTTCATGCAGGGCTTTCTCGCATCTAAACAACGTTGCATACATGCAAAACAAAGTGCCCGCGATTCGAGGAGAAGCAAGAGTTTCTTCCGCATCTCAAGCACGAGTGAAGCAATGAATTCAATACACAGAGAAATGCAGAGGACCGAATATCGACAGCAAGTGGAAGCATCCTATATGCCTCGGAACCGAAGCACCACAAAACAGAACCGGAAAGTGGGCGGGTTCGTAAGAAATGCCCTTGATTTTGACATCCATCATTATTGAATTCCGATGCCGGCCCAGCCGAGCAAGACGGGAGTCTTCTTCTAAGTGCTGGGGTAAGGGACAGTCTCATCGGGCTCGACCGCGAATAGAGAGCGGCCTCTACTTGTATTCCCGGATAAAAGCACGCATCAGTCAAGGCCTCCGATGCAAACACGGAGAGCATCACGGCGTCTTCCCAGCGGGACGAAGCCAGTGGTCACGTTGTCGTTATCATAATTCTTTTGTTGTTGGTTATAGTGATCCATTCTCGAAGGCCAGGGACGTACGCATGGCTGACTTCCTCATTTTTGTGTGGAGACAGCTTAAGTGGGTCTCTTTCATCTCGTCAGTCAGCTGTCGCCCAGCGTTGCCTTTCCCTTGTCAACCAATAAAAACATTGCACATATTATGGCAAAAACAGAAAAGGTTCTCTTTCATTTAGATCGATATCGCATGAGTTAGTCCCTTGCGCTTCGAGTTAGACGGCAAAGACGTGACCAATATTTGTCTCAGGACATCACCTGAACGGCGACTAGAGAACCTAGACAATATAGGCAGATCGAATGTCAACAGAGAAAAGTACGGACGGATGATAACCAACAGCGTTCCGCCTTAACCCTTTCTAGTGCTGTTGAATAGCGTTTGCTTACCAAGATATAGTCACGTTTCCGTGACGCACGCAGCACGCAAGACGAAGCACTCATAACTAAAGACGATGTCGGGCGAACTGTTTATTGGGCGAACTCGTGCCCAACAAAACGAAGCCGATCACAGTGCACAAAGTGATAACGGCGCTCCCCGCAAACAATTAAAGCAAGCGCGCGTGTCACAGGAAGGTGATAACGGCGTTCTCTTTAAACAAACGAAAACAACCGCAGGTGTCAATATCCTTGTACTCGTAGAATGACACGACGTACGTTATAAAACAAACCAATCGACATTGCTAAAAACAAAATGAACTTCATTACATCAGGGTGTTCCTAGGGTTCCTCTCCATGTCTGCTCAGATATTGCGTTTTCGTCTTCCGATTTCCGCTCACCAAACACAAGAAACTGTAGGTCACGTGGTAGGCTTATGAGTGAACTGCATATGCAGTACGGTCCACCGTTACAAGGAAAGCTACAATGGGTGCCTCCGAGACTGGCGGCGCCCTAACCGCTAGCGGCTGTGCAAACGGTGTCCGTGGCCTGAACAAATGTCTGCCAAAAAAATCCCGAACTATCAACCACAAGTCATCAGCTGTAAATACATGTTCGAGAACACAATCTATACATGTCTTGTACGCAAGTGGTCCCCGCGAGAGCGCACGCATTTGTACCCGCTGCGCAACGTCAAACGGGAAACTAATGCCGACGAGAATGCCTGCTGTTTTAAACCACCGAAAGTGGGATGTGTCAGAACGGCTTTAATACTAGTTTTCCACTGAAATATGTTCTGTGCCACTTAGCGATGCCAAACTATAGGCGCCTATATAATTGTAATGAAATGTTTTATTTTATTATTTTTTTACGGCGAAGCTTTCATTGGCAAGGTTATGGCGCATCACGTCCGTGGACAAACTGACGCTTGGAACAAATAATTGGCTGCGGTGGGCCGTTCCCGGAGGCAGTGCAGAGCATGGAGCAGTGGTTCACACGTAAAATAAGATGCGAATTAAGGGAACCAAATCAGAATTTAAAGTGAATCAAAAGCGCATTAATCGAACTGAAAGTGACGCGACGATAGTGAAGTGTGAATCAAGCGAATGCGATATGTTAAAGCGATTCAAAGGTGCCCCAAGTTAATCAAAGGTATAATGATAAGTGCTGACCAAAACTGCGTCAGCCTATCGAGCCGCGTCGACGGAGAATTTTAGAGCAATGGATCGATACCCCAACCACAGCTTCCTTGGTTATCCATCTTCCCAGAATGGAAGGACGGTGAACTTTCTGGAACAAAGATTAGCGTGTATGGTCCCCCGGAGCAAGAAAGTGGGTTAGCTCTCAATGTACACGACGTGCTTGTGGCCCAAGTGCACTATACATAGCACTATGCATACATAGAGTCATATGCATACGTCATGCTGACGTCAACGTTCTGTGAAATTCAAACGCCCTCGGCGAAAAAAAAAAAATGGATCGGGGGGTATTAGGAACAGATTGTTAGAAGTTGAGATCTTCCTTTAACATTTTTTTCCCCGGACATCGTAACTCTATCTCCTGGTCTGCCTTATGCATATATGCAACGAATGTATGAATACTCCTATAGCATCGAAGAGGCAAGAAGTAACAAAAGCTTAATCAATGTGTCTAGATAGACAAACGATCGCAAGCCCGTCGGTCAAAACCCACATTATACAACTAAATGCCACATGTTTTCTAGGCAAGCACGGTATTTCGGTGTTACTACGATCTTATGTTATTTGTAGAAAAAAAAAAAAAAACCCGCAGGCAACGTCGCTTGAATACGCAGACCGCCCTTTTCGTAGAAAACAGTTTAGATGCTTCGTCATTGAAAGTGACCTTCTCGAGAACAAAAAATTAAAAAAATCGAGCTTTCCATTCCAAAATAGGAACGTGCACAAGTTTTTGAGCGTTCATACTAAAAAAGGAAAGAAAAAAAATTAACAAACCACGAAACAATCCGTTAGCATCAGCTGTTTTATTCACGCTCGTGCAAGGCAGTAGATAAATGCAAAGGCTGTATATATTTGCTTATTCTACGTATAGTAGAGAAATATGCACATACATTCACGAGCAATGGCGTGGCAACGAAGTCCACATGTGAACATACCACGCTCTATCCTACACTTTATACAGGCTGGGCTTGCTACCAAGTTATTTGGGAAGGGCTCAAGCTGAATTCACAGAACTGCGGTAACCACTGCCGGATATCGAACCTACAACCTGATTCTGAGCGGCAAATTGTCATATTATCGATAAGCTACTTCGTCGAGACCTAGTAGAACGCGTTCATTAAGCTGTATTGAAAAGAAAAGTTGTCACAAAATGGATCTCGGCAGAAGCCGCGAAAGTTCCTCGAGGAGACAGAATGGCTGCTTCGCTCAAAAATATACTTCGCAATAATACGCGACATTTTCTGCCTCTTGTTCAAAATTGCTCAGTTCTCTTGCACGTCGGACCAATTTGCTTATTAAGGTTTTCTCTCTCTCTCTTACACGCCAGTTTGCTATGCGGTAATAATTTCTGGGGTTTTACGTCCCAAAACCCCGATATATATATATCGACGCCGTAGCGGAGGCCTCCGGAAATTTCGACCACCTAGCGTTTTTTAACTTGCACTGACATCGCACAGTAGACGGGCCTCAACATTTCGCCTCCTTCGAAATGCAGCAGCCGCGGCCGGCATTCGATCCCGCGACCTTCGGATCAGCAGCCGAGTGCCATAACCACTAGACCGCCGTGGCGGGGCAATTTGCTATGTGACGTAAGAGCGGGCGAACAAGCAAGGTGCCGAGGCACCGCCAGGGGTTCTCATTGCTTTTTTGTAGCGGGCCCCTCTCACGCCTTTTCTGGAGAACTGAAAGTGTCGGTTTGCTGTAACGTGTCTCTTATTTGGTGCTGTAGTTGTCTCGTTCATTGGACAGAAATCGCGTGCTTTGATAAAGGTTCCACGTCAAGTTGATGCTGACAGCAAGTTACGAGCGTTCGAAATGATATAGTGACAGAATTGGCTCGGTGGCCCTGTCTTGTCCGGCGGCGCAGATTATTGATGGCGTAGGATGTCAAATGACTATACCATCGGAGCAGCGGGAAACGGCACGAGAACGTTATGTATCGCGTGCTCGTTCCTTTAGAGAATGAAAGATAAGTCAATGGCGTCGCCTGCTTTGGCGACCATTTATCATCTCTCCTGCATCGATTTGTCACGCTGTACAACGCCGACGCAGATGCGCGAGAAGAATGTCATAACACTTTTGTGTAATGCACTATTACGTGGCTTTACGTTTCAAGTGCGAAAAGTCTGAGCAAGCAAAAAGAAGTCATGCCCTGTAATCACGACAAGAATTTTGAGCGCGTTGAACCTGTGTTGTGAACCTACCGCCATTCACAACACGCCGCTCTCCATGCAAAGACGCAACGGCAGCCTTTGCCTGGAGAGCGGCATGTTGTGAGTGGCGGTACGTCATTTCGACATTGTCACGTGTACGCCGTTTCTTTTTTAACAGAGCTGGAGGTCGTGGGATCGAATCCGAACAACGGTGGCCGCATTTCGATGGAGGTGAGTTGTGAAAAACACCAGTATACTTAAATTTAGATGCACGTTGAACAAATCCACGGGGTCAAAATTATCTCGGAGCCCTCAGCTACAGGGTGTGCCTCACAATCATAGCTGGTCTTGGAAGGCAACGCGCCATCAGTTTATTATTGTTTTTTCTTTAACAAATCGTCACTGCTATGAAGCTATCGCTCGGTGCAGGGTGACAACATACACATTTCTGTGTTTCATTAATCTATCAATAGGTCAATTGTAAAAGAAATGAGTTTTCTCTAATTCGTTCGCTGATGGGAACGGTTCTGTACATTCTCGCACTTGCGCTGACACCGGCACTTTGGCATTCACAGAAGTAAACGAATAAGTAACAGGCGGACCCGACAAGCCCGTTGACAATCAGTGATCGACAGCTGCGCAGACTTCTACAGTAGTGGTTGGAGTAACCATTACCTTTACAGGTACTGCTTCGAGAGATCAATAAAAGGAAACATTATTCAGCGGCACTTTCGGAAGATGTTCGATAATCCTGACGTCAAGACACAGCGGAACAGTGGCGCTCAGTGAAGCACCGGGATTTTTCGGTCTCGAGTACATTCGGTCGTATTGTTCCAACAGACAGCAGCATCATGGAGGCGGTACCGTGGATTTTTCTGCTTTACTAGAAGCGCAGTCGACGCTGAGAACAGAGTTTTCACCATGACTCTAGGAGAGCGAACAAAAAGAAATGGAAGTGAGATTTGCTAGATCAATTTGCTGCACGGGACAGTGGAGGAGCAATAAACGGTTCAAGAGTGAGAGAGAGACAATGGAACAGAGAGAGAGAGAGAGAAATCAGCATCTTCGTGTACACTTGGAGCTGCATATCAAGTTTACAAGCGATGGCAAACACTTATCTGTCGGCGTGAAGTACACTAGTGACATCCTCATTACCTCCTTAGTCATTGACGTGTACCGCCACGGTTCACGAGTTTCGGCTTCTGAAAACAATCTCGAATTCAGTTGGTTTAGTGCTCACCAGTTCAGATATTTCAGGGCTTCATACTAAGCGAAAACTTCACAGGAAGCGTTCAGTGGCCGCTTAGGCTTCGTAAATTTCGCCTGTGGGTGTGTCAATCAACCATCCCGATGCAAAACGAGTATTCGCAGGGGATATATATATATATATATATATATATATATATATATATATATATATATATATATATATACTATCAAAAAGACACAGTGACAAACATAGGATTTATTCTGACGTTTCGGCTGGAGGCCAGCAAAGAAAAAGGCTGGCCTCCAGCCGAAACGTCAGAATAAATCCTATGTTTGTCACTGTGTCTTTTTGATAGTATATTTATCCCGATAGCCAGGAAGAACTTTTTTTGAGATATATATATATATATATATATATATATATATATATATATATATATATATACACTTCAAAGATAAATCCTTGGCAGCAGGTCAATATTATAGAATCAAAGGGTCACGTTGAAAAACATAACATTTATTACGACGTTTCGGCCGCGAGACCGGCCTTTCTCAAACTTCTACTACAAATGGTACGTACAGAGCTCTGTGCGTACCATTTGTAGTAGAAGTTTGAGAAAGGCCGGTCTGGCGGCCGAAACGTCGTAATAAATGTTATGTTTTTTCAACGTGACCCTTTAATTCTATATATATATATATATATATATATATATATATATATATATATGCGTGTGTGTGTGTGTTAAAGTATGCTTTTTTAAGTGCCGGACCGAAAGAAACTGATGAGGGTCAGCTTCGACAAACTCTGGCCCTAACTCCGGCAAACTCCGGCCCATTAGTCAGCATAACTGGATCGCCTAACCTTAACAAGTCCACAACCACGCGTAGAGAAATCCCTAGACGCTCGCCTAACAAACCAATCGGCACCTCTCGCCTTAAAGTTAGAAACGAATAAAATTCAAAAAGAAGAAACAAATCAAACGAAACGACACGAGTTCGCAGTTACCACGAAAGTCTGGCACCTATTAATCTTCGCCCAGTGCCCCTGCGCGAGGCAGAAGAACGTTGTACGACTACTGCCTGCGTTGTACGCCATTCCTTCCGAGCATCTTGCATAGGCTTGCTGTGAAGCCAGTAAAAGAAAAAAAAAAGAAGAGGGGGAAAGCATACAACGACCTCGAAAGACAAGCTATTGCATGGCACGCAGCGGGGTGTATTACCATGCATGAACCGGATTACGCAACTCCTTGGCGAGTTTCTCGGATCTCATTCATTTATGCGCCCTATTACGGGAACGAAGGAGCCCTCCTGCTAAACTTGACCCGTACGTTGAGCGAGGAACAGCGTGGAGGAATTTACCAGAGCTGTTACGCTCACCGGTGTGGATACGATGGGATAAAAATAAAAAAAGAAAGATAGCAATCTAGAGCCGTATCAAAGCCAATAGGCGAGGCGTGATACACGAGGGAGTACCTAAACCAAAGAGAGAAAGAGAGATAGAGATGAGAGAGAGAGAGAGAGAGAGAGAGAGAGAGAGAGAGAGAGAGAGAGAGAGAGAGAGAGCGAAGGACAATGAACTCGTTCGATTCTTGCGAATCGTCCGAATGAGACAAGAACAGTGTCGCAATTAGGGTCAGGAATTGGCGTGAACAAGGGGACGCAAGAACGGCAAAAAGGAAGGAGAACGAGAGATAGTCAGCGAGCCGAGTGAGGCAAATTGAAACGATATTGTCCCTGTCACTCAAGGAGGGAGACAACTCGAGGCGCATTGCGAGCCCACTTGGCTTCATTCATTCATTCGTTCGTTCATTCATCCATTCATTGAAGGATGGGGACATCACTGAGTAAGGCCATCCAAGAGAAATAATCAACAAGCGAATCCGGAAGAACGTACAAATGTGAAATGTGAAGAAGAAGCGATTCAAGATACAATGCGCACAAATACATGCATGAAGAAGTCATTAAAAGTACGATAGGTCATATCCCTCGCGCGCTTTCCTTAGCAGGATTAACACCGAAATTGATCCACAGTGCCCGGGCTGCGGGGAGGAGTTCAGAACTCTAGCTCACATGCTCTGGCAGTGTCCTGCGTTACAGGATACGTCACTCACCAGCGAAGAGGGCTGGGACGAGGCCATCACGAGTACAGAACTCAAGCGCCAGTCCAAGGCCGTCCAGAGGACCCGCAAAAGAGCGGAGAGGCTTGGCCTCCCGACTTCGACCTGGGAGCAGCAAGCGGCGGACCGAGGTCCCCAACGGAGATCCTCCGGCTAGTCCCTCAGGACCTCAATAAAGTTAAATGTCTGTCTGTCTGTCTGTCTGTCTGCTGCTGCTGTTGCTGCTGCTGCTGCTGCTGCTGCGGGTGGAGCTGGCACTGATTCTCAAGTCGTTAACGACCATAGGCGCCATACGTAATCTTTTTTTTCCCCCTGTTTTGGTGTAAAACACTAAATCATACCGATACGCTTTACAGGTACCCGTACATTATATGACGTTGTACTACACGTGGACACGATGCACTTCACAATTCCCGCCATGTCCAGTGGCCTATCAATGAACTGGAGCGAAAAATCGTTACTAGCCACAGTAGAAGGCAGAACAAAACAAGGTTGCCCGTGCAGGAGCCTGATAGATAGTATCCTGACCACAAAGAGATATCTAGAGCACGTTAATGAGCATCACATTGTTGAGAACAGAACTTGGGATTGTTGTCGTAGCATTGCGAAAGCACCAGCGCACAAACACGACAGGTACGGGAAGGACAAACACACCGCGGGCCATGCTTGTGTGCTGGTGCTTCAGCAAATCCTAATGGGCTCCTCCTAAACAGATATCACTAATGTTCATGTATGCTCCTGGTTCCCTCAGGAGGTCGTCAGCGGTGCGATAGCACTTAACAACAATGACCCGGATTACTGGTACAAAAAAGTACGAAAGCATGGCCGCCCATAACACAATGCCAAAAAGCGCGCAAAATGTCATCTTGAGCATTCCATCTCGTACTATGTCCTGGCTCTTTCCCGCTCTCTCTTTTTGCAGTGTTTACCATGTAACCTGCGCATCATAACTTCCTCGTCTAAACGCGGGTTCGATCCCGGCCGCGGCGGTCGCATTTTCGATGGAGGTAAAAATGCCAGAGGACCGTGTACTGTGCGTCGTCAGTGCACGTTAAAGAACCTCAGGTGGTCTAAAATTTCGAGAGCCCTCCACTACGGCCTTTCTCTCCTCTCTATCTCTCTCACTCCCTATCCCCCACCCCCACGGACGCTTAGCCGTACTCCCTACATGGGCTGCAGAAAGTAGCGTCCTTTCCTAACCGAACCACAATCATCGGTTATGAACAAACAACTCGTTCTTTTCCTTCCTTTACAAGCAGTACACGCACTCTCGATGGGCGCGATTCGACTGCGTCCTTTATAGCTCGGGGCTATTTCGAGAACGCGTGCATTCATTCTTCCGCGTGGTGTGGGCGTTTACTTCCCTCCCCGGCACACACCGCAATCATTCCGAGGAGTGTGTGTACACGGCGCGGTTGGGTGGCCGGACCCTCGAGCGGCTGTTCCGGACACCATGCCAAAACTCTTCTTCGCTTATTCGTTCGTATGCCCTCCCCGAAGGGGCGGAGAATATGAGTACGCAGTGTCCCGTCTTTGAACCAATTCCTTGCGCCCGTTACGAGGATGCCGGACGCGCGTGGTAGAATAAGCAGGAAAAGCTCATACGGTATAGAAGGGCTCATCTTTGTTGTAGAATGCAGACACAACGTGCCAGGGCTGGCTACAGATTAGATAGATAGATAGATAGATAGATAGATAGATAGATAGATAGATAGATAGATAGATAGATAGATAGATAGATAGATAGATAGATAGATAGATAGATAGATAGCCCTCATGGTGGATGAAAGCGGAACATAGGAGGCGCAGGAGAAGACAAAATTCTATGTGACAGCAATTTTTTCTTGTCCCTTTCTCCCGCCTTCAAATTCATGGCCGATTTCCCGTTGTTGGTTGAGCCAGACGCACATGGTGAAAAGAAAACAAAAGAAAGCTGAAAGTTCGGCTCAGATGCGCGCTTTACGCGTAGGATGATTTCATGCACCGGAGTATCATCGTATATGTGTCTCGCTTAATATACCACCGACTTATATACAGTGAACCGTCTGCCGTGCGAGTTAAGGAACAAATAAAAAGAAGAGAAAGGGGGTAAAATAAAAAAGAATAACAGCAAAAAACAGGAAAGCTGGAGAAGACACGGTAACATGAACACTCTTGAGCTAGGACAAGTGGAGATGCTCCGAAGGTGTTCGTCAGCTGAGCGGAACCGTGCAATGAGTGTCTCGCCCGCCCATATATACTACACAGCGCCATGCACACGCTACTATGTACATTCCACTTCAGTTGTTCCCGAGAGACCTCATAAGCGTGGCAGGCGTTCTATTTGTGATACTAGACCCGTGTCTATTCCACTGCACTCATCTTCTTGCGTGAAGAGGGGACGTGAGAGGAAGGCTGGCCATTCGGTCTTACTAAACAGCTACTGTGCGGGTAAAAAAAGAAGACTAGTAACACTCAAACGCATGTACGGGAAGATCTGCGTCATTCCCATTTTTTCCCCTTCCGCTTCGTTATTACGCTCCTGCATGATTCGACCAACACAGGGATGCCCTTCTTCAGCAGCAACGCCCACCCAAATTCTCTTGATTCCCGCTGCGACATGAAGCTATATAGCAGTATAGCTGCAGTCCGCCTAGTGCTAGCCGTTCTGCGTGTGCACGCGCAAGCAAGCCTTCGCTTCTGGTCCCGTGTCGGCTGGGAAAGACGGGAATGTGACGAGATTCCCCAAGTGCGCATCCCACCCATCACACGCTCTCACCAGCACCACCGCCACCCCGTTTCCCGAACCTCTACGCCGCATAAAAGACCACGACGAACGCCGCCGGGTCCCAGCGGAGAGGCCGACACGAGCATCAGCGTCCGTACCATATATGGCGGCGATGAATGCAGATTTATGCAAACTGACATCGCTCGGTTTGACGCGCCGCGCTTCGCTCGTCGGAGCAAACATTGGGGGGCCCGCAAACTCGCTGCTAGCAAGCCCAAAGCGAATGCGCAAGTCGCACGAGAAACGGAACGAACCGAAGCCTGCGGCTCTAGGGAAGTGACGGACGTAGCGGCAGCTCGCTTTATAGCATGCTCCTTTTCTTTTTTTTTTCTCAAACTGTGCCCACTGCAGCCCGAAGATATAGAATGTAGCGAAAACGCAAAAAGCCCCGCATGAATTACGTCATAAAATAAAAGCTCGAGTGCCAAGTTTTGCGAGTGTGCAGAAATAGCTACACAGCCAACCGCATGGGAGGGCAAGCCGGTTTCGATTTTGGAGTTTCAAATGCGGGATTGTAGTAACATTTAGAATGTCTAGCTGTTTATACTATGGTGACCCTGCGAAACACCGAAACACGCCGTACGAAAAACTCTATCCCTGGCTCCTTCCACATATGCATCTGGTTAGGGTAAACCGATAAGGCACGGCCGTAGACCTCCCACAAATAGCTAGCATACTGCTTGAGAAACTCCGGGCACGTTACCATTCGCTTCTTTTTTCTTGTCTTGGTGTCCCGTATGCGAGAGAACACAGAGTAAGGACCCGGATTCATAGCACTGGGTACAGCGGCAACACATGCGCTTCACGTCCACAGAGAAGAATTCTACATTTCATAGAAGGGCGCGCTTTCTTTCTTTCTTTCTTTCTTTCTTTCTTTCTTTCTTTCTTTCTTTCTTTCTTTCTTTCTTCTTTCTTTCTTTCTTTCTTTCTTTCTTTCTTTCTTTCTTTCTTTCTTTCTTTCTTTCTTGTGGAGCAAGGAGTCAGACTTGAAACAGACAAAAAAAGGTGCTAGAGAGCTTTCTGCACTCGCAAAATCGCAAGTACGACATCGCGAGCTCTATGTTCTCCTTCCATCGCTCGGATAATCGATCCGGAGATGTCACGTTAGGCCGCACGTGCCTGCAAATTCCTTCCCTTGCTTGAGGCGAAGCTCAAACTCCGGAAAATGGCTCTGCGAGCCGGCTCACGAAACGCGGTGCGTGTACCAGGCCGCATGGACGTCGGTCCGGGCGTGCACAACGCGCCCAAAGCGATTTACAGGTGACACATACGAAAGGAAAAGCAACCATCCGGGGACCTAACGAGGTAACGCAAAGGAACAAAAATTTAATCGAAGAGATCTTCAACAGTCTGCTGGCCACGTGTCGTTGTGCCCGGAAGGGCTTCTGGAAGACGACCTTCGTCTTTGGGGGACGCAAGAGATGAAGGGCGGGAACAGTGACAAATGGTTGCACCAAGTGCTTCACGAGACAAAGGCGCAGCAAGGGGGGGGGGGGGGGGGGGAGGACAACAGGAAGAACTTGACCTTCTCCAGGTTTATTATCTCGGTTATTACCCACCGGAACGCCCGTGGTCGCCGGCTTGGCGAGGCTGCTGGACTGTCTACGGTGTGGCCGGCGTCGCACTCACGGTGGTCGCTGCGCGAAGGGAAGAAGTGTCTCGTTCCTACAAGGTCTAGTGGGGGTCCGGCTGTCCGGCACCGACATGTAAGCCCAGAAAACCGAGTCATAGCGCGAACAACCGCTCCACTAATAGAAGCCGGCAATCCAGAGCCACCGTCGCGGCCACAGGAACAAACGATACGAAAAAGGGGCGCAGTATATGCATCCGGATCTGCGCCGCATTCTGGTGACTAGTGCAACCCGCACGCGCGCTGGCGTTCTCGAGAGAAAGTCCGATAATTACACGCGGTCTAGCTCCGCCAATCCCCGTTCCTGCTGCGGACGCCTCCGCATCTTTGTAGACCCGCGGAGTCGGTCCGTGTCCGTCCTTTTGTGCGTACGTTCTTCTTTTCTCGTGTCCTTCAGCCACTTTGCCGCTAGGCCGAGCTCCCTTCCTTGCATCTAAGCTCCCTTGTTCCCTCGGAAGAGGGGACACTGACTGGAGCGGCAGCGAATATTCGGTAACCCAGTTTGGGGAGCCCAATTTGCCCGGGGACGTGCCGTACGTTCGGATCCTCCACCCTTCTCGCGGTCGTTCCGCACGAAGCGCCGAGAGGACGCGGTGGATGTCGTGCTCGCTCGCTCACTCGACTCTACCCCTGGGTTTCTTGATGCGTTGCCCGCGAAGCTTCCAGTCCTCGCGCCATGCTTATATCCGGCCCGGTACAACCCCGAGGGGAGGACGCGTGGGTTTAGCCGGGGGACGGTGTCGCCTGCGAGATGGCGCTGGTGCCGTTGCAGCAGTAGCGGTGCGCACGTGTGCTGAAGACTCCAAGCGCGTGGGATGATGAGGTGTAGACGTCGTGAGATGAATACAATATGGCGACGAACTTCGCCTGCTCTATGTTATTGCTTCAGTGCCCTACGCTTGACGTGGTAACTCAATACGGCCTTCTGTATGTTCCGAAAGTGATTGCGCGTATGGCGTATATGCCGATCTTGTCGGTCGCATGATGATAAGGATAGGAGGAACGCACTCACGCACGCACGCACGCACACACACACACACACAATAATTAATGCGGCATTAATTATTGCGTAGTGGGTACTTCCCTAATTGGCGAAATGATAAGAGTTATGGCGCTGCGGATACGTACCACCTCTAGTTGCACTAGCTTCCCCAAGCGTTTAAAATGGCCTCTAAGAACATCGGTCCTCCAGCTTATGCTGCCACTGTGCTGCGGTTCCGCGCAGGCCTGGCTCTTTTTTTTTTCTTCTTTCTAATACTGCTACGCTGGCAGAGCGCTCAGCTGGGCATTCACATCGATAACAGTTAAACGGTCGGGACTGGAATTGATGAAAACAACAACGACAAAACGAGAGAGGTTTCATTAGTGCAATGTCGCGAAAGGAGTACAATTCCACAAGGTCTCGCCACCCTAAGGAGAAGTAATTCAGCAGCAAGAAAACAAGTACTTCGTCCTCTGCGTAACGCGCGAGGCATCTAACTGTCACGCCCACTCCTTTCGACGTAGCGGAACACACTACGGTGACGCACACCAGCAGTTGTATGACGTCACAAGAACTGGAGCATACGGCACATGGCATGCATGCCGGTAACTTTCCACCGTTCGTGCCCTCAGCACAGCATGAGACAAATGACCTGCAGCAGGCTCTTACAGAGACAGTTACCACACAACAGGGCTGCACGGAATACGATGACGTAGGTGAAGCAAGAAAATACCAATAACGAAGAAAGAAAAAGACAAAGGTATTCTGGAGTGGAGGACATGACAGTGCGGAGAACTGGGAGCATGAGCGCGAGCTAAATGAAGAGAGGGAGAGAGTGATAGGGAAAGAGAGACAATCAAAATAAATGCGTAACGAGGATGAGTTTGGAAGAGAAACAACATAATATCGCTGGCACAGCACGATGCAAAGAAATTGGTCACCCCTTCGCGTCTTCGACGTTTTTTTTTTGTTCTTTCCTTTTTTTTTTTTACACGCAGTGAACGGTCGAACGCTCGCAGTCTCCAGTGCGACAGGGCCTGAGAGTCCAATCTCCTCTGACGATCCACTTTCTAAATCCGAGACTGCAAGAATGAGGTGAGGGGGACGAGGGTATATGAAAGAAAGGGAGAGGGGGGGGGGGCAGATGGGTCGCAAGGTCTTTTTCTATCCTAGACTATATTTTGAGACTTTTTCCTTTGCTTATTACGTTCTTTCTCTCTCTCTTTTTCCGCAAGTTTGTTTTCAGAGTCATCGTCTTCGCGCGACGCTCTCCGGGGATCCATTTCAAGTTGGAAACGCGAAACTGCCCCAAGAAAAAAAAAAAGCTTCAATTTATGTCGTTTTCTTTTTCTTTTTCCCAAGAAACTCCTCTCGACGCGTTCAGAGAGAAAAGTCACGGGCCAAAAAAAAAAAAAAAAGGAAGGAAATGAAAAACAAAAGAAGCAAGCAGTAAGCTGGTAGGACATGGGCTTATAAATTGTTTTTCCCCGTGAGGAGGCCTACCCGGTCGTTGTTAGGGGGGCACTATACGGAGAAGAATGACCGTAGAACTCTTCCCCTCTATTTTGACTCAAGGTTAAATAATTGACTGTCCACTAGTACGGCTATAGTCGACGAGCCTAAGAGATAGAAAAAAAAAACAAAGCTACGAAGGTTCTCGTTTACGTTATATTCCCGTCCATACTGTATATATAGAAGGCGAACAAACACGACCGCGACAGAGCGAGCGACGTTGCCCATTCACTGAATACACAGATGTCCTTCGACAACGCTGTTTGCTATCTCCAGCTCGATGGATGAGGAGTCGCAACTCGCATATGCGTTTACGTTAGGTTAAGGGTCAAGGTCAAAACGTGAAATGAGTCCGCCGAGCGTAGGTTGCCCAACTCGAAGGCGCGAGACGCAGGAGCGTCACGAGAAGCGAATTGACGATCCTCCCAGGGGCCACATCGAAGGGTACCCTTAAAAAAAAATGATAGGAAAGCCGACATAAACAAGAACAATCTCTGTTTCAAATTAAAAAAAAAATGAAGAAGCCATATTGAAATCTTCGATTTCATAGTGCGAACTATAGATGAACGCAGAATGCTATGCGGGCGTTCTGAGTATTTTGGGGGGTGCCTCGAGGCGAAAGCTGTAAGAGCGGCAACGACCTATGCAATCACACCGTGCAGCTCGGCAGTTTGATGGCAGGACGAGAGACCACAACTAATACATATCAATTCAAACATCTGTGAGCTGTTATCTTAGCTACGATTCAAGGTTCTACAAAACCTGACAATTAGAAAAAAAGACAATAAAAAGCAGACGAACGATAACAATCACTGTTGCAAATAACAAAAGTAACGTTGAACTCTTCGATTCCATACCGCAAAGTATAGATGAACGGAGATGCTATGCGGGCGTTCAGCGTATATTGAGGTGCATCGAGGCGGAATATGAGAGCTCAGTGAGCTGAAAGAGCCGCAAATTCCAACGAAATCGCGCTGCGTAGGCCGGCCGCTAGAATTCGCGATGACAGCCAGGAAATAAAATAGCAGTTCGAAAGTCTACGATTCGTTAGCTTCTCTTTAAGGTACTACGCAAAGTTGGCAGTACAAAAAACAACAAAAAAAACAGTAAATATTCCAGGGCCGAGCCCCAACGCTGTCGCGGCTGAGCATAACTGAAGGACGAAAGCAGGGAAAGCAGGTAATGCGCGGGATGCAAATGAAATCATAGAATGTGAGGAATGCGTTTGTACGAGATTGTAGGGCATGAATTCTTACTGTGTTGTTCAATCTTGACACTCAGTTTATTAGCTATATTTATTATCCAGAAACGGTGGCCCTTCGTGTGCTGTGCTGTCAGTTCAACGTTTCAGGATGAGTAGTCTATAATTTAGGCTGACGCGCCGACTCCAAACTACGCATGACAAGTACTAGTCTGCATCACCGGTGTTACGCTGTTAGCGTGCAATGTGTAATGCGCCTCTTCACAAAGTTCTAAAGTATTACTTTTTTCTCTAAGTATATTTCTTTCTCGAGACTTTTGAGGCATAGTTCAAATACTATTTCAGTTAACAAACAACGACAACAAATACACGCGAAGCGAAAGGTGGGACAACATTTAGAAACTGACATCGGAGGAACTGAAAAAAAGGACATAATAATAGTACTTGAATTATAGCTTAGTTAAGTTATTAAGCTGCACTTAATTAGTGATAAGTTTGTTCAACTGTCCACGCTCGACACTGGCACATGCCGTATATGAAAAACGCGACTCTTTGTTTCGTCTTATTTATGCCGCGCTTAAATACGCATTCTAAATGCGCGCCCATACCACACATTCAACTTTACACGCCCAAATAATAAGCACTCGAGAGCTCTGCCCGAAGGCAAGCCAGCACGCTGCTCCAGATAAGTATTCGATTCAATTCGGCTTGATTTATTGAACTTTCTTTTTTATTTCTTCCGAGACACATTGGAAGAAGCGTACAAGAGTTAAACGTGCACAGCACTTGAGGAGGGTTCCTGTAGCTGCATTGTACTTGACAACGCGTACTCTGGTTACCCGTAAGTTTATACAGCACAGTGCAACATTAATCTGCTTTGTTTTACTATTCTTCCTGTGTCTAATGATTTAACATAAACGTACCAAACAAGCTGGGTTTATCGATCAGGTTGAAACAATACACGTACCAAAAATAACTGCTAACAAAATAAAGGAACAAAGTGTATTTCATAAAATTCGGAGGAAAAATCTTTTTTTTTTTTTTATTGTGCGAAACGTAGCATCCCGGCTCAATAGAACGTCCTTTACGCGATAAAAAAATGTATCGATAAACGCAGTGGTGCGGCCGTTCAGGCCGTCCAAACGAATTCAACGTTCCCTGGCGCTTGAGTTTCTCCGACGTTCGCAAAAACGCCGCCCTCTTCACACACCCACAAGCCGCAACATGCGCCCACGAACGATGAATACTTAAGCACGAACACACGCATTGACGCACGCATAGGCGCACTCTTCGAAACCACGCGCACACGCACGCGCGCTCCGCTCAGCATCCATAACGCCGCGACCTGCGAAGATTTAAGTGTTGCATCACGCACGCTCCCGCGCACGCACGTTGCTCCCTCGTGGGAGTACTTCAACGCGAAGGAGCATCGCCGCGGCCGGCGTGTACACTGTACAGCACCGGGCTGAAGAATACAGGTACGTAACACGCACTACGCAACAGCATGTCCATCAAGGAACGAGGGAAGATGAGGGAGAGCGGGGAAGAAAGGGAAGGGAGTCGTGATTAACAGCCGGCAAGAAAGCTTAGCCAGATATGAGAGAGCGCAGATGATGGAGGGAAAGCGGAGGGAAAGGAGCCGCGGCGTTATGCGTAGAGAGAGAGAGAGATGTACACGGAAGGCTAGAGACCGGATCGTTTCTGCGGAAAGGCCATGACGGTGTTCCGCATAAGCTTCCTCCGTGGTCAGCCAGAAGGAGATGGGGGCGCTGAAGATTCGCTAGCTAGGGCGAGAGATCTGCGGTGAAAACAAGCCGGCGCGCTTTGCGAGCCTGCTCCTTACCTCACGCGGCTTCGCGCCACAATATTGATTTTTTATTGTTGTTGTTTTTGTTGTCGTCGTCGTCGTCGTCGTTGTTGTTGTTGCTGCTGCTGAGAACAGTTAGGCTTATTCCCATTTTCTCCAAGTAATGACGCAACGCTACACTTGTTGAATTTGATGATGAAGTGGATCTTGAAATACCTGGTTCGGCCCATTCGATGGCTCGGTTGCTACGGCGATGCTGCTAAGTCGAGGGGTTTCATTCACACCAGTGATTGGCTGATAAAATGTGAGAAAGAAAACACAAGAAAAGGAAATGCGCGTCCAATTCGGTTTAAGGAACGTGTCGCAATTAGTAAACCAGCACGCCGTCTCTAAGTCGATCTGTATCTCTCCATAGCCTGCGGCTTATCTTGTAATCACGGCATTCGCATTATGTGTTTGGCTTAACCGACGAGCAAAAAATGGCTTCCTGTTTGTTTCGTCCCCATCATGCAGATATATGATAAGTATTTAGGTTCGGTACATCTTGAATTCTTACGTAGTATGAAAAGTTAGCAGATATGGCTTATCTCGTGTCAGTATTTTCTCCATGTACTAGATAATAAAGTCAGGGAATATATCCTTCACAGATTTGTGCCAGTCCCCTACAGAGGCAACAAGGACAGCGTAGCTTCAAATGTGTTTTATGGCGCTCCCCCAATGTTTACGAGAAGTTTGCTTTTGGTTCGCAGCTTCAATCGAACGCCACGGCTTTTGCTCTAGAGTAACGCACCACGTCCATGTAAAGGTTATCTTCTCCAATTTTCATTAAGTCTTTTCCTTTCTTCCCTCCTATACTTCGCTCCCTCCTCACTCCTCTTCCACCATGCGCTCTCTCATTACGGGTTGTAGAAATTACAGTCTTTCATAATCACAAACTCCCCTATTTTTCTCTCTCAATTGCACACCTCATTTCTCTTTCCGCGCAACTCACCCCACGAAACCAGAATTCGTTTCGGATTAAAAAAAAAAAAACACAAACACAGGTGAACAAGCACACTAGCAAGGAAGCAAAAATGCTAACTCCGTGGCAGGGAAACTCCTTGCGCCCGGAGCACTGCATTCTCGCCGCACTGGCCGTTTCCGAAAAGTGACCGTTCCGCTCGTTTTCCGGTCGTCCTCTGCGCCGGTGCTACGCGATTCCTCGGCTCAACCAGAGCAGCGAAGGCTCGGAACGGGGCGTGCTCAAGTATAGCACATTCGCAGCACGCGCCGTCGTGCGCTAGCAGCTTTCGAACGACGTCGAAGACGCCTAGACGAAAGGGGAGGCTGCAGCCCCATCCGAGGCGGGAATCCGAATGACGAGCCGTGCGGGCTTCTCTCGCAGGGAAACCCCCGTAGGCTCGTCACGATCTCCCGGTGCGATCACCGTATAGTGGGTGGGAGGAAGAATAAAGGGAATGTAATGTAGTGGGAAGAAAAAGAAGGACATAAATGAAGACAAAAAAAAAAATAACTAGAGATCTAGCTAAGGAGAAGAAAAGTGAAGAACCGATGAAGAAAGAAAGAAAGAAAGAAAGAAAGAAAGAAAGAAAGAAAGAAAGAAAGAAAGAAAGGAATGAATCTTGGAAACGTGCGTGTGAGTCAGGCGCGGGCTATGCATGTAAGTGGGCGCGCATTCAATGCAATAGCGAAGGGAATGGACTGCAGATACGAGTTGGGAATGTTTATGCAAGTAGAGAGAGAGAAAAAAAAAAAGAACAAACGTGCGTACGTAGTATAGTGAACGGGGAAAGGGCTAGATGAATGATTTAGGTTGTAAAAAGATTGAGCGAAAGAAAGAATATTACGTTCTACAGATTTTCCAGCCCGAACCATGGTATGATTTAGGAGTCACGCCGTAGTGAGAAGCTTCGGAACAATGTTGACCACCACGATTTCTTCAACGTGTACGTGAAATCTAAGAGTGTTAAGGAGAGGAAAGGCCAGCGAGAAAGCAATGAACGTTCACGTCATAGTTACTCAAGATTGATAGATCCATCGATCGATCGACTGATTGATTGATTGATTTCCGGGGTGTTACGTCCCAAAACCACAATATGACCATGAGATACGCCGTAGTTGAGGGCTTTAGGAAATTTCGACCACTTCTTTAACGCGCACTGACATCTCACAGTACGCGGGTTTCAACATTTCGCCTCCATCGAAATGTAGCCGCCGCGACCAGAGTTTGATCTCGCGACCTCCCGTTCAGCAGCCGAGTGCCATGGCTACTAGACGGTGGCGGGGCGCAGTAGCTACTCAGGATCTAAGGTAAAGGAAGTTACCATGACAGCCTTTGACACCCCTTTAGCGGTAATACGCATTTACTCGCATAACGATCGCACTCGCGTAATGATAACACCCCTAAATTTTGTCGTGAAAATTCGATTTTTTTTTCTTCCCCCGCGTAATGATCGCACCCCGAACTTGCCGCAGCGATATGTCGTGTGCCATGTCTAGCTGACGATCATCATGTCTACCATATGTCGAACGTTACGTAAATAACTCTTCAAGACTCACCAAGTGAACTCCACGCACCAAGCAGATGCCTAATTTTTGCCCACCCTTGGCGGAAACGTGCCGTATTAGGATAGCAGTAAAGACAAATGCCGTAGTTTTCACCACGCCAACAGCTTCAAGAAGACAGGCATATGTAACACGATCGACGGAACGGAAGATAACCTTCTGTGGGACTGCGATGAAAGTGCCGGTTTCGACAGGGAATCGAGCGGCGACGACACTGACACCAGTGACGCTTCAGACTCCGAATGAAAGTTAGGGAGTCAGTGAATGAAAACATTAAAGGGCAATATGCAATGAAACCTTAATAAGCGGTAATAAGGGCTTTCCCATGAATGGGCTTGTCTTACTGTTGTACGCAAAAGCGCCGGGACAGAACAAAATTCGCTGGCGTGGTGAACAATGAATCCTAACACTTGACACGGGAAGAACCGGGCGTGAAGTCCGAAGACCCAGCGCCTAAATCTTCTGCACGAGTGCGCAAGACAATAACATCACACATACAAACATCACTGCCCATTCGGCAGTTATGTTTAGGTCTTCGTGATCCGATACCCAAAGTGAAAACATATGCGCACACACGCGCAAGCACACACACAATAACAAGCATCCTTTAAACTATAGTGTTGCAAAGATTGATTGATTTGTGGGGTTTAACGTCCCAAAACCAGCTCTGATTATGAGAGAAGCCGTAGTGGAGGTCTTCGGAAATTTCGACCACCTGGGGTTCTTTAACTTGCGCTGACATCGCACAGCACACGGGCCTCAACATTTCGCCTCCATCGAAATGCAGCCACCGCAGCCGGGATTCGATCCCGCGACCTTCGGATCAGCAGCCTAGTGCCATAACCACTAGACCACCGTGGCGGGACTATCGTGTTGTAATGACGCCGAGTCTGTGCTCTGCGATTATTTCCTGCGTCGAATAAGCTGATGCCACCAGTTCCAGAGATGGAGCGAGAGAGAATGTGAAAACTTTTATTGACCATATGGTCATCAATTACGGGACTAAGTCTTTCAGACCATGCCTGGTCGCCACCTCTTCTGCTCTATGTATGGCCCGAAGCTGAACCGACGGGCTGTGTGTTGCAAGTATATCCTACCACGCCGCTGGTGAGGGAGTGGCCAGGAGATAAGGTGGAGGAGGGTTTTCCTTGCAGGCCCATAGTAACGTGCGAACTCACTGCTCCATACGCGGCCCGGGGATCAGGAGAACCGCAGTGCGCTTAATTTGTGTGCATGAGCTCCAACGTACATGCACTGAAGAGGCAAAAAAAAAAAAAGAAGAAAAAATAGTATACCTACAGTAAGAAGCGCGGCTCTACAAACGCCACACTGAGTAAAATGTAAACGTAAAAGAAAAATACACAATCAATCCAGCTAAGAGTACCATGCTCCGAGACTGAAATCCCCAATATGCGTCGCGTCGCTGAGATGACAGTTCGCCGTATAGAGAACGAGGTCGCAGACCCTTAGAATTATTTGAGTCTCTTTTTCATTTTTTTTTGTATAAAGCCAGTGTATACTCGCCGACCGCAATGACAAAATGGAAGTGTGCATCTGTGATCCGCCTTCTTCTGCTGCTACAGTTACTATGAATATAAGTGCAACTCAGCCACGGTGATGCGGCTGGATTAAAAAAAAATAAGCAGAAATGCAACTAAGTGAAAGAAAAAATAAAACGACGTTTGAAATGAAGGCTCGGCGTGCATCCAGACGTTGACGCAGTGCTCATCTGAAATCCAAGCAACGACTCGCTGTTTTGAAACGCGAATGCGAGAGCACTCGGAAAAATGAAAGCTAAAATGCCACCTACATTAATATTTTTCCAGCGTACACGGAGGAAAAGAGTTCGCACGAAGAGAAGTCTACGCAAAGCAACAGGTATCAAAAATTCCGCACGATGAAAATAAAAATTGTCTCGACACTCAGTGCATGAAAACAAACGTCGACTACCGCAGCATTGCTGCCCTAAGAAGCGATCTCGAAAATTTACTCGGAATTTTAACCGCGGGCTCTTTTCGTAACATTCCTTTTTGATTTGCCAGTTGGCATGCTTTCTTGCCAAGTAGAACGCAGCGGGTTGTTTTTTTTTTTTTTTCCCATACAAACGACAACGACGTTCAGAGAGGAGCGCACGGTTCGAACGCGTGAACAAAATTTTGCTGCTTAAGGAATCTACGGTAAACATTAACCGTGCGCCGACGCGCCGATAGAACGACGTTCAGCAAAGCCATACAAAACGGGCTTCACAGTGAACGCTCGGCACATTGCTATGCGCTGTTTACGAAATGGAGCACTTGCTTTCAATTGTCCAGTATAGATCAGTATTTGTTTTCTTTTTTCACTCGTGTATATGACGCAAGAACATCGAGAAAAACGCATTAATGAAATAGAAAAAAAAATAACTCATTTTAAATGTAGATAGGCTCCACTGCAGTTAGCGCCTGCGTGACGAGAAGCGTTCCTGTTGTGCTTGGCTCATGAACCATGTGTGTGTATGCACACCAAGTTCGGCAGAAAGTTGAAAGGTGAAGCCAGCTCCATGGGAGCGAAACTGTGCACGTATACCGGCGCTAATATAGCTGAAAGCAGTACACAGCGATTCAACTCAGCCATCACTTGAAACAAAATATCAGCATTTTGAAACCTTTCAGTGCTTCTATAGTTTAAGGGACAAGAAGAGAGCGGAGCGGGTTAGGAACAAACGCGTGTTGGGGACATATTGTCACGTGACGATATTAATAGAAATTAAGAAGAAGAAGTGGGCGTGGGCAGGCCACTGTAATGCGAAGGTAAGACAACCGTTGGTCATTAAGGGTAACAGAGTGGGTTCCTAGAGAAGGCAAGCGTAGCAGGGGGCGGCAGAAAGTTAGGTGGGCAGATGAGATCAGGAAGTTTGCGGGGATAAATTGGGCCCAATTAGCACAGGACAGGAATAATTGGAGATCCGTGGGAGAGGCCTTTGCCCTGCAGTGGGCGTAGACAGGCTGATGATGATAGCTGGTTGTCGTGTTGATATCAGTTCCACGTTATTGTCCCTATGCAGCAAAGCTGCCATGTTATACGAATGGACATTCACGGAAATGCGGTGCTGGTATGTACTACGTTAGACTGCCGAATCGGGACAAACATTACGGATCGCTTTCGTAATGAGCAACACTCTTTACTTGGTGGCTGAGCTGTGTAAAGTTAACAGCGAAGCTGTTCCATAGGTCATGCCTTCGCCATACGATGCCCGATGTTCCGCACTTGTATGTGACGGTGGGTCGGCCCCGAAGGCAGCGCACCGCGTGAGGTGCAGAAAGCTTCAGGCGCTGTGGGGAGTGAGTGTGCTGCCCATGCGTGTGCGTGAGTTTGTGTATTTAACTCCAAGTTGGGCGTTGGATTCCCGTCGCCGCTGCTGCCTTTCCATGACGCGAAATGCAAAGAAAGAAAGCAAGAAAAAAAAAGAAAGAAATAGCTCAATGGCTACATCGAAGTGCACGTTAATAAACCACCACTCAAGTTTAACCCGAAGTTCTCCATTAGGGCAGTAGGTCAGGCGGGTTAAGACAAGGAAATGAAGAAAGACAGACACAAAAAAGGAAAGAAAGAACGAAGACGAAAAATGGATATCAGTTTTGAGACGAGGGTCTTGGTGCAACTAACACAGCTTCGCTGTTCGACCGTCTCTATGCAGTGAAGGGGGCGACGAGTTTAATTAATAAATATAACTAAGGTGTTATAGCTATCTTCGTTTGGAGCGGGTTCCATATCTCGTCTCACATCACACTTTACCTCACGATGTTCTTGAAATACGACTCTGGAAACAGCACAAGGATGTAAATATAACGCGAGGATGTAGTAAATTTATTCGGATAGTGCACTGCCTGAATACTGATATATAATGTTCATGTCAAAAAAGAAGTATTTACACGACTGTTGTGTGACTGTCGTGACGGCAGTCACATAACAGAAATATCCACACGGCACGTGCAATGAGTGTACCACTCTTCAAGCGCTACATTCTCGTTGTCGACCGCAAATGAGAGGCACACAGCACACAAACACAAGTAGTAAGTTTTGAACACGTAGGATTCTTTATGACCCGCGCCTAAATTCAACGACGCGAGCGGGTTGCACTCCTCCCAGATTTAAATACAGCCGCAGCGGCTCAAAGTTTCACGAGTACGAGGCGATGGAGACGTACGCCACGCTATCAGCAAAGACGCCGAAGTTATCTTCGTTATCTCGTTGCACCCTGCTGTTCGAACCATGTCCTTCAGTTGTTCGAGTCAGGACGTGCCGAACCAACTAACCGCAGTAGTCACGCCCCAAAGTTTGCCCCTCAAAGGGACCGACACGGACCCATCTCAGTAGTCGGGGAATACCGCAATGCGTTCGACCGAATTCGACCTAGTTTCCATATAAATGCAAATCATATGGTCTAGCCCAATGTGTCTTGTGAAATGCGCGCGCAAGCGCATCCAGGATGACTGTGAGACGCTTTGCTTGGCTCCCACTGCTGCTTCGCGCTCGGAGCGCAACTGATGGTGTCGAAATAACGCAACGGTGTTTTGGTTATGCCTCCTCGCATTGTTTGCCACGGGGGCTGTGTAGCTTACACCAAGCAAAGCAGCAATGCGCGCAACGAGCGGGGAGCGGATAACCAAGAAACAAAAGGAGGGGACCATAAAACACCGTGACGAAAGTGCTGACAGTTCCACTGGCGGCTGACTGGGATTGAGTGGGGTCCGACTGACAGGCACAACAAAAGAAACGCCACTATTGTGACAGTGCGCCGCAGGCTCAGATCGGGCTAGGCTCCAAGTATTTGCGCTTCGGGACAGGCATGAAGTCGGGGGCAACCTAAATCATAAACTGGAGCGGCCACACGAAAAAAAAAAAAGAAAAGCACGGAACAACCACTATCCCATTTTAAGGGCGTACCAACAAACACTCGTTGTTGAAAGGTGGCTTCGCCGTTCATACCAGGTTCGCGGAGTTAGAACTTCACGTAGCACCTCGAACCGAGACTGCGTTGGTTAAATGACGGGACAGCGTTGTTCGCTGTAGGATCAAGGTGACCCCCGCATTTTTTTTTCCTCTATTGATTCAGCTTGCTGGGATTGTATAGAATCACTGAGCACCTGAAATTGCGATCCTCAGACGCTCCGGATCATTGCGGCCGTTTGTAAACGGCTCCTCACTACAACCAGAAATCTAATGATGATGATGACGATGCAGACGGTGATGGCTCGCAGCCACTGTGTTGGATCGGCCATGAATTTAGATGCTATGCGGAGATATACAACGATACATAAAAATAAAAAAATAAGTAAAGGGTATATATGCACACATAAATTTGTATAAAAATGCAATGGCAGTCCATTATTATTATTATTATTATTATTATTATTATTATTATTATTATTGTTGTTGTTGTTGTTGTTGTTGTTGTTGTTGTTGTTGTTGTTGTTGTGCGTTGATGGGCAGAACTTAAAGATATGTACAAAGAGGGATAGCAAATAGTGGAAGAGCAAGCTGACAAACTTTACTCAGAAGGTATCATAGCCAGAATACTTTTGCGGAAACATAGAATAGAAGAAAGAGATGAATATGAGCAGTACGAGAAGCGAATTAAACAAAAGGACTGGATACACTCACAAAAGTAGGCATATAAAAAAAGCGTCCAATTCAACCGTGTTTGATACATTAGAACTTGATTCAGTTGAAATTCACGTCTCCTTACCCGTTGACGTAGCTCAGAAGGAAGCAAAACCTATCCAATCAATCAATCAATCAATCAATCAATCAATCAATCAATCAATCAATCAATCAATCAATCAATCAATCAATCAATCAATAACTTCTCAGGTCGTTAGCGCCGCACTCATAGAAGGGTGATTAAAGAAGCCTTCGCCATGCCTATTGCCATGGCCCGACAAAGTGGCCGCACAGTGCTCACACCACACGGCTACCGTGACAACACTGGAGCATCATTAAGAACCAGCTTCGGTGCCGATTAACGGTATTTTCGCCTTACGAACTGAACCTCGCACAACACCGTATTGCGTAAATTGCAGCGCTCACCTTCACGGGCTGACTGTCCGGCTTAGCGTGTGCCAAGAGTAACGCATCGCCGATCTTATTAATCACGATGCCAGTAATAACCGTATGACCATTGCGCAATCTACCAGTACAATGCTACTCCGAACGCGCGCGTCGCGAGCGGCAGCCCCAATTCTGACATAAGAGAGCTGACATAAGCGCGCTGCGCCAAGTGGTACAAGATGGCGCCGAAACGATGACACCATCTCAATTTGTCCACGCAAGGTCGCGAGCGCTGGGAAGGACGAAGGAGCCCCCGCAGGACGTGGTAGGGCCTTGGGCAAGATAATAAATAGATTCGAGAGGAATTACCAATAAAACAAGAAAAGAGAGAAACGAACAAAAGGTATGACAATTTCCGATATAAAGGCCACGGAAGGAAGCGTTATGGAGGAAGCGATGGAGCTGCAAAGGGGAAAGGCGATAGGAGGACGTCGCACGTAATCCGAGAGCTTATGCCTCACGTTTATCTTGCCGAGGAGATATCGACAGAGTTAAGGCGCCGGGGGTGAAGACGAAAAGGTGCCTTTCGTGCGTGACCTATAGGATAAAAAATGAGAACGGGACAAGAAGTTTAGGCGAGAGAAAGGGTGGGGGGTGGTGGCAATACAAATCCGGGAACGAAATTAAGACCCTATACGGTGGTGGAAAAACCGATCGAGAAGGAACGTTACAGGGAGACCAAAGAACACACACACACACACACACACACACACACACACACACACACACACACACACACACACACACACACACACACACACACACACACACACACACACACACACACACACGCACGCACACACTATGACCGAACTTTTACTTTTAGCGGCTCAACTTTTCCCGTTTTCGCTCTTTTGAATGCGTTTAGTTAGCTAGCCCTACTTTTTTTTTGATGTTATCTCTAAAAGGAACCTTGGGAAACATTTCCCCTATTCATTTATTTTTAATTGGCTTTTCCGTTGTACCTCACGGTGGTACGGGCTACCCCACGTTATTTTCCTTTTCTTTTTTCTTTTTGGAGAACAGACTAGCGCGCGCGCGTAGACACACACACACACACACACGTACACCAGCTTCACTACCCACGTTCGGCAGCTCACACACGAACGCACGCCCGTACGCACACACTTACACGTACAGGCGTACACGGCCGCTCGCCCACGTGCTCACACACACTCATATGCAAGCGTACACATGCAACTATGCGCGCTGCGCACACACGCACACACGCACACGCACGCGCGCGCGTAAGGACGTACTCAGACACACGCACGCAGGAGCGTGGGAGACAAAAAAAAGGAGGGTTTAGCGGAGGGGGTAGACGGGAGACGATAAAGGGAAATAAATTGATGCGGCTCCGCAGAATGGCGAGGTTGCGGGAGTGCCGGGAATTCCCGAGCAGCAAGAGCAGGAGCCCCGCAGCGCAAGCGTTCGACGTCGACCCCCGGATCGGTGCTGGCGTCGACTCGCATCTAACTGGCGTATTGATCGCACGTCCGGCGCTACAGTTTAGCGGAAGCGCGGAGGCAGAAATAATGCCTGTAGAAGAAACTAGAGGGAAAGCGAGACCGCAGTTCGTTTAACCCGTCCGAATCTCTTTGTTCTTCGTTTCTCTCGCCCCGCAAGTTTAGAGCTGCTTCGCAAAGAACAGCGACCGCTCCACCGATCATGTGCGTACGCGTGAAGAAAACTTATACACAATCAAAAACGATACAGTTAAGCACGCAAGAACGATGCTCGCCCAGGGAGGCGTGTTGAGTGATCACCGCACGAAGGTCGCTGACAGTCGTCCACAGGTTGTTGTTGCTCCTGTAATGTGCGTCGACGCAGGCGCAACTGCCTGGCCTCTACATTGCTTATGTGGTAGGTTCGAGATATAAGTGTGGCTGTAATATGCTGGTAGGCGCATTTACTACCAGTACAAAACTGTGTGCACGCATTCATCACTTCAGGTACATTTTAACGTTAAACGACCCCTCCCATTCCCATGGTGTAGAATAGCTGAGAAAAGAGCTTGTCAATATATATCGCCGGTGAAGTCGGAAACTGCTTATTTCGATTTGTTTTAGAGAAGACACGTCGCGGTAACCCTGACGGAAAGTTAAAAAAAAAAAAGTTGTGACGCCGTTCTCACTCGTCGTTACAGCCGCATGTGTGAGTTGCGCCGCGGCAGAATTTTTGCTCTCTGTCGCGAATGTCGACCTTCAGCATTACTGACGAAATAAGTTAGACACCAAATAGCTGAAACTGTGTGAATATATTAGCGTCTCTCGCCGCTGCATTATACTGTAACGCCTTTATTCATTTGTAATGGCCTCTGATATTCTGAACAGAACAATTCTGGTACTATAAACAAACTATAGACGCATACAGCTTCACGCTTATTTCTATTGGTTTGCAACGTGTTTATTTATTAGTACTGATCATGAATAATCGCTATATAAAAAGGAAATTTTATGTTATATATCAGAATCACTTGTGTAGCGTAATGTTTGTTAATATTGATTTAATATACAGTGTCAATATTTAAAGGCAATGAATATGTATACACATCAACACTTCTTAACTTGCATACCCGCTTCCCTACTGCATTTTTAGCATCCTCGAACTAGCGCAAACCACTCTTATGTGGTCGGCCTTTCGCAAAACAGCCCAATGTGTTCTTCATTCGACCAGTTCATATCCCACAACATAAGAAAACACGGAAGTCGAGGAGCCAGGCACGGTTGTGCTAGAGATTTATTTGACAAGCACACGTAAGAACATTGCCAAATATATGTCATCCGTCTCACTCGAAGTCTTACTAATGAACCGTGGTATAGTAAACGACCTTAGACGTCGTCGTCTGTTAAAAAGCGACTGATTATCTGATAATAATAACTTCCGGAGTACTAACGTCAAAAAGCCAAGATGTGATTATGAGAGACGCCCTAGTGGAAGGCTCCGGGAATTTTGACCACCTGGGGTTCTTTAGCGCGCACTGACTTCGCACAATAGACAGGCCTGCGGCATTTCGCCTCCATCGAAATGAGCCCGCCGCTGCCGGAATTCAATTCCGTGACCTTCGGACCAGCAGCCGAGAGCCACAGCCACTAGACCTCCACGGCGGGGGCGCTGAGAAGCGACAAAAATAAAGCGTGTTTATGAGATGGCTAAATTATAATGGCGTATTCAACCGTGTGCTCCCAGAATCTCGTATATGCAGTTCGATAGGGCTTTGCGTTGATACAGGTTTAGTACAGAGGTAGGGTGCATTATCTGCTGCGGCTGAACATACTGTTGCAAGACATGTCAGCGATAGGCGGCGCCCACTCTTAGGCAACTTAGCAACGCATCCTAAAGATAACAAAGAACAGATATCAAAGGCCGCGATTTTGCTGGCTGCGCCAGCCGGAACATTTCGCACGTGCCAAAAACACGTCACGCACACCACGTTTCGAAAGTATAACGTATTAGACTAGGTACTTGAGCAATCGCTCTTGAGGAGGCGGAAAAGATGCAGGAAACCTGAACACGTGTTGTTCAGAATGCCTCGCCGCGCGTTAAATGGTTTGACAGATTGATAAAATGGCGCTCGCAGCGAGCCGTAACGACGCGCAAGCTCTCAGCTTGCGAGGTAAAATATTCAACACACAGCATAAGCTTGCGCTTGCTTGTCACCACCTTATAAACAAAAATTCCACCCGTTTCACAGGAAGCACGGGAATCTGTATGTGCAAGCGGGAACCCATTCATCACACTTGCACCTAATCCAAGTTCGAGACATCTGGCTTAATACGAGCATTCATCACATTCCCGTTTCCAGGTAAACAGCGCAGGAGAGGGGGGAGCTTGAAACGCGAGTTTCCAAGCGTCAACCCGTTAAAGGCCGCGGCGCCATCAGCCGATCGCGTAGCGCTCGCGAGAAACACCGTTAGCACCAACGTTATTCGTTGGTCTCGTTCGCTTCGGTAATATTTTTTTTTTTTCTGCTCGCTTCCGCTATCGTTAATGAACGCTGCGCGTAACACCATGCGTGTAAAGAAGATACCAAGGGGCCAGCGGGGGGAGGAGTACATGGTGGGATATAATGCGATAGAAGGGTGGAAGAACGTGGCATTTGCGAAAATTATATTTAGACGAAATTTTTAGAAAGCCACGAAGCAACAAAAAGAAACAGCGACTACACGGTCTGATCCCAGTGCTCTCCCTTTGCTCCCGCGCAGAAACCGGGTCATCACGGCAAGCAGACGCCACGGCGTGCCAGCCTCCCCCCAACCTCCCTTCCCTCTTCCCACTTCTTTCCCAGTTCGGAGAGAAAAGCTCGGCGTTCATTAGGGAATCGCCGATGGCGCGAGGCTTCAGACGCTTCTCTGCGCAAGCGCACGCTCCTTCCCTTGTTTCTTTCGGGAGCGCCACAAGCCTGGGGAAAATTGGGATGACGGAGAGAAGCAAAAGGAAGAGGGGAAGGAAGAAACGTAATAACGAACAGGGGAAATGAAGGAATCGAGAGAGAGACGAAGCAGAAGGGAGCGCGAAGACCGGAAGAAAGCAGTTTGAATAAGCGGGAGCCCGAATCGGTGACGTAGAATGTCGTCGCGTTCGCGCCCAACCCCGCAAGTCAGATGACATCGGAGACAGACCTCCCGTCCTCTCCCGTTCCTCCCGTTTCTTTCCCCCGACCCCAAACTGCGTACCACGGGCGAACGATTATCGTACGATTCCCGCATAGTATACGAACAGCAACAGTCGCGCTAAACACGTTTCCCCTAATTCCAAGCCTCGGAAAAAGCTGGGGACACGGTTTGCAGCATAAGCGATTTGGACACACGGTCTAGGCTTGTCCAAGCGCGACATTTACGATCCGCGAGCGTGACGGTGACTGCGCAGAAGACGGGAATTGCGCTCCGCTTTGAAAGCTTATTTATACACGCGTCGTGCTGCTGGAAATTGAGGAAATAGGCTTCCGCGGAAACGGGGGCAGAGCTCTACACAACCCTTCTGTGTCATTTCAAAAAACGCGTCGCGCGCTTCCTGTGCTCGCAGTAAGTTTCCCTTCGACCTGTCAAATTACGTGCCTACATCTCATTTTTCCAACTGTCTCTCAAACAACTCCCCATCTGTGCTGCGCCATGGGGGATGAATGTATTCGGGACCACGGCCGGAGCCCGTGATGGATGAAGGAAAGAGAGTACTGCGCGCGTTCCAGGCGCTCGCAGTCATCTCGACAAGTATATATGGATGGAAGTTGACCGTGTACAGAGAAGGCGCGCTTCCCTTAGTTTCAGGCGCTAATGCCGGAAATTAATCGACAGCTTCTTTGGCGAATGTGCGAACAGGATATGGTGCGCTGAATGTAAAATATGTGCTCTATGGTTAATGAGACGCGCGATTATTCGCTAGAAAATTGAGGTCAAGGTCGAATGTCTTTTGATAAAGGACGATGGAGAGAGAGCTAAGGGTACTGGAAGGGCCGTTAGCAAGACGCGTGTCTTGTTTGCTACCTCGCACTGAGCGTTTTCGTTCTTACAAGTCCCGGACGGGCCCGGCCTCCTCTGACGCGTTCGTTTTTGACTGGGACTTACCGGAACCCCCGCCCACTGGTCCGAGACCGGTCGGATGCATGTTCGTTCTTCGCGTAACGAGTGGCCCCTGAGCGGCCCGGGGCAACCCGAAAGAATTCGCTCGGGATGCAGCTGGCGAGCCAGGTACGCCGCTGGGACTTTTGAATCACGTGACAATGGCGTCACCTCTGTCAGCGAGACTTCCGCGGGTCGCCGGCGGACTGGCCCGGGACTCGGTAAATCGAATACGCTCACTGGGACAGGAAAATAAAGGGAGAAAGAGCAAAGAAGGGGACTCAGAGTGCACTAGTTAGACGAACGCACGCATGAACAGCCTACAGGAATACCCGCGGCGATGTGCCGACTTGGCATTGTATAGAGGCGTAGTTGTTGCCACACTTGCCAGTCAGGTTCGAAGCCTTCGCCCAAGAAACTATTGCTCCTTTAAAAACGGCCGAGAGTCGAGCTCGTTTAATTCTGTCAGCACCACCATCCCCACCCCCGCCGCCTGTCTTAAAATAAAACAAGGAACACATGAGTTTCCAGCAATTTAAGCAAATGATCAAGCACTGTCATCAAGTGAGGTCCAAATAAACTGCTTTAGTTTGACAAGCGGCATCGATGACAAATTTAGTTCATAACATGAAGCTAAAGCCGGAAGCACAAATGCATCCAGCGGCTAGTCTTACATTTCCTCTTTCTTGTTTTCGGAAACGCTGGCCTCACGCATCCGCTGCGGTCGAATAGAAGCGAGAAGATTTTTTTTTTTTCATCTGTGCTTTCTGAACACTTTTAGAAGTGATGTCTCGCGTAGTACGCATCCTCTTGTTAGCCCACAACAAACCTATACCCTCTCCATTTCTGCATCCGCTTTAATGACATTTACGTAATAGCGCAAAGAAACGCTAAAAGAGCGTCGTCAACTGACTTGCTTTCTTATCCTGCATCATTTATCGCTTCCGTAACAACCCCCTCTTGTTTCACAGAAAGGGAACCGAACATAAGAAGCGCTGCTTAATTTTTTACCGAGCGCCGCCATTTTCCTTTCTTGCGTCACTTCGCTCTCAACGATTCTCAGTACCACTGCGTCTCTTATAGGTTTCTACACGTTTCCCTACTAATACTCTTTCCGCTACCCGAGTACAATGTACTCAACTAAAAATGCCCTTTCGTTACAATTCCTCCATTTTCTCCGCCTTTGTATCTTTCTTTCCCTCTTACACTCTCGTTAATATCTCACTCTACTCTAACAGAGCATGACCGTCATACAAAAACCTCATATTACACTAAACGCACGCGCGAACATGAAGTACTGGGCGCAGTCTTTCGGGAAACCTGCAAGTAGAGTCGACTGAACACCGCAAGAGACTCTCGACTGAAAACGTGAGTCCCGTTAAGAGTGCCACCCAACTCCCTCTCAAGCGCTTCCTCTACCTCTCAATTATACTACCTGACTCCGAACTCCGCGCACGGCGAACGATTCTTCGCTGCAACGCACCGACTGCCTCGGAAGCTAATTAATGCCTCGCAACACGGCCACGGCGAACCCCCCCCCCCCCATCCCCCGCCCTACTTTCCTGTCTATATACCCTCCGTGAGTTGTAGCCCCAGTAGCTTACCGAAACTGCCGTCCAAAATGGTCAGTGCAACGCCCTAATGAGCGTAAACGTCAGTGTACTAGGGGCCAATTCAATGTTCCGAGAGGCCCATTAAGAAAAAAAAAAGGACAAAAGCCAACGAAAGGACAACAGCATAGTGTAAGACGAAGCAGAAGATTACTACAACACCTGGCAATAAAAAGCGAGCTTATTTTGACCTTATTTCTTTTTATCTTCGTCGTCATTGTCGCTGTTGATGTTGCTCGCTCTTATAGCAGTGCGAGAATTAGAGGCAGTTTTATGTTTTGTTTGTGTTTTCTTGTTTGCGCTATTACACGACGCCTTACCTCCATTAACGAGAGGACGCTTCGAGAATACAGCTTGGATGCTTTCGCAATAGGAAGGCGTCAGCGGAACAGCTTTGTTGCAGAGCAAGGTAAAGAAACGGCCGGTGGCTTTAATTGTCTAGTTGCGTGTTAGTTGCTATTCCTTATCCTCATTACGCGCAACGGTGCTAAGTTGGAAGAGAAAGTAAATTCAGCAATAGCGTCGCTTTATTATTTATTTTTCTGAGGCGCTCTTTTCCCGTGAGTAATAAGAAACACCCTGGAGTAAGTCATTAACTACGAGATTAGTGTGCCCCTCACATCGGACTCTGCTTACCACTCGCCCATCACTGGCAATTACGAAAAAATCGCGCCAATTCGAAAAGAAAGGCCTTTAATTATACATTAATGCTGTAGAAAACGCAATGAAATGGTCGCGGAGCCTGGTCAATCAATGTCTCGTTAGATACGGATGAAACGCACTGAAAATAGTTTTGGCACATTTGACAGCGTGATATCACATGTGAAATTTGAATGAAACCGACTCTGCCCCTCGACGTCGATTTAATGAGAGCGCAATCATTATATTCAAGCAAATGAAAGAAGTAATAAAGCCCATAGTATGTCGTAGCACTGCCTGTGATGCCCTATGCTGAATAGGTAAAATGATTTCACCTCTATGCTACGTATTTATCTAAAGGCACACTGACAAATGATCCATTTTAATGGGTGGCAAAGCCTTCGAAAATTTTCACGTTCGTACGGCCTATGGTCATTGCTGTGACCTAGGAAGATGTCACTTCAAGATGGTGACGATATGCAAAACAGCGATTGAAAAACAGTACTGTTTGCTGTTACGTTGATTTAGTTAATTTGCTTCGGTTTCGTGTCTACAACCTAAGGGACGACCATAATAGCCATGGATAGTTGAGATAACAACGAGGACAAAGTGTTAGAAGAAAAATTTGTTTATCTATCTGTTATTGTGAGGTAACTTTCCAGTAAGAAGAGTATTAATAAAAGTTGCCGCCTAGTTGTACAATATGTTGCAGCTTGAAGAGAGTCGGAAGACATTCAGTAAGCCATCTGACCATTCCATCATCCGGCGAATGACTGCAGAGTTGCAACACTATGACAGGAATCAAACCTCTTCGCAGGAAGCCCACTTCTTTCCAATGCATTAACGCAAGCGCAATGAACAAAGTACCCTTCACCCAGTGATGGTGGTAAATGTTCGACCCATTTTCTTTTTTTTTTTTTGGCATATATACACGGTGTATTTTGCGGCGAGCCGCATAGTGAAGCGCGCACGCATGAACCCTCCTTGCTCATATATCTAATGTGCCCTTGAACACAACTTTAAGAAAGATTGACTGCGCTGGTATTTGTAGAACCATATATCTCGGTTTTGTGGGATACGACAAATCAAAAGAAGGACATCATATCTTGTGTCGAAAAGAAAAGAAGAAAACCAAAATAAGGCTCGGGTAGCATAGCATTAAAGTATCAGCGTTTTAGTGGAGGATTTTCTTTAAAAAAAAAATGTCCGCTTCCTATTCCCCCCTCCCTTTTCTTTTCTTTCTTTTATTTTTTGCACGAAGGCGCACGTCGCATAAAGGACCACTAGTACATAATCCCCGCTCGAAACTTTAAGTCCTTGATTCTCTTATTCCTGTTCAGCGAGCGGACATAACTCAGAATTTTGTGAACGTTTTTCAAGTATCAACGTTGGCGCCTTCCCGCGTGTAACGGCGACCTTGATGAAGGTCCTTCGAACCACACTAAATCGTAAATCCGCCCATTTTAGGCGACATTGGAGAATTTGAAAAACAAATGAAATAGCATGAGATGGGAACGAAAAAAAAGAAAGATTGAGAGCTACAAGGAAGCTATCAAATAACTGATGCAGAAGTGCTGCTGGTGAGTTTAAAGAGAACAATCAAGCAAAACAAAAGTAACAACCCAGCAAGACGCATAGCAGCCTTCCTCGCCAAAAGAGCCGCTGCTATGGTTCGTGAGCATTCACAGAAATCTGTGGGGTCCAGGCACTCGGCGAAGCGCGAGGGTCACTCAATAAAAAGACACGAACACGAGGACATAGAAACAGAGTGAACGAAAAGTCCCACGCGTAGAAAGCAGCGAACGACCGGATGCGAAAGAAACTGTAGAAGACGACGTCACGGCTCGTCGCGGTGCTTTCGCGCACGAGTCCACGGACGCATGCTGTGTCGTTGCAAACTGCTCAGATAGAAATAAAAGAAGTGTGGAGCTCAACGATAACAGACTTAGAAAGGAAATGATTTGTAAAAAAGGAAAAAAAAGGAGGACGGGAGAATATTGCAAAGAAAGAAAGAAGGAAAGAAAGAAAGAAAGAAAGAGAGAAAGAAAGAAAGAAAGAAAGAAAGAAAGAAAGAAAGAAAGAAAGAAAGAAAGAAAGAAATGGAAAATAATGTTTGCGACGAGACGTGTCTGTCGTCCAAGTGTATTTCCTTCTTTTGCAAATTCCCCGCGATGATTTGGTTTCGTTACAGTCAGCAATGAAAGAAAGAAACAGTTAGGAAGTCATCATATACGCAGTGGCTCAGACTTGAAACATGGGCTACTTGAGAAATGGCACCGAGAGCTTATAAGGCACGAACGAACCGGGAAGGAAGGGTTATTCCCTCTTTAGTATGAATCTGTCATAACACGGAAATGATACGCGGCTTCTCAGGAATAGTTGCAATAGTTGTCTACTGCAGTTGAACTTACATTGAGCCAGCATGATAGTCTTGGGCATGGATGGCAGCCTTTGACACGGCTGCTTCCGAAGCCGCATCGCCCCAAACCGGACGGCTAACGTTTACAACCATCAACGAAAAGGGGACTTGTCCCCTTTTCATTTACTTTATGATTGGCTTAAGCCCTTTACACCTACGGGTAGTGCGCCCCCCCCCCCTCTCCCTCCTCTTTTATCCTTTAAGTTGTTTTTACTTACGGGTGTTTTTGACTTAGACCATCAGCTGTAGCTTGTTCGTGGCAGCTGCATCAGCATTGCAACTCAACACAGGTGACGCTACATATGCCGTAACCACGGGCCTCCGCGAACAGCGCGAATGGGTGGTCCGGGAATCGCTTGTCAACTCGCGGTCCGCTACCACGAGAGAGACACTTTGCGCGTTGGCAGTCGTCTTGCGGTTTGGCGACCTGCTTCGCCGAAGGCATGAGCGTGAGCCCGGCAACTCGCGACGCGCGCTCACATTCACGAATGCGAGAGGCACAGTTCGTAGTGTTCGCACGGAATCGCGAAGACGTTGTGCTTTCTGCAGGTGAGTCTTCACATTTGCTTCTCCATGACATTCGCCTGTATGTGGCAGTGCCTACACACGCGGCGCTCAAGGTGACGGTACCCCTATTTGGCGCCCTTGGAAGGGAAGCATTAGACGGAGAATGAACATTGCAGGTGCCTGTTTAAACTATATTGGGGAAGCAACCAGGTGTCATAGGCTAATTTGTCGCCGAAAAGACTCCATGATGCGAAACACTGTAATTATCTGAGACCGCCAGACCAGAACGGTGAGAGAATTCAAATATGACGCGATCTCCGGGAAATTACAGAAAACAAGAGTGCTCATTACTGACGTCACTTCCGCGACGGACATGACGTCAGTTAATTCGTGAATTCGCGCCTGCACATTTCTTAAAAATAAAACCTAAGCCTCATTGCAAACCTACCGACCGGGCAAGCCTGGTAATTCAAACACACACACACACACACACACACACACACACACACACACACACACACACACACACACACACACACACACACACACACACACACACACACACACACGGAGGCACGCGTTATAGCTTCGGTGAATTGGAAGAACGAGGAAACTAGCTGAAAGGCAGTAGCGGACGCAAGACGGAGAAGGGGTGGTTCGCTAACTGCAATGCGACGACAGCTAACCTGCGAGCAGCGCCCCGAGAGGAAAGAATGAACTAAGAAATTGAGTGTTTATGTACATAAAAGAAAAAAAAAAGAAGAAAACGCGAAGGTGTTGAAGAGCGAACAAAAATCCCTAGAGTGTATGCGTGAAAGACTTGCCTCGGGGGACCTTCAGCCCAGTCAGCGAAGAAACATAAATAATGACAATAAGCAAGGAAAAAGAAAAATAAAGTCACGAGGAGAATACACGCAGGGGCTTAAGAGGCGCTCCCGTAATGAAGAGGGGAGACGTGAATTCCATGTTATTATCGCCCGAAACAGTGAATTTTGTCGTTTTCTGTTGCGCTGGGTCCCACGTTCGCTCTTCCTGCTTTGGCTGCTGTCGTTTCGACAAAGCCAAGAGCGAAAGAAATATCTTCAAGAGCAGCGAGGCGGATTAAAGATGAAATAAGCGGTCCCCGGAGGATATATATATAGCGTCACGCATGCGCTGAATAGTTAAGGACGAGAACCCATTAAGGACGCATCAGGAGCTTTTCGGCGCAAAAAAAACAGCAACGTCCAGCTTATGTAGGAAGTTTGAAAAAGGCACATCGGCTCAGCAGTGAAAACAAACTATTGCAGTATTCGTCGCTGTAGTCTCTCGCTCATGGGCCATCATTTTGAATATCGATCCCTCTCAGCGCTTTACCACGCGTTCTGTATCGTACGAGTTGATTGGCTATAAGGCGCACGTAAATGAATTCAGCTCTCGCATTGACGTGCATCTTACAAAAACGTTAGTTTCGCTTTGCATACTGCTTCCGAGTGCACTAATGGGATGGCCAGTCGGTTTTTGACGTCATACTGAACGTAACGCCACACGAAAGCGAACGCGTACCCGAATGTACGCAGCTGTACAGTGGTTACGATGATTTACTGCGGACCTGAAGGGAATGGTTTCGATCCCGGATGCGGCGGTCGCTTTTTCGATGGTGGTTAAAATGCTGGAGGCTCACGCGCTGTGAGCTATCAGTACGCGTTAAGGAACCCCAGGAGGTCAAAATTTCCGAAGCCGTCTACTACGGCGTGCCTCATGACCATATCATGCTTTGGCACAGAAAACCTGAACAATTATAACTGATTAATATAACTGATAGACGATGCCGCATTCGTAGGCCCCTTCGAGCGAAATGGAGGCAGGGCTCCAAAACTCGCCCTTTTTGTTTTACACGCAGTCCGGTCCCCGCGTTGTAAATGACGACACATATGGTTACAAACGCGGTGATGCCGAAACATTTCGTGAGGACCGTACGTGTCACGTGATGTGGCCAATACAAGACCAGCGCATTTTTTTTTCTATAGAAACTTGACAGATTTACACATTATAGCTGCATTCAGGGTTAACGTTTCCAGCGCTTTTTTTTTATGTTGCGCCATTGAAAAGGGCACACAAATTTCAGAAAGGGCATCGCGTTGCCAAAACGTCAATTCTGATTAAATACAAACAAAAATTGATTGATTGATTGATGTTTGGGTTCTTGCGTCCCAAAACCAGCTGTGATTATGAAAGACGCTGTAGTAGAGGACTCCGGAAATTTTGACCACCTGGGGGTTCTTTAACGTGCACTGACATCGCACAGTACACGGGCCTCGACATTTCCCCTCCATCGAAATGCAGCCGCCGCGGTCGGGATTCGATCCCGCGACCCTCGGATCAGCAGCCGAGTACCATAGCCACTATAGTCTGTTTCAGGAGTTCCGTACAGCTGAGCCAAGGCTACGAGGCCATTGAGCGAAGAATTCTTCCGAAGCGAGACGAAATGCCGTTGTTCGGACACGCACACCCCGCTTCATCTTCCTCCTCCCAGGGCTGCAGCTGCCACTGCAGCGCCCGCCATTGGCAGATGACAAGCCGCGGAAGGACACGTTTAACATGTGTTCACCCTCCGGATTGGCCGAAGAAGGCTGTAGCTTCCACAGTGCTGCACGGCACTTCTGAAACAGGCTATAGACAACCGTGGTGGGGCACAAGCAAAAATGTTTTTGATGATCGCACTCGTTTTACCTGAAGACCGCACTTAAAAAAAAAAAAAAAGCTGTCACGGCCGTGTATTGCACGGTGAATGATCGCCGACATAAAGCATACCGAGTGGCTGACATTCAATGCTGCAGGAAGCACTCTAGCTTTCACTCGATACTTCGTTCTTTTTTTTTTTTTTTTCAGATTATATGAAATGGACCATCATCGCTTCAGCCTGAAGAAAACACTGTCACTTCCACAGTTCATTATGACAGCGTGGAGGAAGATCATTCGTTACACCGCGCACGTGAAAAGAATGCATTCACTACGCCTCGGGGAATTTCATTGGAAAAAAAAAAGAGAGAAATCGAGAGCACTTGCAAAAAATAAAAAAAAGATACATAGTGCGCAAAAAAAGAACCGAATGTGGGCGGCGATAGGGGAAATGTACCATGTAATGCGCGTACCCTGCCTTCGAGTCAGTTTCGTGACCGGCCATTTGTGCGCCTCTCCTGTGCTTCTGTCTGTGTATAGTTATCGTATTTTCTGGCTCTTTTTTTACGGTGGCAGCTTTTACCAAAAAGCTTATTTCGCTGTTACCCTGTCGTTACAAAACAATTTGTGGCGCCTCTTTTTAACCTCTTTCCGGCACCAGCACTGCATCACGCAGCCTCATTTCGCAAAAAACGAAGCTCGCTGCCTCAGCTAAACCGCCCATAGGTAGTTTATCAGGTTATAACCTTACCGAGTGACTCGCACGCTCTCTGGCGCTGACACCTACGCGTTCGCTTGCTTGCAGTTGCTCATACGTCCATTAATTTACCGGCTCAATATCACTCAGTCCTTGACGAGTTGACTAGAGTTGGCTCTCCCAGTGCGCCGCTCTAACGGCTATGCTGAAAGCATCAACCCTCGCTCATTCGGTGACTCGAACGCTCACTAGTGTTTAACTACTGCCTACACCTTACTACTGTTCATTCTCTTTGACTCAATGACATCATCGTACTAAACTTCGGTAACTTAATACATGTTACTGAGTCTCTCTCAAAACTATAGCTGGTTTAGGGACAGTGTTCTTTTCACCTCTTTTAAAGACCCATTTTTTAATTCTCTATTATCTGTAATTGATTGATTTCTGGTGTTTCACGTCCCAAAACCAGCTATGATTATGGGAGACACCGTAGTGGAGGGCTCCGGAAGTTTCGACCAGCTGGGAGTTCTTTAACGTGCACTGACATCGCACAGTACACGGGCCTCAACATTTCGCCTCCATCGAAATGCAGCCGGGGTTCGATCCTGCAGCCCTGGCGGGGCTCTATTATCCGCACTCACTCACTCACTCACTCACTCACTCACTCACTCACTCACTCACTCACTCACTCACTCACTCACTCACTCACTCACTCACTCACTCACTCACTCACTCAGCGCTTCGACTTCCCTGTAGCACCTTTCTCTTCGAATCCAATGGTGCGAAACCACATGAACGGCCCTGTCAACTGCCCGCAGGGCACCCAGAGAAGCCCGCTGTGTCGGCAAAGTCCTACAAAAGGACGGGTATGCGCACTATCTGCTGCCACAGCCACCGTTGCCGCGTCGCATTTCGCCGACGGCGACAGCTGCCGCGCGCGCCGCCAGCTGCCGCAGTGCTTCGAGCCGTAAAATGGGAGGTGCAAACCTCGGCACCAAAGGCGCACTGCTTTCAACTTTTTCTTCTGTATAACGCAGTATGCGCCGCTGTTCTGTTTTCCTTCGACTCCTTTTTCGCTGACTGCGTACACACCGAGAGATGATGATAGACCAGAGGCGCAACACTGCAAACGCTGATTGGAACAAATGCGCTACGTGCTATACCCTACCGTGACTCCGGAAATCACGGAGCGCCGCCGGGAAACGCGGGAGACAGAGATTTATTCGGAGGAACGGGGTGGGGAAGGCCGGACGAGCTGCGAGTGGGGCACCTAAATCAACTGACATTGCTGTTTTTCCTTTTCCCTTAATATTCCCTATTTTTTTTATCCCCACCTCCTTACCTCAAACACCGATATATCGGACGTCTTACCTGGCCCACCTACGCCACTGGGTTAGTCGCAGCTTCCATACTACCCGGCGGCGATGCGTAGTCGATCGACTGAACGAAAACAAGAAGATCAAACAAAATAACAAAACAAAAAAAGAGAACAGCACTGCCATGCGGCGGCTGCCGGGAATGGAAGGTCACCGCAGCAGACGGTGCGAAACAGAGAAATACATGGATGAAAGAGAGAGGTGTTCAAGAAAGCGGAAAGGTTAGGCTCCGGAGGAAATTGGCAGAACGGAAGAGAGAGAAGCGGAAGACGAAGGAGGAAATTGAGCGGCACCCGAAAAAAAGAAAAAAAGCAGCGGATGGGAAGGTGCGAGGCGTATCGTTCAACTGGGCGCGCACAGCGGGAAGTCGGACGGACAGTAGTGACGTAGCAATCAGGGAGGTGCGCGTGAGCGTGGCTGTACGTATATACAACAAAGGTGTTTACGGATGTTCGTTAAGCGTTCGTTATTGGCAGAGGACATATATAAGCCCAGCCGACGCCCACATAGAAGATGCGTTACACGAAGGTTTTTAGTCGTCGCCGTAGTAGTTGTAGTAGTAGTTATACTAGTGATACACTATAGTAGCATTAGTAGTATTAGTACGCCCTAGTAGTAATGGTGGCGGTGGTGGTGGTGGTGGCAGTAGTAGTAGTAGTAGTAGTAGTAGTAGTAGTAGTAGTAGTAGTAGTAGTAGTAGTAGTAGTAGTAGTAGTAGCTGTTATAGCCGGACTAGTAGTTATATACCAGTGGTATTATAGTAGCATTAGAAGGCATTACTAGCAATATTGTAATAACATTATAGTAGCATGTGTAGTAGTAGTAGTTATATACCAGTGATATTATAGTAGCATTAGAAGGCATTACTAGCAATATTGTAATAACATTATAGTAGCAAGTGTAGTAGTAGTAGTAGTATTCATACCTCTACTGCGCGCGTTTTACAGCCAAGAGCAGCAGTGTGCCTAATACTGCTCTCGAACTATGTTAGCACCCTTGTGAACGTGCCGATGAAGGTAGAAATTATTGGCTCGCACAATGTGACATTTAGTGCGATTACAAGCGGCACTGTATGTACAGTGTAGGCACCCATTAGTAGCTGTGCAATGTATGCAGAAATAAATATGTAACTAAACCCACAGCAGCACGTTCACGCTCCTCAACCGAGTATCGCCTTGCGTGTACACATTGAGATATCCCGAGGAAGAAATGGCGCTAGGTTAACTAAGACGTAATTTGTCGCAGCCAATTGTTACGTGTGAATTAAGAACAATAAACATATAGGTTCTCCTATTTCGGCACGGTCGCAAACTATGAGCTGACCATGCTCGGCACTAAACAGAAGGAACGAGAGAGAGTACACAAGGCACATTTAGATGGAACCGTAATAAACTTTTGAGTATTACTCCACATGGAGAAAACGAGCTGTCAAGAAAAAAAAAAAAGAAAGCAACCACTTAATCACTTAATCGGTGACCATGTACCCGCAACAAAGAACATCGTAGAGTGAGAGCTGCAAAGAAAGAAAAACAGCAGTGATTCTTAAACTTTCTCAAATGACAAAACACTCCTAACATCAATGTCCAGGCTGCACGATCGTCTAACAGTATTTGGCAAAAAACAAAAGTCGCCTTCAGCGCGTCAAAAACAGGCGCAGCCTCACCGATACTACCTTTACCGAATGCTTTTACCTAAAATACGCTTCGTTAGGGCTAACCAACCCGTTCAGTCGACGTTATCCAGCCCACGGACAGGCGCGTGCAACGCCTTCCCGACATGCTCTCACCGAACAGCGGAGCTGCGGCTATAGTACTCGACCGAGGCACTGGGTCCGCCAATAATCGCTGTTCGACCACGAGCCCAGAATCGCAACTACCTGCTCAAAAAAAAAAAAAAAAAAAAGCCTTTAGCACGGCCCTGCCGACTTCGGCCCAGAGAAAAAAGAAAGAAGTCTCAGGGCCCATGACGTGCGAGTGCGTGCGAGCGTCGCATTGACCGCCGCCCGAAACGGCAGCCCCGTTAGCGTGAGCTTCCGCCGAGCCGCTAGTATGAGTGGCACTCACGAACGGGGGGTCCCTACCGAAGCTGCAGCACAAGAGAGCGTGGACAACGGCGTTTATGAGGGTGCCCCCCCCCCCCCCCTCCTCTCTTCCTCCGCTTTCCACGACGCTGTCGAGTGGGCTTTGGTCTCTTTTGATTGCTCTCGCGATTCATTATTTCGTATTTCTCTTTTATTACTGTTACTATCGGCCGATTTAAGACTGCGGCAGAGCCGCGCTGTCGACTGCGCGCGGAGAAGTACAACGGGCGGCAAATGTAAGCGTGACGCTGCGGTCTTCGTCGGCGAGCTGTTTCACTAGAGCGCTCGCGACACGCAACAAGCGACCCCGTACCCGGAATTAGAAGTAGCCCACGTGGGGGCAGCTCGAGTCCTTGAAGGTCACTCTGCGCGAAGCGCCACCCTTGTCGGCGCTGCTCCTTTACGTTGAGCGTTATTAAAGCATTGTATTGGTCGAGCTTTCGATCCAAAGGTTGTAGATTAGGTCAACACCGACGGGAGGTCTTCCTTTCTATTGTGAATATTAATTCCTTTCCATTAATGCCATAAATACTACTCCTGTAGTTGAAACTACAATTAGTGTCCTTTGTTTTCATTGTCTTCACTGTATGTTTGCCTCCTTGAGTAGTGTCTTGCAAAGAAACGAGCGTTTGATCTACTCGCGTTCTCTTGTTTCACTTGAAGCGTGTATTACTGGTGTAATGGCATTGCTGAAATTTTCAGCCGCTAGTTCAGGGAGCATCAATGTTCGTGGAAATGCGTGTTATGCTCGGGGTTGAACATTGCTGAGCAGCGGTAAGACGTGAAATGAAATAGAGTTATGGTACGCACGCTTACTGCGGAAAGCACCTAAAGTACGTTGGAAATGTGCTTCACGGCCTTCCCGCCTTGGGCTGACTGCGTTTAGGGTTGTGTCACAAGAAAGATGAATATCTGGCGTTAATTTTTTTTTCTCTCCGCACCTTACCTTACTGCTTGTTCAACGATCATCGCATAGCGACTTTTCACCGATGGAGAGCCCTCAAATTCACAACGATGATGACTGTGCATAGTCAAAATGAATCGAGCAGTAGAGGTTTGCTGCTTGCAGGCTATTTCAACTTCGCTCGCTCGCTCGCTCGCTCGCTCACCTCACTCACTCACTCACTCACTCACTCACTCACTCACTCACTCACTCACTCACTCACTCACTCACTCACTCACTCACTCACTCACTCACTCACTCACTCACTCACTCACTCACTCACTCACTCACTCACTCACTGTTTAGGACTAATTCACGTGTGGGTAAAATGCAGCTTTTTAAATATTCACTCACGTCTGATCTTGCCTACAGCAGCTGCCGGCATAATACATGCAACACGCCAGAGTGGGTGTTGGTCAGGGAATTCAGCTAGTGCGAAGACAGGCCCACTACCTTGCGCATGACAAAATACCAAAGGCAAATTATGACAATAAGACAAGAATGAAAAATAAAAAAAATGATAGATTGATATGTTGGGTTTTATGCCCCAAAACCAGCTGTGATTATGAGAGACGCCTTATTGGAGGGCTCCGGAAACTATCGACCACCTGAGACTCTTTAACGTGCACTGACGTTGCACCGCAAAAGGGCCTTCATCGAAACGCAGCCGCCGCTGCCGGGATTCGATCCCGCGAGCCTCGGATCAGCAGCCGACTACCATAGCCACTAGACCACCATGGCGGGACAAATGAAAATAAAGAGATGGTTTATGGCTCTTATGTAGTCACTGTATTTGTCAACATATAGTATATGCAGCTAGCTAAGATATTTGAGACTCTTCCCTAAGCTTTTCCGAGACAAACCTAATCATTCGCCATGATCATTGCATTCAAACTTGGTGTAGAAACCAGAGCCTATCGTGTGAAATCCCCATCCGTCGAAAACAATGTCTGAATTGGACTAGACCTAAACTAAGCCAGCTCTCCATCAGCGCACTCGTGAGAAAGGTACGATGAAAGTAGCATCCGCAGACGCTCTGACGTCAGCAGGACAATGGTGCAAACACGACTACGAGTCGATCTACCAATGACACGCAGACCTCAAAAAGCACCGCACGTATGAATCAGGTAATGGACGTTATTACAGAGATGCCATACGGACTATGGTAAGGTTAGGGTTACGTTTCCGAAAGTGTAATACGAATAGTAATAAGACACAACAAAACAACGACGACGAGAGCGAACAGAATGACCGTACGTTTCTGTGACAGACATAGAGAAAAAGTATTGAAGGGCTTTGTCCTAAAAGCAGGTACTCGGGCACCCCGCATTTCTGGAGCGTGTATCCGGTTATACGGCGTTCGCTCGTAGAATTTCTGAGAGGATCCGCTTGTTTACGTCGAACAGAGGGCGTTCCTCGTGTTTGTTCTCTTGTCCGAGTATAAAATACGTGCTCCGGATACCCGCGGCGCGAGTGCTGGCTTTTACGATGGCCGCACAATGTACGGTGTACATGGGATGGCTTCGAGCTCTGCTCGGGAAACGATACGTCTCGGAACGGCCTCGGCATGTCATGAAGAAAATACAGAATGGAGTTGAAATTGAGTTCCATGGTCAGGCGCGGCTTTTACTTACCTCCGCCTGCGACAATATACGATTACAGGTTATATTTCTATTTCCTTGCACTTTCGGCATTTATTTGACACGATACGTGCGTAGGGTCCACTTCGCGGATGCTTCGGCTTTTTCTTACCTTTATAGGTTACTTTTGTTTAAGGTGTAGTAACCTTTGAAACGGCTGGCTCGCGGTGAGAGCCAATTTGTCCACGTCAAACTTGCCGTTCCATAGCCCAGCGCATATTTATGAGGCACTGTTTCACACACGCGTGCGTACGTGCACGCATGTTTTTCCCATCGGGGTTTCCCCGCACAGGGTAGAATCCTGTCGACTGTACCATTGCCTAAATGTAGTTTCAAGGCCTTTTGAGCGGACAACACCGTTTACTCTACCTGGACTGCTGTCATACATACATACATACATACATACATACATACATACATACATACATACATACATACATACATACATACATACATACATACATACATACATACATACATACATACATACATACATACATACATACATACAATCACAGGACCGTGATAAAAAAGCTGCCCCGCGCTCCGCCAACGCCGGTCAACTTGGAATAGAAATCAAAGCACAGACGAGAGATCCTCAAGGGGAACACTCAACAAATGCCCGTTTTTCATTCGTCGTGTTACTTGGCTGCTGCAACTAGGCGGCACACAAGCGATACCGAAGCATCACGGGCACTGCTTTGGAGCCACGCAGCGTACGTGATTGCCTCGCGAGGTGGTGTTCGTTAGAAGCATACCCGGCATGAATGACGGATGAAATTAGGTGACCATCGATCATCCGAAAAAATAATCAAAGAGAAAATCGTATTTGGCCCTCCTAATGACCTGTCGACACATTTGATAACCGGCATGGAACGTCATTCGGACCACTGAAGAAGACTGAAAAAAAAAGAAGAAAAATTGTAAGCATAGTTACATTATTCAAACTAATTACATAGCCGCGAATTGACCACATCCATCACTGATGTTGAATAAGGTACATTTTTCCATTCCTTTTTCGTTGGGAAAGGGGAGAAGGCATTTATTATCAGTTAATCCATGCGCAGGGTAGCCAACCTTGTCTCAGCACGGGCTAACCTCCCCGTCTTTCCTCTTTCCCTTCCTCTTCCTCCTCCGTTGCGACGTCAATCCAATCAAACTGACGCATTGCCTTACGTATATATACGTATACGTAGTACAATGAATGCCTCCTGCGTGTTTACTGCTAGCCTAAAGTGGCAAGACCGTGGAATAGTATTCGCCTCCACATCTTGGCCTGTCATCTAGTCGATTTTTCCCTATTTATTTCCTTTATTTGTACGTTTACTCTATGTTGCGCCTCGCTCATAGATAATGGTCAGGTCCGCTCCCTCACTTTGCGACACTCGTCAGCTCGCTCCTTTACCGTTCTTTTCGTTGTCCTTCGTGAAAATATGTATACGTGCGTGCGTGTTCCAAACGACGCAAATAAACAGGCTCATCCAACACCGCAGAAATCAAACATGACGGAGACGCGCTCCCCCTAATCGTCCGCTATATATATTTAGCGCGCAAGAGACAGACAGCCTGGTGTGATCCACGTACCGCTCGGCAATAGCACGAGTAAACGAGGAGAAGTCCCCACGTCACGTCGTCCCACATACGTGTTCAGATCACGCACGGGTCACCCAGAGTCGACAGTCCGGATAAAAGCGGCTGACGGCTGGGGTGCACGTTAATTACGGGAGACCCAACGGCGAGCCGCAACGATTGATGTTCCGGTAGCGTCCGTCGTGGATGGCTGGCCGACCGAGACGCCGCCAGCCAAATGTTACCCGACCTGCCCTTATAGTCAGAGCTCGAACCGGGTCCCTTTGTACGTCGGACAGCTCGTGTCAAATGAGCATGCCATCTCACTGACGGTTACTGGTACTGGTTAGCGTTTCTCGTCCAAAACATGTCATTGGTTATGGATACACTATAGCCGTAGCTGTTTAGTTAACGCATGTGCTTAGTCTGCCTGGAATGAAACCGACCGTATGGAGGAAGCTCACTCGGACACAGACAATCTTGCGAGTGAGTTTGTACGAGCCCAGTTAAGCAGATTTTTGATAAGCTGGAGTCCGAGTGCGGTCGGCTAAGAAAAACTTCGGTAGGTCTGTCATAATGGTAAGTCTGGGTGAGCCTTCGCAAAACAAAAAGTATGTGCACAAGTCCTAGCTTAGTTTATTTTGCGCACCTACTCTTCGAACTGAACTTCGAAAATGGAACCCCTCATGGTGGTCTAGTGGCTATGGCACTCCAGAACTCACCCGACGGCCGTGAAATCGAAACCCGGCTTCGGCGACTCCATTTTGATGGAGGCGGGATGCTCGCGAGGTCCGTGCACTGTGGAATGTCAGTGCACGTTAATGAACCGCCAGGTGGTCGAAATTTGCGGATCTTCCCACACTACGGCGTCTCTCACAATCGCATCGTGGTTTTGAGACCGTAAAGCCCCCAAAATTATTATTGTACTACTACTTTGAAGTGGAGAACACATTAAATTACGATAGCCTACCTCCAGGTGACCTCATACTGAAGCAACGAGCAGCAGTACTTCTAGCACCGCGTCTAAGTTTCTCCAGCGCGTTACTCTAGAAAACGAAGAGCCCCGCCGGGGCACGCCAGTGCCCTTCGCCTTGGCCATCCAGCAAGGCACACATGACCACGCTCTAGCACGTCGTTGCTAGCGGCTAGCAACGCGGCAACGGCATTCCAGGAAAAGAAGATGCGACGTCCGCGAGGGACGGCAGCATAAAAATGAAAGACATTAATGATGGTCTCTCTCGCGTGCGGGCGACCAGGAACGGGAGAGAGCGCGTGCTCGCGTGCGTGCGTGCGTGCGTGCGGCTACCGGTAATGTTCGCGGAAGCTTCCGTAGCTTCTCGTCCGGCAGGCCGGGCAGAAACGGCCTCCCGCGCGTCATCTGTCTTGCGAGCTTTGCCGCGGCCGCTGGCGGTACGAGCCCTGCCACAGCCTCCGCCGCGACAGCAACCGCAGCGACTGTATAGCAGCGGCGCAGGCACAGCGCCTCCGTGAGCGGGAAATACTCGGCGCGCGGAGGAAGCGCTGGGCGCTGCTGCCGTCACAGCAACTTTGTCATCCGTCTTCTGCGGCGGCAAAGCAACGGCGCAAAATAAGTCAGCTTACGAGAAGAGAGACAGAAAAAGAGTACCTTGCCGCGGGTGCCTCCGTGGTACGCCTACTTATACGTGTAAGAAGAAGACAGAGATACAAAGGAAGAAGAGGAAAATGCAGAAAAAGGAACAGGGATCGTAAAGCGGCCGCGTGGTCTCTTCCAGAGCACCATCGTTTCCTTGTTACGCCGCGTGTATTCGGCTGCTTGATCCGTATGAACGCCTCCTCACTGCAGACGCGGAAGGAAGCGGACAGCGCGCTCGAGAAAGAAGTATATATGTATATAGAGGCCTTGTTTTTCTTCCCGAATCGCGTTTTCGCATATCGCGATTCTCTTTTTCCCGAACAGCGGTGGTCAAAGAGAGGAGCCGTCCCGAAAGCAGATGTTTCGGGCGCTCTCGAGTCTCCCTCCTGCCGGTATTGTAGGAGGGACACGGAGAAGGGATGAGACGGGGGCGATTAGACATCTTTGGCCATCCTGTTTAGTTGTGGTTCTATTATAATCTAAAGGTTAAATCTACGTTAGATTATGTTAGATAGATAGATAGATAGATAGATAGATAGATAGATAGATAGATAGATAGATAGATAGATAGATAGATAGATAGATAGATAGATAGATAGATAGATAGATAGATAGATAGATAGATAGATGTACTATACTTGTCAATACATGATCACCTATTTTACCATGGCGAGAATAAGACAAAGGAAACACAACCTGATTGAAATATACTCGACCTCTTTATGGCTTTATGAGCGGTAGGCGAAGGACCAAAAAGAAAAAAAGAAAAAAAAAAGGATACTCCGAATAAAAATTTTAGCAACAGTTTTCTGTATCTGAAGCTATCCTAAGAAAGAAAGGAGACTGTTTTCAGTAGCTTTCCTTCTTTATAAAATTCGGCTGTCACAACAGGTTGATCCAGGCCGCGGCGGCGGCTTTTCGATGGAGGCGAAAAGACTAGAGGCCCGTGTTCTGTGCGATATCAGTACGCGTTAGGAACCCCAGCTGGTCGCAATTTCCATAGGTCTCCACAACGGCGCCTCTCATAATCCCAGCGTGGTTTTGGGACGTAAAACCCCAGAAATCAATCAATCAACAACAGGTTGAATTCCGGTGAGGAAAAAAAAAAGCGTGTCAGTACTGAATGGCCTGCATCTCAATGTTCGCGAAACACGGTTCATTCAACTGGCGATGGCAATACATCACTGAGGGCGGTTATTCAAGAAATGATTTAAGCAGCGACAACCGCAAATGGTTTGTATGCCATTCGCAGCAGCTCTCATAAATTACGACGGATTTCGCAACGGTAGATAATGATGACAAAATAGCGGCCATTACGGACATCTGTTAAACGCACAGTTGGGTGTTTGAGAGTATGCTATCCAGGCCCATCAACGGCCCACGCCGCTGCACCGCTGCCTCCCCACCCCTTCCCCTCATTGCACAAGCAGGCACGCGTGAACATTTACCGGAGGGGCCACTCTATCCGTATTCCGAACAACGCAAAGTGACAGGGAAGCCCGGAAATGGATCAGTCGATGCGGACCACCGAGAAAGAAACACAAGACAGGTAAAACTCGGTGAAAGGAAAGGTTACAGTACGCGAATTCGTACCGACAGCGCAGTGGACGCACACAATCAAAAATACACGCTCCACTGCCGAGTGATCAGCGTGGCACGCCGAAGGCGTGACTGGGACGTGAAGATCCACCCCTGCTATCCCTTCCCTTCTCGTTGGCTCGTCTCCTACGTGCAAGTCCTACATGCACCGAACGATCAGGCGCTATCAGCCACCGACGGGGACACGTACGATCGCCCGTCGGCGCACGCTTCGCTTCACCGGCGATGGCCACAGATCACGCCACGCGGAGCTCTTCTGCTACCTTTACGCAGCTTACATAACCGCAACGGGACTTTCAAAAGGAGTCGCATTATACCCGGGGAAAACGGGTGGACGTTTGAGGAAGCTCGTCCTGCGGGAAGAAGACAGGTATATATGCGTCTCGCTATCGAACATCTCCGATGTACAATGTACGAAAACAAACGCAAGGCGAGATAGCAGAAGCGCAGGAGGAGAGGGGCTGAAGGGATCGAAGAACGCGAAGAGGAGCGCGTCGAGGGATGGCGTCGTTACGCAACCAAAGGAAGACAATGCGTATGAATTGATGCCGGCGAGTCGTTCTTGAGAGTCATTTGCCAGGCCACACACACGCGAAACCGCGAAGAAATCTACGTCGATTATGAAAACGTGCTAAGACGATGGCAACAAGAAAGAAAGAAAGGAAAGAAAGAAAGAAAGAAAGAAAGAAAGAAAGAAAGAAAGAAAGAAAGAAAGAAAGAAAGAAAGAAAGAAAGAAAGAAAGAAAGAAAGAAAGAAAGAAATGGGGTTGCGCAGAAAGGAAAAAGGGGCCAGCGCCTGCCCTCTGACCACCGATACATGACAGTGATAGTAAAAAGCAATCCACGTGGACTGAACCACCTCCGCTGTTTAACCAATCTTCGAGACATTAAGTCAATAAAGCTTGTTCAGTTGTTTTTTTTTCTCTTTTTGCAAGCAGTACGGTTTTTGTGGTGTTCATTATCCATCGTCAACTTTAGCCTGTGCGCGTCGGTGTAGACTGAAGGAGAGGGGAGGGGGGGGGGGATGAAATGTTCAGCCCGCCTTCCCCGCACTGAGATTTTTATAGTGAGTACGTACATACAAACAGACGCGACAACATCGGGAAAAGCGACCACCCGCCGCTGTTCCTGAAACAAAATCCTGGCTACGCCCCTGCAGACCGTATCGACGTATACGAACGCTCGCACGCGCAGGAACTTGACGCGCCCGGCAAAGTTTGTACAGAGTCGTCGATTCGATCGAAAACGCTCTCACTCTCCATCATCAGTCCACACCGGGAAGTCAGGATAATTCATCGTCCCCAGCGTATGCGAAACGGACGCACCCCAAAGGCAACTCGCCGTGATTTATCTCCTCGGCAAAACATTTCAGTAGAACGCAGTATACGTTGATTTAGACAAGCACGCACGGCGTTGTAATAAATGTGTTTGTATATGCACGTAAGAGAAGTATAGCAGGGCGAATGATGGTTAGAGCTAATATTGTCTACACTGTGTGTTACAGAAAGCACTCGCCCATACCACAGTAAAGGCATGCTATGCATCAATTTTGCGCCTGCTTTGGCGTAACTGTACCCTCGGACCTCAACGCCCGCCCACGATATGTACACTGTGCCCCCTCATGTCGCTGCTCAACTACTTCAGTAGCGATGACGGTTTGGTTTAGACAGGGACCTTAAACACAAAAACCCGCAAAAACTAAGCGTTAAACCCCGAGAAATCATATACAATTATAGAGGTCATTGCATTATTAATATAACTTTCTTCTTCCTTCACATTTTCCCCATAATAACGAATCCCGTTTTCCAAGGGAGCTCGACACGGCCGCTCTCAAAGCTAATAGCCTTCTTTTACGCGAAATTTCTAATCGATATTCTCGACATTTACGTGCCAGAATCACGGTACAAATAAAACCAACGCCGAAGTGGGGGCTCCGGAGTTATTTCGACAAACTGGAGTTATTTAATGAAATCAACGCACATGGCTTCACCCCCCGCTTTTTTTTTTTTATGTCTACTCCGCTGAAACGTGGCTGCCTTGGTTGGGAATCGAACCAGGTTTCTCGAGCTTAGCAGAACGACGCCCTAGCCACTCAAGTTTCCCGGTTCGCCAGGTTTCCAGTCTGAATCCTGGCCTCCTTCGCCGAAGGAAATGTGCCGAAGAAAAATTGTTGAAATAGCCAGCGAGAACGAGTGAACGCATGAAAAAGCTTTATTTTCGCAATTGAAGATTCCCGGCGAAAGTGGAGCCACCAGTCCACGGCCCCCTGTGGTCATCAGTGGTCTTTGCCATCTTGCGACCTCTGTCGATCAGCTTGAGTTGCTCTTCAGGCTACGAGCACGAAGGCGCAGCCTCCCGCAGTTGCGGTGTTGAAGTCTTGTTTAACTTTCCCTTGCCTTCCGTAATCGTGTTCTTCCATTACAATATCATTGTAACGGAAGCCGCTCAGTACAAGCACCTCAAGTACAAGCACGTAATTGCCGCCCAGTACAAGCACGTCATTGCGTTAAGCACTGCGTGTTGTAAAACAATATACGTTTGATACTGGACTACTTTTAGGTGAAAGGACTCCAGTGCGCAGAAGCCTTGGACAGGTACCTACACGAATTCTCGAGCGCGAGGCGACAACGTGCGGATACATTTAAACACGCAGTGGGTTGATATCGACAAGCGACACAGGCGACACAATTTCGTAACAGTCGTATTTCAGTCTCCTCCAAGGTCATTGTTTCTTTAGCGCTCAAGATCGTGTTGCATAGCGTACACACACACACACACACACACACACACACACACACACACACACACACACACACACACACACACACACACACACACACACACACATGCTGAGTCGATAGGAAACACGACAAGCAAGCAGACATACAAGCGAACCAGCGTCCCCGCGAAAAACGCGCATCCCTTAGCACCTCTCGTCTCAATCGAGCGCACGAGGCACGCGATACGAGAAAAGGAATATTCGGTTTCCACAATCTCGCGCGCTCGCGCGCGTATCGTTGAAAGACAAGGCCAGCTAAGCTACGCATACCAAACTGATTGAGTGGTGGGCATACAGTGCACGGTCAGCCGACCAAACACACGGGCGCACGCCGCGCCTGCGCAGCGCGTCACGGGCACGCGAGCGCGCCGTACACAAGCACGCGTAGGTACTCGCTCATACAAGCACCGTGCTGACGCCATGCGAAAACAGTGGTGCCGAGCGGAGCGGCCCACTCGGTCCAGTGTTTGGCTTTCGGAGGGCCCGTGCAGCCCTACTCGCTGCCTGCTTGCACGGTGGGCGGCCGAACACCACCATCGAGGCGCCTTTCAAGCACGTCCTCTAGGCGCCTGTCAAAAGATATATATCTCGCCTGGCGCCGCGAAAACGAGAAAGCACGTACTGCAACCCCCCCCTCCCCCCTCCCCGGGGGTTCTACCGCTTTTTGCTCTTTGTCTGTTTCTTTCTTCTAGGGTAATCATATATGCGACCGAAAACACACGATAGAGGAGAAGGAAAAAGCAAAAGGCAAAACTACAAGAATATTTTCTAGAACAGTACCACCTCCTGCGTTGGCTATGTACCTTCTACGCTGCATTACACCTGTGATAGCTTTGTGTTAGAAGAGGGACAAACAAAACTTTGAGGAGATAGGTACGAGAGTTGCCCGATCATTAGGAAGAACGAAACGAGAAAGAACAGCCAAAGCCTTTAGTGTATGCCCTCCAAGAAGCAAGACCGCAGTAACTCTTGCTGTCTGTCTGTGAAAGAACGTGTTTTGAGCGGCACAAGAGCGAAACGACCGAATAAGAAACGTAGATGTATGGGGGGCGTGGTGGAGAAAAAGGAAGGGGGGGGGGGGGAAGGGTCGGAACCGCTCGAGGCGGGTTTGTTTGCACAGCAGCTCTCTCGGCAAACTATGCCTTACGAGCCTGTTATATGGCAACCCTTGACCCTTGCGCGCTTTTCTTAACACCCCTATCTGTCTGTAGTTTACGTGTTCTTTTTGTTTTTCTTTAGTATAGTTTCTGTCCTCGCCGAGCTCATAATAGCAGTGCCTAAGGGGCACCTGATGTCCCGACACATCGATATCCAGACCGTCCTCACCGCGCGGCGGTGGCGGCGGAATAATTAGCGCCGTGCCCGCAGCCCCGAGGCTTAAGAGGTCACTGTATTCGCTATTATATTCCCTTTTCCCCCCTTTTCGCTGTCACGGAAAAAGTTGGAACTGGAAGCACTGTAATGTTCCTTTGTTTTTTTTTTGTTTTTTTTTTTCATGGAGATATACCGCTAGCACTCTAAAGTCAGACGAGGTTTAATGTATGAAAAGCTGCCTTAGTGGACGCTGTGTCGTTGTCTACGTTGAAGTGTAGTAATCAGCAGGATATTTATTGGTTCATTAGCCGAGCTATCGAGCCACGTAATCTTTCTTTGACCAATGAGGTGTAGGCGTGCGTGTTTCAAATGTAGCGGTGGGTTCACCTCGCACACCACATCAACGTCTCCGATTTTCTACTGAAAAAAGAAAGAAAAGGAAGCAAGAAAGACAGAAACAAAGCAAAAAGAGAAGAAAAAAAAGAGAAAGAAGCGTGGGCTGGAATCCGCACCGCCCACATGATACCGTGACCATTACGCCACTCACAACAGAAACGGAAAAAAAATAACTTATGGAGTAATCCACGAGAAAAGGAAAGAGAAAAGAACAAACCGGAACAAAGAGATGGAAAGCTCGCGCAATCAGTGCTCACTCTTTCGAAATCGCTGACTGGACTTTGGCGACTACGCTGACCTCTTCTTATGCACCGCTGGCCACACACACGAAAAAAAAAAAAAAAAAAGAAAAAAGAAATCTGCGCCGCGTCGTCGTAAGAAGAGAGTCGTAGAAACGAACCGTACACATTTGCGCCCTCAGACCCCGAAGAAATTTCAACTACTGTGCGAAGAGGAAAGGAAGAGTTTCTCCGATAACACGCCCGAATCACCGGACGTAAAACTTGAAAGCCTCAGGAATCAATGTGAAAGAAGTAAAAAAAAAAAAAAAAACTTCGATGCGATAAATGCGCTTCGCGCGCTGTTCCCCTATGCTTCTATAGGATACAAGTCGGCACGGACAGACAGAGAAACAACCGAAAAATAAAAAAAAGGGCAATAAACAAGCAAGCAAACGAACGAACAGCGGACTTTTAAAAATCGTACAGTGCGCTTTCCACGTAGATACAATGGAATAAAAAGTAAGATAAACGCAAATCAAAGCAAAGCAAAACAAAGCAAAGAAAGAAAGAAAGAAAGAAAGAAAGAAAGAAAGAAAGAAAGAAAGAAAGAAAGAAAGAAAGAAAGAAAGAAAGAAAGAAAAGGTATGCCAAACGGTATGCGAGAAAGTAACACGGCAGTTCGCGAGCCGGTTAAGGCCACTTGTTCTTTTCCTCTGGCGGTGTGTGCTTCAAATTGAGTTTGCGGCTACACATTGGACAAACAGCCCGGCGGCCGTCACGCAAAAGAAAGCGCACCCTTGCCGTTCGACAGCGCTCCGATATGGGCAGCCGGAAAACCAGCGGTGCACAGAGAGGGGCGGACTCGAAAAGCGGCGCGCTACTTTAGACGTATACAAAGGTGCGAGAATACGAATAAAATCACAACGTACAGCACGATCAAGTACTACAAAGTGACCAAGAAAGCTCTGCATACTCTTGAACAAGAAAACGAACTGGACAAGACGAAAGCACTCTCAGCGACAGCAAAACAATCGCCCTGCGACCAAACAGTCCAACTGCGGCTACATTGGAGGGAAAGGATGCCACCAACGTTAACGGAGCTCGAATCGACAGGGAGCTCTCGTGGTGGTCGCTTCTGTCAGTGGCAGGCAGCACGGACATGTGAAGGCCCGAGAAAAAAAAAGGAAAAGCGAGCGCGTAAAAGCAAACAAACAAACAGAGGACGCAGTTATGCGTCGCAGATAAAATTCCGAGGAATTTCGCGGTGAAATTCGGAGCGGGTACAACGTGTCTGTGTGACGTGGAAACATGAGCTCTTGGATAGGAAGACAAAAACAGGAAATAAAGAAGGCAAAAAGGAAAGTAAAGCGCTGGAAGAAACAAAAGAAGCTATACGCGAAACACGATTGTCCAGGGCAGCTAGCATCTACAAAGACAGAAAAAGAAAGAGAAAGGAAAAAGGATGAGCGCGGGCAGAAAAGGGGGAGCGGGAGGGAGGGGAGTTGTGGAGGTAGCGCTGGCGGAGCACTAGCGTTGAGATCGAACTATTCGAGCGGGTGGTTGTTATCCTTTATGGTCCGGCCACCACCGGTGAAAAGCAAAACACGGGGTGCCGTTCGGTACCCCATCACTTCGATGTGTGACGTCACGCTTGAAACCTGAGGCGGTCGCCCATCGACAGGGGGAACGCGGCGAGCGCTTTTCGCGAAACTGGTCGATTGTGTGCTCCGAGAATGCGAGCGCAGAATGCGGCAGGAAAAAGAAATAAATAACGTCGAAAGAAGAATGCTAAAAAAAGGACACGCCGAGTATGATCGAGGAATGACAAGGACAACAAAACTACAGGATTAGAAAACAGAAGCAACGTGATACGCCGTACCTTGGACGCGCGTCTCCCCAATATTTTCATGCACTTTTCGTTTTGCTATATGCCATTATTGACCCACTCAATAGTGTGATTGGTCTTCATGCGCTGAGCTGGATAGTAGTGTGCGTAAGCTTCTTCTATCAGCAACTTGCGATTAAAAAAAAAAAAACGCACGTCATCAAAAAATGAGCAGTGCCGTACGTACGATTTTATGGCTCTTGCGGCAGTCTTATCATTGTAGTAAGAAAAAAAAAAAGGGGGGGGGGGGGTGCGTCGAAAAATAGCGTCGCAAAAAAGTAGGCGCCTCTTTAAGGGAAGGCTGCTTCCACGCGCATTAGAAGCGAGGAACAACTGAGAGTGATTAAGGAAAGGGGGGGGGGGGGAGGGGGAGCGTAAAATGCATTGTCCTTTTTTTCGTTTATTTATTCTTACGGACGTGAGACATTGTAAATACTTGCTTTTATATTCTCTTAAAGAGACTGGTGCACTTTCACCCTGACAAGAGGTCAGATGGCGAAGTGGCAACCACCGGTCGGGGGAAAAGTTGCGTAAACGTCGTAACGAACGAAGTCGTATTCTTCACCGCTTCCCCCCGGCTTCTGTGACGGCCAAACGAGCTCAAGCGATGATAAGGCGTAGAAAAGGAGGGCGTGATTTACAGACTTAGAACAGAATAAAGATGGAAACACGACCGGCATGCAGCGAAGCTTTTACGTGAGTTAACTGTGTCTGCATCGCAACGTAAACCCGCCGACGGACTGGAAACTATTTCCATGATCGCGACACGACGCACAAAGATGGCACACGAGACATACGGACCGCTTCCTTTGTGCATCTTCTAACACGCTGTGACTGTGGAAGCTAGAAATCCATTCACCCATAATATTGTACGTCCGCCGCGGTGGTGTAGTGGTTACGGTGGTCGGCTGCCACCCAAAATACGCGGCTTCCATCCCGGCCGCGGCGGTCGCATTTTCGGTGGAGGCGAAAATGCCAGAGGCCCGTGTACTGTGCCACGGCCGGTCTGGACGCGCGCTTCCAGACCGGCCGTGACTGTGCGTTGTCAGTTCACGTTAAAGAACTGCAGGTAGTCAACATTTCCGGTGCCCACCACTACGCCTTTTCTCTCCTCTCTATCTCTTTCACTCCCTTTCCCCTACCCCCACGGACGCTTAGCCGTGCTCCCTACATGGGCTGCAGAAATAGTGTCCATTCCTAACCGAACCACGATCATCATCATCATATTGCACTTTGAAGTCGAGTGTACCGTTCTCGTGATGTCGCAGAAAAGAGGAAATTGATTAAACTAAGTTTAGTCGAGGGCATGAGGTAGAGTCTTTGTTAGTACCAGTACTGTTATGTCTACATAATTGCAACTTATGCAGTTCGTTCGTGTCAACTGTTCGTAAGCATTCAACGCAGCAAACAGCCCTAGGTCTGTGTACTGTGCGATGTCAGCGCACGTTAAAGAAACTAGCAAGGTGACCTTTGAAACTGCCACGGTGATGGTCGAAATTTCTGGTGCCCTCCACTGCAGCGTCTCTCATAATCATACCGTGGTTAAGGGGAGGTAAAATCCCACAAATCAACCAATCATCAACAAAGAGCTTATGTCTGCCGATATACGCGTTGGCGCAGTGCTCATACAACCCTTCAGATTACCGACATCCCCGAGCGCTACTTTTTGTGGTCGTCTCTTTTAAACTGCCAGGTTTCCTTCAGTGTATACCCTTCTTTCACGGAGCCATTTACAGATTGAGCCCAGAATCATTAATCTCGTATAGAAACAAGTCAGTAAGGCACAGATCTGAGGGACATAAAATGTGGGCGGTGGATGCATTCCCCTAGTGCGCACATTTATACGCTGATCATCGCTTTCGCCATGTTGGCAAACTGAACTTACACAGCTATTTGTCGGGTATGACACCACCAACACAGGCAAAACAACATCAAGTGCTCCAGCAAAGGAGCCATTCTAGTTTCGAGAAACGGCACTCGCAACAACGAGCGTGAACTGCTGCTTTCGGCCGCTTTAAGCATATCCAATCGCAATCAGTTACATCTAGACCAGTCAGCGAACGCCGGAAGGCTCGGAACGAATCATTAACCTCGCAGTATCGACGCCGATACTGATCGATAAACGCGTACTGCATAGACGCATACGTAAAACGCAGAACAGTGTCCTGACCCTCATCGTACTATACAATGGGCCGTATCTCTCTCTATCGCCTCCCTCTTCCCGCCCTCCTTATTTCTCTCTCTCTCTCTCTCTCTCACTCCTGCATGCAGTTACTTTTTCGAATACGCCAAGGAACAAATAATTTGTCAAAAATATCGAATATCGGCCACATAGACCCAATTGAGAAAGAGTTAGAAAGTACCGTATGCACCCCGTTGGCTCTGGTTTCGAACGGTCGAGCGGTTGCCATGGTTACGCGGTTTATCTTCTCTACGGCAGGCAAAAAGAGGAGGTGGAGGCCGAGGTCCTCGTTTCTTTTTTCATTCTCTGTGTGATTGTATCGCCTTCCCTCATTTCTCGTCTAACTTCTTTTATTTTTCCGTTTTTGCTTTTCCCGCCTAAGGGAACTGCTTTTTATTAGTGCATTAGCCGCTTCACTCGGTGCCTGGCCGTCATCACCTTTTTTTTTCAGTTTGTATTTTAGCTAGAGCATCGCTGCAAATGAGGAAGAAATGAGAATCAAAAGAGCGAGGAATGAAGCAAACAAACGCGAACTACTTGATCTAGAGAATGAAAGGGTAGGTCAGACATTATTTATCACTACGCCGACGAGGCTCAACGCCGCGCGTCCTCTGTCTTCTCATCTTTGTCGCTTTTTTTTTTTCTTCTTTGCTCTGGAAGCTAGGGTGCATAGACCATCCCGCTGCTTGCCTGGAAAAGCTCAGGAGGTTGTACGCCGTAGCGGACTCGGCATCATTACATAAGCGTTGCACAATCCTTTCTGCAGCGCTTTAAGTGCGACCCAGGTTGAGTTATTCTACAGTGTACTGCCCGTTTGTGTTAATTAACGCGCTTTGCTACGACTGGTAGCAAATAAGTGGTAATGACCTGATCTTCGGGTTTCGTGCATGCGTTCATTATCCTGTGCGCGTTCCCTAGGCAACATTAACGAGATTATTCCCAGTAAATGCGCATGAGGGGAGAAGCGGGTGGGAGAGGATGACGTATACGTCACGTGCTTATGATAACGGTCGGTCGTTTGTCAATGTAGTCGAATAAAACGGTCAGAACGTATTTCTTTCTTCTAGCCATGAACACACAGGCAGTAATATATCCAACTGGGATAACTCAAGCCACCACAATCTGACACGCCTAGTCGGGTTAGGCATGTTGCGAGGAAACCTACTCGTAAAGCGGATATAAGTCAAGTCATATTATGGTACATCGGTTTCTCTTTGAGGATTTCCGGACAAATGCCTCCTATAGTAACGTCGTCCAGCCTCTTTAGGCAGGCTATGGAAAAGAACACAAGCGATGTGTTAAAATGACCTCGAAGAACATTCTCAGCTCGCCCCTTTTGTTTTATTGGTGGTAAGAAGTGTATAATAATAATAATAATAATAATAATAATAATAATAATAATAATAATAATAATAATAATAATAATAATAATAATAATAATAACTTCCGGAGTGTTACGTCCCATAAGCCCGATATGATTAAAGGAAACAACATTTCGCCTCCATAGAAATCTGGCCGCCGCGGCCGGGATTCAGCGGCCTTCGGATCAGCAGACGTGTACCATAGCCACTAGACCACCGCGGCGGGGCTATTATAGCAGACAAAAAAAGCAACCTCCCAAATTTTAAGTTTCCTGTCACATAATCTGTGGCGTGCCTTCGTCTGCCGTATCTCCCTCCTAAAACATTGGTCGCTTAATAAAATGTATAAGTATCCCCCACTAGGCACTGCTGGTATCCACAAACATTATTGAGGCATCACGTAATAGTGCCAAAAACGTTCTGTTTTTTTCACGCCATTGATGCCTTGTCTGTATTCAGATTACAGTGCAATAATCCTATTTGTACTACACAACTGCTAGTTATGCATGGTATGACTGTGTACGTACTAGAGCGTCAAGGAACAACTATACTCTCGTCACAAGAGACGCCGTGTAGCGGAGATACCTTGAGCTAACTTTGACCATGGGGGGCTCTTTGAGGTACGCTTAAAGACGAGAACAAGATCATATTCACACTCTTCGACATCAGCCACTACGCCGGCATCATACAAATTTCAAAATTCTCGAAGTCAAATTTTGTTTACCAGGCAAAGACTGTAAGGTCGGCAGTTCGAAAGGCCGTGAGAACGGTTTGACAAAGGCATTGGAGTTGCGGCAGTAGTGTGAAAATAGTTCCAGGAGGCACATAAATCGCAGCGACAAAAACAAATATCAAGGATACATGTAATAATTCATAATGTATGCCGGAGGAGAATCACTACGACGTGACCCTTTCTGGCAAAAAGAGTGTTCGTGCACAGTCACCGCCATGGCTACGAGTGGCGCTGACTCACCGTCCCAGGAATAAATTTACGTAAATACTCAACAAAACTGGTCGAGGGAACCACTACCAATGTTGTAGCTCAGTTAGTATAGAGAGCATAGGACGCGTTATCTGAAGGTCGTAGGTTCGGTCCCTACCGGCGCCGAGCGTGTTTTTTTTTTTCGGCCACTTCAATTAACTAGCATTTACGTCATAATGATTGAACTTCCGCTAAAAACTCAAATAATTTCTCCTATGGCGTCCTGAATCTCATTGTCTGCTGAATCAGTACTCGAAGTCACGTTCCGATCTTGCTAAAAAAGATTCCTAACTATATAACTTGCAGTATATTGCCCGTTATCGGACCAGACACACGTTCAACTCAATACGATAGTATAACGAAATTCGAGTTGACCTTAGGCAATCTGATGTCAAACGCTTCTGCGTGCGGGTGATAAGGCGACAGGACAGCTTGCTCGGACGCATAAGAAAGCTTCTTGCGCAACAACACACTTTGTAGAAGCACCAGGGAGCATCGGTATGCCTCTTAGATTCTTTACAAGAAAGAGCAAGACACTCGGGGAATCATTCCTCGCTCCCATTTTTTGTACGTATTCGCGCGGCGTTACCACATCACTAGGCCCACGTCACGAGTAACGTTTGTGATTTCAACAAAAACTACTTCATTCGGCCGCGCTTTATTTCGCAACACCCTCTTGAAGGTTTTGGTGTGTTTCGATAGTTCTCCTGCGCGAGCGCTGAACGATGGAAGAGAAAACGGAAATTGAATTCTCCGATTACAGTCGCAATCATTCCCAGCGACCCGGCCTTTTTCGGCGGCCGTCTCCATGCGGTCAGTAAACTAAAGCTAACTATACTAATTCTTCCCCCTTCTCTCGCCATACGACGTTATCGGGCGGTGTCCCCTTACCGGGCCGCAGTGGAGGGCTCGGTCTCAATACACTGGAGAGTCTGCGCACACGGCGGCTAGCGCGCTCTGCGCAACCCATCCTGCCATTCTCGTCTTGGTTGTGCAATTCACGATAGCAACGACCGACGCAAGGGGGCACTAACACAGTAACTCAATGCGAAACCTGAATGAACGTTAGCCCCACAACGTACACACACACACACACACACACACACATATATATATATATATATATATATATATATATATATATATATATATATATATATATATATATAAGGCCGGTCTCCGGCTGAAACGTTGAATAAACGCTTTCCACATTTTTGCTGCCAATTCCGAGGGTCTACTACTCATCCCTATATATATATATATATATATATATATATAAACCACACGGAGCCTTGATCAGTGCAAATGGGATAGTATAGTATTGCCAGCTTTGTCTTCGAGACAAAGACCCTAGGTCAGCGACTTTATTTGCCGGCGTATAACACAACCTCAATTTCGACCCGCGACGCGCTAAGCTGGCTGGGCTCATCGCATTAGGTGTGCTGCTTCCCGTACGGTCGTTTCAGAAATGAGATCCAGGTCTTTCGAGCTCGGGTCAACGCTCAGGGCGCGTCCGTAGTGTCCTGCTCGCTGTCGAAGGTCGTTATACATCTGAGCGGGACTGTACCGTGAAAATCCTACGACAGTTGTGCGTCGTGCCGTTTCGTTTCTCGCGCCCGGCCTCTCGAATGTATAGCGCTAAAGCGCGCAGCGTCGTCTTACAGGGGTCTCGTACGATACGCTTCTGTGCTTTAGGTTATTCTCGACGGGTGACCGGACTCGTAATGGAGGCTACATGTCTTTTAACTTGCGTAAACGTGCACGATAACTTTTTCGTGGGCAAGTCGGCACTTGCCGTATGACATTATTTTGTAGCGCAAAACTTGGAAGAAAAGCGGAAGGAGAAGAGAGGAGAAGTCAAAGAAGGCGCCTTCTTTGACTTCTCCTCTCTTCCTCTTTCGCATCCCCCCCCCAACATTTAGCGCTACAAAATAATGTCATACAGCATTGTGTAAACGTGCGCTTTCGCTTCTTACTTGAAAGAAGTTGTTGAGTCACCTACTTTCTAGGCATCGTCGGCGAAATATGGCAATAGCATATTCCCGTCGACTGCTTTTGGAACTGCAGCGCTTGTAGAGGACTCAGATGCAACGAAAAAAACAAAACAATACAAAACAAAACAAAATATAAACCAAGAAACGACAGTATGCAAAAGAAGTAGCCCGATAAGAATGTGACTGTCCGGAGAAGCGCCAAGTTATAAAGCAAGGGGCGTTAGGATATTGGCGAGAAAAGGGAGAGAGAGAAGTTGTTGAGATTTGCACGCTAAATGTTCAAAAGGACAAAAGTATAAAAGACAGGTATTTGGGTTAACTATACAGTGCCACGGTTCGCTACCCTACATTGCAGGAGAAGAAGAAGAAGGAATCGAAGATAACAAAGAGAAAAACGGAAGGTCAACGAATCACAAAGCTTGGTAGTCTTGCTTCTTCCACTCGCCTGCACTCTATTAAGTGCAGCAGAGTTTTGGCAGATGGCTGTGCGCATAGTCACGTAGGCACACATATCCACACACAGTTTGCACGCAGTCAATAGTCCTAGTAGCGTCTCTCCTGTGAACTTTATGCAGCCCCAGTACGCTTAAAGTAGCAGTCAAGCTGTGTCTCTCATCCTCAAGCGAAGGGGCTACATACATTCCAGGTACACCACGGTCCTATAGCGCACCCAAGGTGCGCGACGCACTGCTGACTGATTCTGTGCGGAAACAACAGGGGTGCGTGAAGACCAGCTCTACTTTCATATATAGAGAGGAAGAAGTACGTAAATAGAGAGGGAAAAAGCGGAAGTCTATATCCCTAAACAATACTAGGCAATATTTTGGTAACAGCGCGGTTTTCGAGAGCGAAATTTCTTGCTCCATTACAGCTCCGTTCACTGTCAGACAGTTCAAGTTGATAGTGAGCCTGATAGTACTGAACTTAATGTCATTCATTCTCATAAAAAAAAACAACTGGACGCGTTTCTGCAAAAAAAAATTGCGAAAGAGAAAAGATGTAGGCCGTTAGTGCACGCAGGTTCGTAACATATCGGAGAGGCGACAAAATAGGAATTCCATGCGGCGCAGCAACCGCAGGATTGAATGGGGACCTCGAAGAAGCTGTTGCTAAAAGAGGAAAATCATATAGAGAAGCAACAACTTGCCGACCATAGTGACTTGGAACGATTGGCGATGCCGCTTGTATTTTACGCTGAGGCAAGGACAACGATATCAACAATTCACCCCATGAATAACTGACTAGCTCCGCTACAAGTGCTCGCTGATTCGCTGCCTTCATGCTGACCGACCGCTCGGCCTTCTCCTACGTCATTTGATGCCCCGCAAAGGTGGTCTAGTGGTCGTGGCACTCGCCTGCTGATCCGAAGGTCGCGGGACCGAATCCGGGCCGCGGCGGCTAAACTTCGATGGAGGCTGAATGTGCGGGCCCGTGTACTGCCCGATGAAAGAACACCCATGTTGTCGAAATTTCCGGCGCCTTCAAGTACGGCGTCTCCGACAATATAATTATGGTTTTGGGACGTAAAACCGCAGAAGTCAATCAAATCTACGTCATTGTATCAACAGTTAGCTGATGTTTTGTAAACGCTGAGACAGACATCCGGAGAAAGAACTTCGCGTACACGGAAACATTCCTTGCTAGATCAAAAAACAAAACAAAACAAATCAAACAAACAGACAAAAATTCCGGCCTCCTGTATAATTCACCTATTTCATGACTCCACTTCGATCTTCGTCAAAACCGCCGAACGTCTGTCGACAACGCCTGCCGTCTTGTACGCGGGCTTAGTCTATCTTTAGCCATCTGTATTATCATAACACGTCTTTCATAGAGTGCACCTCAGAACGACTGCGTGTCGCTCGACGCTCAAGGAAGGAATAACAGATCGACCGCTAAAAGCTCAGTGGGCAGGAACGAGAACGCGAGCCGTCACGCCCGCGCACTGTTAAAACGGGCTTTTTAGGCGGTCCTGCGGAATATTGACTCGTGGCGCCCGTGTGCGTCTCGTACAAATTTACTTGTTTGCAAAACTTTCCCATTCTTCTCATTTATGTCTCCAGATGTGGCGTTGGTTTGTTGTCGCAAAATGTCGATCGTTGACTTTCCTGCGGTTGCTACCTCGTAAAGTTCGCACCGAGACAGCCCCCGAACTTTTCGTTCCAAACGTTCTTTGCAGTGCGTGCGAATGCGACGCATGCGTCGAGCGTACCGACTTTCCCTTGGAACGTTACTCCGACAATTAAATAAAAAATAGCCATGGTGCACATATATAGCTACTCAAATTCCTTTCTTTTCAGCATTTACAAGGCCTTGCCGACGCTTCGGTATACAGCATTTCCACATGTGATGCCAACAAATATGACAAAGATAGTTAGTTTGCGAGGGATTTTCTTAAAGAGATTAATCGATTTGTAGGGTTTAACGTTCCAAAACCAGCTCTGATTATGAGAGACGCCGTAGTGGAGGTCTCCGGAAATTTCGACCACCTGGGGTTCTTTAACATGCACTGACATCGCACAGCACACGGGCCTCAACACTAAATGTCACTTCAGTGCATTTTGTGAACCGTATATGTATAGTGTGTCAAGCGCAACTTGACCAGGAAATTCGTACGTTCTGTGCATCGAAGCGCTTCGAAGGACTGACCATTTGTTAACCTATTCCCGCCCTTTTTTTTCTCTTTTCTATTTCATCTATTATCACCCTTTCCTCCTCCGCAAACGTAGGAGAGCCATACGAGCATTTCCTTGGTTAACCTCTCTGCGTTTCCTGTTCATTTCTCTCTCACGTCTTCTCTCTCTCTCTGACACACACGCACACGCACGCTCAAACATCGGCTACACGAAGTACGGGTATCGATTACTGCTCCTGGTACCGTTTGTTTTACTTGCGTGCGTGTATATATATATATATATATATATATATATATATATATATATATATATATATATATATATATATATATATGTGTGTGTGTGTGTGTGTGTGTGTGTGTGTGTGTGTTTTCGTCGACTCGGTGTGTTGCTTGTTTGTGCAATGACAAAGACACTCGTGTGTCTCCCCCCCCCCCCCTTTTTTTTTTTTTAAATCTCTCTATGCTGGAAGAGGGCGCGGCACGTGAAGCAGCGATAGTGGACAACCGGGGTCTGGGTCTTGCCTGGTCGCCACAAAAGCGGCTCGCCGGCTGCCATGGAGCGGGTGACAGCGGGACTTCACAACGGCTACGCGGTCGTTTCCCTCAAACTGTGTGTTGCGATAGCCGGTGTTGGCCTACAATTACTTATCTGTGCAACTAGTAAACAACACGAAGCTGTCTACCACTAAGCGTTATTTCGCGCCAGGGGTGCGTTACTTTTCTGTAATCTTTCTTCATGGCGCCGTCTCTCCGCTCAACAGTTCTATGCTGCCCCTACTATTGTTCTCACCCGCGCAGTAAACTTGGCTATTTCAAACGATTGCTTAGCCAATAGACAAGAAAAGTGACGAACGACTACAGGGGAAATTAGCTGCTTTTAAATTGAATTGAATTCAAGCTGCCATTATAGTGAAGGTTCGATTCGGGATAGAGTACGTATTTTGAATAAACAACTGAAATCAAGAAGTAACGCTAAGCTTTTGCCGATACCAAGTGGTTGTTGTTGTTGTTGTAGTTGTTGTTGATGTTGCTGATGATGATGATGATGTCTTTTAAGTTGATGGTTGGTACCCAGTCTGGGGGATACCGAGTTGCTTCTTCTTCTTCTTCTTCTTCTTCTTCTTCTTCTTCTTCTACCTCTTCTTCTCTGCCAGCACTATTCCGCTACAATTTTCGGACAGTGAGCTGTACCGTTTCATGTACACTCCAAGGCAAGAAAGTAACGCCCCGGTCGTGTTCTTTCTCTCTCTCTTAGTAACCCTATGTAAATATATTGTCGCGCACTCTACGATTCTCCAAGCCCGCTGTCAATTCCCAGCTGAAATAAAACTACTTTACACCAAGAGTCCTTTATGCTCACGGACGCGAAAAAAGCACCGAATCAGTCGACGCTCTTTAGGCGCCATGGATCGACAGAACGCCACCGCTGTAGCGCCTGCGAATCTTCGACTTCGATAACCATCAAGTAACAACATCGAGGAGAGAAAGTGAGTGAGTGAGAGAGAGAGAGAGAAGGTCATCTGCGTGCCCTGCTCCCTGCAAGCGCGTGCGCAGGGGCATGGGAGGCAGGAAGCAAAAGAAACCATGAACGTCGCGTTATCCGGACGTTAGAGTTAACGATGGCTGTCGCTAATGTGATAAACGATGACCCTCGAGAGAGCCACGTCGGGTCATCCACGTCCAGAGAAAGAGCAAGAGCATGCCCGGCCCGGTCGTTAATGGCGGTCAAGATGTTTCTACGGAGCGCCACTATAAGGCGGTCGTCCGCTCCGCTCCGGACGTGCACAGCACGCTTACTTAACGTCTCGTGTAGTATAGGATGGGAAAAACATCAGTAAAGACTAGCTCGCTTTGCTAAGAAGCAAGGGGATTAACAAGATGCCTGTTTGCTTTCACGCGCTGACCATTCGCTCGCTGAGGACGCTTTTATAGAGTACCCGCTGCTCCTATGTTAGTTCAACTGGGCGCACTCGAGTTACCTTGCTGGTTAGATAGTTAATGCGTGCGGCGGCCTCGTGTATCCACTAGTGTAAGTGCGTATACGGTATAGGCGCCCAATCTCGAAGGAAGCGATAGACTAGTTATTGAGCGTAATTTATTAACCATCGCGAGAGGCTTCGGTTAATATTTGTGCAGCTGAAATTCGTATCCTTAGCTGCTTGGTGAAGGAGCAAGCATGACCAGGTGGCCCAGCTTGGCGTAAGGTATTCTTCACTTTTTTGAAGAAAACGTTTTTGCTTTTTTCAGTTTTTCATTCTTTTTATTGTCTTGAAGGCGCTGGCACCTTTTGATAGCGCCAGCTACTGCGTTTTGCAGAAAGGACTGTGAAGGCCATCGACACGAACGAAACAGTTATAATATCGCCCGTAGAGATCTCGTCAGGATAAAATAAAAATAAAATGAAATAAAATAAAATGAAACATTAGAGTTTGCGCGATGTGCAGTCGTGCGAACTCTAACGTTCGGTTCAGAAAGAAAGGTTTAACATAAAGCCGTAAGAAAAAAAAAACATACGGAAGCGCGAAGTCTGATGACAAACCGAGACTTTGCATAAGGTCCAGTCAGAGGGACTTGAAATATATTAGATGATTTTGGTGCGTACGCAGACTGCTTCACGCTTACGGGTGCCTGTTTAGTTTACAGTAGCCATTGGCGACAACAACAGAGCTGGTAACGACAACTTGCGACGTTCTGTCCAACTACAATATACTGGGTGTTTTCTCTTTCGTTTATTTCTTTTTTTATAGTCGCATCAGTTTTCCCGTTGGAAGAAAAAAAATAAAGGAAACGTATTGAGAGTTCATTATTGCCTCGCTGCCAACTCCATAAACTGGCGGTTAAGCAAAACGTACATGTCACAGCAATGTTAACTTTTTGCGATTCTGGTTCGAATACGCATCAAAAGATGGCAGTACTGGCGCTGTAGATCACGCATATTTTCCCGGCAACTCGGTATGCGTAAACGTAAGGAACTCTACGGACGACCTAACATCCTCTATTATTAGAGAATAAGGCGACCAGCGTTTAAAGGAGGAGGACGACAGATCACGTTTACAATATGAGCACACGTCCATAATTTACAAATCGTGCATTAGTTATAAGGAATGGATACAGCATGCATTGGCAATATTTAGTTGCGCCGAACGAAATGTGTTCACGCGTGCCGACGCAGCTTCACACAGAGTGAAAGAGCTTAACATATCGCGTTCAAAAAAGAAAAAAAAAAGCAGGAAATGCAATGAAATGATGGAATATCCGCTAACTCATAGCGTCAGTTGTATATACAATATGCTTAACGATTTCGGAAATGAAAACAAAAAAGAAAGCGAAAAACAAAAAACGTTTCGCTAAACGGGCAGCCAGTTTGACGAAATAGGCGGGTCGTGATTAAATTTCTCGATGGCTGCGCGTGCTCGCATTTTGGACGGAAACGATGATCGAATCTGCGAAGGCATGGCGGAATAATTTATACGGCAGTCACCGGTTCTACAGCCGATTCTACAGTCACTATACAGAAGCGAAAAACCAGCTATGCTGATCGAATATAGATACAGCGCTTTAAAGGGCGGGCTAAGTATAGGCTGCGCTGCACGGTACTAGCTGCAAGGTTATGCGTAAGCAAAATGACAGCAGCGCGCGTGCGGAACGCGGAAATGCACCTGCGAACGTCGAGGGCTCTCTGTCCACAAGCTTCAGCGGGAGCGCAACAGTGGGGCGTTGGCGCGACCTAACGAAGCCGCGCTAACCCGGTTCGTTGTGCACCGAGCTAGGTCGGGAGGGACCCGTACATAGTGGGCTTCACAGCTAGCGGCTCCTGGTTAGGATGGCCATGTTGTATTGGGAGTAGACGCTGCGTTGTTGCGTGGTTGCGAAGAGGCCGAGGAGGGGAACGTCGGTGTGACGTCATGGACGTCATGTCGAAGATCTGTACGCTGTTTTGACGTAGAACTGCGGGTGTCACGCTGTCGATATTAGCGTTTTATGGAGAAAAGGTCCGTACTGTGCCAAGATTCTTTTGCAATATGTCTATTTTGTTCCTTGCTTATTATCAGCAGAATAAGGTTGAAATTAACCGAGACTTTTGCATAATTACGGAAAGAAGGCTTTGCACAAGAATCTTAGGAACATACGAAGAGGGCGTAGTGCACAGTCGTATTGAGGAACGTAAATCGTATTAGCAGCGGTGCAAAAACGAAAAATAAAGTCAGGCAGCTGATTCAGGTAAACGTTTCTGACATCATAGAAAATGTGCTCTAAGCACTGACACTTTATACGTTGACGGAATGTTCGTTATGAAAGTTTTAAAAAATAGGGATAGAAAAATATGGACGGATTCTGAGTGGTGCTCAGCGCGAAAATAAGTTGATCTCCTGGGTGCTTAAATCTGGAGACGGCTTTTCACTTGCGCAAGCTGCGAATACTTCTTTTCAGCGCCTTTGTTGCGCTTGATTTATTCTCATAGTAATGAACTGGCAAGTACGTATCACGGCGTATATGTCACTATTACCTAACACCGTCATGAGAGCTGCCCATAATCGGTTCTTATATTCACTTAATTATGAAGCGCGGCGATGACATCCATTCGGGCTCATGAATTTTCAGGCTCATGAATTATTCCGTCGCTTTTTTCCTATTATCATTAACGATTACGTGTGTACTCTGTTCAGTTCAAACAATAAAGCTGCCCGTTCTGTAATGTAAATAGCCCGTGATGGCGAATCGAGTGGACAATCGTACAAAAGGGGGTCACCTCTATTGAGCTTGAGGATCGCGCCACACGGAAAACGCTTTTCAAACTTCCTCAGATATGTTCATGTCGCTGAACTTGTGTTCGTTAACTTCTCTGTGGCGTCTTCCGTGTATATTTCGTATTTATCGTGGACTTTGTAATACTGCATCATTATATGGAACACACATATGGAATAGCAGCCTAGGCGTGCCGCAAACCGAAGCAAGCGATCAATAAACTCTCCCCATTTCTGGCTTTCTCTCTTTCTTTGTCTGCACGCCGAGCACTGTGTTTACCATGGAATCTCTCTCTCTCTGTCTCTCGCTCTCTTTTGTCGCACATCTCCACCTGCGGCCTCTGCCATTCCCATGCACATCAACCGAAAACCTTCCTTAAGATAGGCGTTGTAAAGGGAATCGGAAGTTGGATTGGGCAAAACACGCAATCAACGCTCTCTACAGAAAATGAACTAAGAAGAACGAATAAGTGAATTAATGATGCTCATTCTTCCCAGCAAGTCTGTCAGTGCCTCAAAAACAAGCATTTGCGAAAAAGTACCTCCGTGACACACAAGGCCAAGAAAGCCAACGCTAACCGTCGTCGTGCAATGAGAACACGTATGCTCTGTTTACGGAAACATGCACTGAAAAAGTTACAGCTCAACTATACATGACACACACACACACACACACACACACACACACACACACACACACACACACACACACACACACACACACACACACACACACACACACACACAAGCGCGCGCGTTTTGCATGTACTTAAACCTGCTGATACATGTATAAGGGGCTTCCATTGAAGAAAATGAAGAACGCTTTCTTCAGCCAACACGGAATATCTTGGAAGAAAGATAGAACGCTGATTAAACATGCCAAACTGAATCACACAGCACTAAGAGCTCGGTCTTGCTGGAACGCATCATAATGCCTTAGTGTATTATTAGAATGCAGCGAATATTGAAAACGAAAGCTTTGCGCAACTTCTTGTTATCGATTACTATACTCTGCCCGCACATCCCTGGTGCATAACTTCTTTACAACGCCCGTTTATTCTTACTAATAAGAAATTTTTCGCATAAAAGTAAGTAATGAAATGCTACAACGAAAACTAAGGGCGTAAACTTAACTTTATTTGTATAATTCAATCAAAATATTAATTTTACTTTTCAAGCTCCCGCGATTCTCAGGCCAGGGACGAGTGAAGTAACGAAGGATTCACCGTCGTGAGGAACAAATATACAAGCGGGACAGTTCTCATTCCCTTCCGGTACCGCTTATCTTCGTGCGCTTATTTTTTTTTCCCTTTTTCTTCCTTAAATCAACAGCAACTATCGATTGAAGCCCATCTTGAAAAACGCGTCTTATTAAGCGCAAACAGCGTGAGGTTCTAGGACACGTACGCGCTGCTACGGTTTATAGTATATCAACGAAATCGGAGCGTAAAAGACAACAATAGCACAACCCACGTGCAGGAATGCGGTGAATCGGCGCAGGCTTTAGCTGGAAGCTATAGTAAATTGCGTTGCTTCGTTGGCGTTTCCCTCGTAAGCAAGTTGTACATTACAAACTTACTCTTATTGGCCTTTGGGGGTCGCGAATCTCCGTTCCGGACTTAGCGAACAGCGATATAACCAATCGAGCCCCAGGAGAGTGGCTTTCCCCGCAGCAACAAATCATGACCTTTATTTCAACAAAAGGTTCTTGCTTTCTGTCACAGACTCCTATTTGCTCGCTGTGTATCCGTGCGTGTGTATAGGTGTGACAGGTATACATTAATCAGCCTAACTTTCTTTCCCATCTATTCTCATTCGTGATACGTCCACGAAAGCCGCTATCACGCACCACAGCGACGTTAGAGTCGCCCACTTCTTTCCTCTTGTTCGTTGTTCGTGTTTGCACGCATTACTTTCCTAGAACGAATCCCCACCAAACAACCCAACTTTTTTCTCGTTTATAGCACACCAAAGTCATATCGCACAATTCTACACTGCTGGCATTGCACTACGCGACATATATACCCAAGGACCGAGATCGCTGCTGTGGAACCGTTAATTAATCCAGTCACTATACGTTCCACTCGGCTGTCCATCATCATCAAAGGCTAGCGCGCTCGGCCCTTCATTCAGGTCGACTGGAACTCGCGATCACCGAATCGCAGGCGCACCCATTTCCGAGTGTCACTCGGCAGATAACGCCTCAAGTTCGTGTGCGCGATAGCCAACCCAGAGACTCACTCACTCACGCACACACGCTCGCAGAGGAACCAGTACGGGGCCCGCCCGCCTGCTCGTCACCTATTTATACGCGCGTACATGGCTCGATCAATCAGGCGCGCCCGAGTAACGCTGAGGGAACCTAAAAAAAAGAAAAAAATACCGGCGGCGGCGCGGAAGGCCTTTTCCAACGAGCGCCACCGCCGTCGACGTGCGCTTCGCATTGACCCGCGGTTGGTAGTCGCGCCAGCTTTATGACCACGTACTACACTGGAGAGCCGCGAGAAAGCAGTTGGGTACGCGGAGGGGGTGGCAGCTGCCACCGCTTGCGCCGCCGCGCACCGTCGCTGTACGGCGCGCGGTAGGACCAGTTGCGCCTCGATCGGTGCGCGCTTACGAGAGCGGCGCAACGACGGCATTTGGGAGTGGAGCACGCGCCCTCGGCTTCTTGAAAGGTCCCCCTCTTCCAAAATTGGCATGAGAATCTGAAAGTTCGGGGTTTGGATTTCGCGCGTGACATCTTAAATGAGAGTTTGCAAACTTGAATAGCAAGGCGCAAGGGAAGTTATTGAAGTTTCTTATTTGTAGTATTGTAATTGTGAAGTAAGTAAAAAAGGAATTGAAGTGCACGAAATGACAAACGTGGCCTTCGGCGGAAACCGAACGCACGACCTTCGTATGACGGTCAGTGATTGGTCAGTTTTGCCTGTCAAGGCGGCCCGAACTGAGAGATCAGGGAGAACCTACGCGGGATCGTGTTAGTATTCCGCGGTATGGTACAGGATCCCAGGTGCTAGGCTGCTCTTGGTTACGTATTCGCGGTTTTGAATATTTTTACGTGGCTAATGATAATAATAATGTGACGGAGGGCATCGGGCGTATCGATACATTTATCGCTACCATCTGTGGCAGAATGCCGGGCCACACCATCACGCGACTGAGCCTTCCGAAGGCTCTTATCACTGGAGAAAAGCCCGGTTGTATACGTCAGCTTCTAGAGTACGTTCATCTTTAGCACAGTAGAGGGGCAGGCTAAATGGATTCCAGACAGAAAATGCAAGAACATCATTCTAAAGGTATTTCTGTGAGGAGTCTATACACTGATTCATGACAAAAGGTAATAAAATAAAAGAAAGAAAGAAAGAAAGAAAGAAAGAAAGAAAGAAAGAAAGAAAGAAAGAAAGAAAGAAAGAAAGAAAGAAAGAAAGAAAGAAAGAAAGAAAGAAAGAAGAGTATAAGCTAACGAACGAGCCACTGAAAGAATGAATGAACGGATGGACAAACCAAGAAACGTACCAACACCACACATAAAGAAACGAACAAAACAAACACAAGCCAGCAAATAACGCCTGTGGAGGCATTCAGTGGACTAAGTAAATATTTCGCAAGGGGTTGAAAAGCGAGCACGCCATAGAAACGTCGAGGAGGCAGCGCTGCCACCGCTACGAATTCACCGAAGTCAAAATCTCAGCCTAAGACACAAATCAAGGGAGGGAGAATGACCTCAATATAACGAAAGGCCTCGTTTTTTTTTTTGTTGTTGTTGTTGAAAGCAGTAGCGTTGTCAAAACGTCTTTCGTAATTATATACGCCACATATTTCTCATTGCAGTTCAGCGTCGAGCTTAATAGAAATCTTATTGCTGCGAAAAACACTTCGCGTTTCCTGCGCCAAGCAAAGCCTTTCTCTTGAGAAATAAACTATCCCGGCAGAATTGTGGAAGACAGAAAATTTACGACGACCACACAGCTGTATTACGAGACTTGGAGGCGCACCTTAGTGCCTGCAAAAACAAATGAACCAAACCTGTAACTTTTACGAAAGACGTGTACTTCGGTTTTATTTCTCTTCAAACAGCACAGCGCCACCAATAGTGGACAGAAATATAAGCGTTATCACAAACAACTCCCAAAGCGCAGCAAGGGAATGAGTGAAGTGTCGTTTAGCGTCATGGCTGGATCAAAGGCGTACGTTAAGCATAGGTTAAGCTTAGGTGAAAACTTGGCAACTCGTAAGAGTTATAAAAAAGAAAAAGAGAGCTGAAAGTCAGGGACTTCTATTGTTTCTTTCAGCATTGGCCATACGGCTCCACCCATAGTGTTCAGCACCAGGATTGGCTGAAATGTTCTACTAGGCCAGCCTTTAACGTAGCATGTCTTTGTGAATGTGGGCCTATGTATCACAATGGAATAAAAGAGAGAGAGAGAGAGAACATGCCATTCCACCCCTGCAAAGTGGATGTTCACTACAGATCACTTGATCAACCTAGAACCCTTATCTGGACATGACCTTTACGATTACGATCAGTCATTTGGAGATTACAGCACATGACATATTTAAAAATAAGAATGAACTACAAGCGCTGACCGAGAGGGGATGCCGTTGCGTGGCTCAGCATGAAGGTGCTGCGTCGACTACGCACATATTAAAGGTGAGAGTAGGGTGAGGGTGCAGGGAAGACACAATCACTCACTTTGACTTAAGACTCTCTCTCTCTCATCCTTTCCTTTTAACCTTTCTATCTCCCCTTACCGCTCACTCAATGCAGGGTAGGAAACTGGAAGTGCTGTTCTAGTTACCCTCCCTGCGTTTCGCGCAACTCTTCTCTTTCTTTCACCGCAGCAGATGGTCGCAAATAATCGTGACTAATCTATCATGTATTCGATAGATGTGTTGTTGCTTCCGGGTACACTACAACATGGGGGAACAGCCAGCATTTCATTTCGGGAAACGGGGATTTCGACCCCCCCCCCCCCCGTTTTTTCTATTTTTTTTTTTGTCGATTTGTTTCTTTGCACGTGCGTAAAATCACGCAACAGCTAGTCACATGATGTATTCCCGCCAAAACCACGTAAACTCACGTAACGGCTAGTCACGGGACATGTTCCCGCCAGAACCACGTGGCTTCTAGGTCTAAGCTAAGCCTACCAGAAGCTAGGCCGAACACTAGCTCCGCTGTTGCTGCCAAACCTTGCGCCAGTAGTGCAAGCTGCGCTAACTTTTGTCCGTGTATCGCTTCCTTTGCTCAGTCTTGCCGGATTTCTAGCTGTAGGCTGACACCTCCATATATCGTTTAACGCTGGATTCCCAGTAATCAACCAGGCACTCAAAATGCATCAAACAAACAAACAAACAAACAAACAAACAAACAAACAAACAATCATGAACCAACCAGCCCAAATAAGCGTGCCCTTCTACAAAAGCTGCCTCCTCACCTTTCCTCTCTGTAAGCAGAACAAGCCTCAGAACCAAAGCGCTCACCGGACAGACGAGTTGTTATGCCATAAACGCGCCGCGAATTTGACAGCGTATAAGAACGCGCTTCACATTTGTTCGAGCACACAAGAAAACCCGGAGGCTACACAGCCACCGGCGGCGTCTCGGGCCATTTCCATAACAACGGCCAAGACTGATAGCCGCTCGCGTACAGAATGGACGGGGTCGCGCGAGGCTCAAGACGCGACTCGCGAGAAGACATCCCGCAGCACAAAAAGGAGAGGAGAGTGTACCAGCTGCGGCTGCTCGATAAGCGCACGCAGCACACGCCGTCGAAGCACACGCTGTTGTTGAAGACGGACGGATGGAACGGCGTCTCCACGGGCGCTGCAGAGCCTTGACGCTAAGGGCACTTCGGAGGACATTAACCAACAAGACTGGACGGTCTCCAAGGCTCCCGAAAACACGCCAGCGAAGAAGCTTCTCTCGGCTTGAATACGGTGCAGCACGGACATCAAAGCGACAGCTTCAAGATATCGAAGGTGGTGTTGTTGGAGCTAAGCTTGGCAAAATTACATCGACTCCTTAAAGACGTTCTATTTTTTTTTCTTTTTCGAGGATGTCCATTTGTTTTTCTTTTCTTGACTAGACCGTATTTTCTTACTTGTTCGACGCTTTTTGATGGAGCTTTTTTTTTAGGTTTGTTTCTTAGTTGACTCCCAAGAGTTATTGCCATTTTGTTCGTACAGTTGATCACCTTACCCATCACAGCAGGCACATTTTCGTTTGTGACCACGAGACTTCCTTCCTTATGTATTAATCACGTTCTTTAACAAGCCGATATACGTGAACGCAAACAGACTTATGTTCTTTTGTTTAGTTATTTAGGATGATGCTTGATGAGGGGGGGATTTTATGAAACATAATTTTTTCTATCGACGTGAGTAGGTGCTAAGGGCAATTGTTACCAGAGTACGTAGCGCTGTGTTTTTTGCACACGAGGCAAATGAAAACGTCGACTATCGTCAGACTGCATACAACCCTCGGTGCACAACCTCTGTGAAATGACCCTACGAAAACGTATGTGCGCCAATGACGTTACACTGGCCTCACTCGTAGTGGCCATTGAGTTACAGTGACGTGTACCGACACATAATTGGGTCCGTGGACCCAGCAAGATCCGTACTCATAAACCTACCTTATCCTTATCGCTTGCCTTCCTTTATCGCCCCTGAGACATTAAAGCGCGTTAAAGGGACTAAAATCGTAATCAATGCGAAGGACTGTCATAACGCATGCTTGTGGACACTGGACTAAGTTGTTCGCGAAGCATGATGAGGGCACAGGAAAGGTGAGGAAATTAAGAGATAAGGATAAGGTAGGTTCATGAATACGTGCCTTAGTTTCACTTCTCTTATATATACATTTTTTTTTAGAAATCTGAAGTCGCTAAATTGTATTTCCCACTTGCCCGTGCAGACCTGGGCGATTTGTTTCTCGTGCAGCGTCCGTGCCAACCCTCTGTATCAATAGCACAGTGCCAACAATTGGCGTGAATTTCTTCTATATACTCACTACGTTAACACTGCCCACAATAAAGACTGGGGCTTACGAATAGTGAGACAGATAATGTAGGACACTCTGCACAAGGTTAGGTTTGCCGTTTGCTTGGTGAGCTGGCTGAAATCGTTCCCATATCGGGAGCTTCATTGTCGTTTAAAGGGGTATCATTAGGTAAATAGACTACAAATTTACAACGTCCATCGATAAAGTCGTAGGTGCAGTAATGGCAGTCAGTGACGCAGTGAACGGGCAATGTAGCCAGGAACAACCGTTAGACCCTTATACACGTGGTGTTGCTTCACCGATTTACTCAGCTGATGATATCAGAAATAGGGGCGACATTGCCCGCAGTTTTGTCTGAGCCCTTTTTGTCAATTGCGCATATGGAAATGACATGCATAAATACCAATAAAGAGAGATGTGTACAGCTATACGAATGCTTGTGAACAGCACGCTTGAACTGACCAGAAGTGTACCCTATGCAACGAGGTAATGTACTCAATACGCAAATCAGCGTTCAGGGTTAGGCGTTTGCGCTTGTTATGACATGAAGCTTTGGCGTTGATAAACTAGTCAATAAAGAACGGCACTCCGAATGGTTTTTTTTTTTTTTTTTGCGAGTAGGGTTTGTAGTTAACCAGGTGCTCGGGTGTGCTACGCAGAATGACGAACCTTCGTCGCGCCATGAGCCACCGATCAATTGGGCAAAACAAACGTTGTTACGTGCTTCAGCTCCACTCCCCCGTTCTGACAAGTGCAGTATGCGACAATCGCTGAGGCTCCGTAGACGTATGGCATAGCCGCAGTGATGAAGGATTCTAGTAAGTGAGGCTAGAGCATTCGAACTACACGTGCAATCCTCTCTTCTATCTTTTGTCTCGCTCGTCGCCTTTGCACATTATAGTGACCGTTATGAGAGAAATAGTTTGCAAGCAAACGGGCACACGCCTCTTAGTTCTGAGAGTGACGCAGTTCACCGACCGACTAGCCAATCACACGAGCTAAACGTTGTCACGTACTGCAGCTGGGCTGCGAAATATGCCACGTTCCTGATCGCCTGGAAACAAACTTGATTCGTACACCACCTTATCGCGCTTGCCGAGGCCCCATCGGCTTACAGCATAGGCAAAGTGCTGCACGCTTTTAGTGGGGAGACAAGAGCTGCCGCAGTTGTCTTTCCATCAGCGACTAGCCAATCACACGAGCTTACCATGGTCACGTGCCGCTGCGTCGCGGTGTATAGTACATTCCTGATTGGCCGGAGGCAAATTTGACTCGGTCACCACCACACGGCATTTGGTCAAACCTCATAGGCGCACAGTATAACCACGACGCTGTACGCTTTTCAGCGCGGCATATATTGATGCCTGTGGTTCGGTTAAGGAAAAGACGCTAATTTCTGCAGCCCATGTAGGGAGCACGGCTAAGCGTCCGTGGGGGTGGGGGACGGGGAGTGAAAGAGATAGAGAGGAGAGAAAGGCCGTAGTGGAGGGCTCCGGAAATTTAGACTACCTGGGGTTCTTTAACGTGCACTGACAACGCACAGTACACGGGCCTCTGACATTTTTGACTCCATCGAAAATGCGACCGCCCCGGCCAGGATCGAACGCGCGTTTTTTCTGGGTTGCAGCTGAATATCATAACCAGTACACCACCGCGGCGGACCAATATAAGAAATGTCGCACTGGACTTAACACCCTCTTTCCCTCTCCTGTCTTTCTTTCTCTCCTCTCCATCTTCAGCCGCGGTTAACAAGCCGCGGTTGCGTTTCGTCGCGTCTAGCGAATTTATTGCCAAGCCTTCGCCGCGCGCCGTACGACCGGGGACCTCGTTTGAGTGTGCGAGAGCGAAGAGCTGGGCTGACGCGCAGGACCAAAACGTGCCAGCGCACCGCGGCACGTCCCAGCGCGGCCACGCTACGAGCGGCTATCCAGGCGCGGCCATGTTTTGGCGCAAGCGCGCAAGGAGTTATAGTTATACGCGTGCGAATGGTTATGAGTGGAGGCAAGTTCGCCGCGAAGGCTTTGTCGAAGTTACGCGCGTTCGACGACCCGGCGTAGCTAACGCGCCAACGGCTTACGAGTTGTTTGACGGTGAGACGCGACGGATTTCGGTAAGCCAATCTCACGCAGTTAGGTGCTGACGCGGCGGTTAGGGGGTATTATATTACTATGTTTGCGACGGAAACGATCTGTCCCCGGGGTCGAAATATAATAAGTAATGGCGCAGCGACAACCAGACAAGTCCCGTGGGCTCTTTCGCTGGCGTGGCTCCTGATCCTTTCCGTTATTAATATAGAGTTGCTTGGACTAACGTTGTTACACGTGCTGCTTTCTATAACCCTAAGACGTTCGAGGTTGCAGCCACTGCCATGTTGCGGTCGTCGACCCTTGACGTCATCAGCGGCGGTGATACGCGAACGTGCCGCGACGTGGCCTCTCAGTCCTCGGCCTTCTTTCGCGCTTCAGTGATTACCGCAATGAATAATCCATTGTTCTTAGCTCGCCTTGTTTAACATTTCTTTAACGAGTAGGGTCAAGGCCACGTTGCTCGCGTAGGATATTACAGTCAAGGAAAGTCATCTACATTTCTAATAAAACAATATTTTGCATCTTTCACGTTGCGTTCGCTCTCTATGCTTGTTTACATACGCGTTGACTAACCTACCGTCTGTCCAACGTGTGCAGGTGTTGAATTCACAAAGCTTTCCATTCGTCAGAGCTTTTTCCTATTGGTCAGCTGGGTTCGATGATGATATGTCCAGGATCCGGATTGGCTTACATGTTCCCGTATTAAAAGTTCTAGCCAAGATGTTTTTTTAATACAGGCCCTGAACCTTAGATACCACAGCGGCTAGGCAACGTAAACTCGTCCTTTGTATGCCATGAACAGTGTACTTGGCCCATTATATAGCCGAAATTCGAGACTATATATAGCATACAACTTCTCTGAGCTTTAAGCCGTTTCGTTATGTGAAACATGTAGACCGGGCAACCCGGTAGCATTGTCGCAGGCATACTACGGAACTTTTGTTTGTCAACATCACAATAGCGACATGCACTTAGGATGTTACAATAGTCCCCGAAGCAAAAGATGAGCTCCTCGCGCACCAATTCGTAGTGGTAAAACCACAAAAACTAACCCACAGGCCGTATTATGGGTGAAAACGTTTTTCTCTTTCGTTACAGGTTAAGTTAAATAACAATACAGGTTGCATATGATAAAATAAAGTAAAAAATTCCTTTTACATGATGCACGCCATGCTGTTCAGAATATTTTATACATTGTGCATTCCATCTGAACAAGCTGCGGTAGGACCGCATAGCTCTGCAGATTCAGCGTATACTCAATCAAGCGGCCGCATTTCCCACATAAGCATAAAGCGCGCAGCACGTATACCTGACGAATGCATTTGGAAGGCAAAGAAAGAATGACAACTTAACAGAGCACGAGCGCAACGAAGCTTTTTTTGACATAAGAACAACAAGTGTCATGAATTAATTGAATTGAATTGTTTATTTTTAACATAATATATGTCAAGGGACGGTACGGCTAAAGGCAGATTAACTGCCTGACAATGGCCCTACCACCCAAGCACTGTTCAACAGGGTTGTGACCATCATTAAGAAATTATACAATAGAAAGCGGAAGCTCTGCACGGAAATAAAAAGAGAGAGAGAAAAAAAACATGACATAGCTTGTATTCGTTTTACACTCGAGATAGCGCTTTCTGTATTCTGACGCGGGAGCCTCGTAAATCGCGTTTGAGGCGCGAACGGCCATGGAACTATGCGCGGAAGTTGGTGTAAACGAAAAAAAAACAACAACAAAACATGAAATCCAGCGTGGGGTGAGAAGAAGAAGAATAATAAACCTTATTCCTTGACCAAGCTGTTAACTCGCTTAGGTGGGCAGGGTTCTTATTTCAGGTAGCCTTGGCTTTGGCACCGACTGATCTAGCCCCGTTCCAGCGGCTGTAGCTGGTCCTCGTGACCTGGACTAGTCTTGTGTGCCTCCCACCACCGGTCCTCGGTTGACGACCGTATAGGTGTTGTTCGCATATATATTTTTTTTTTTTTGGTAGCTTGCAGAATTTTCATTCCGTTGTGTATGTCCCAGGATACATTGCGCGGGTTAAGAACTAGTTTCACGCGACGATGCCTGCTAGAGCAAGACGACGTGATGTAATATCCGACTCTAGGGAACGTGAGATGCTGTTTTCATGTTTATAACTAACTTTGTTAGAATGTTAATTGCCAGTCCTTACTCAGTGCAGATTTGGCTTACAGGTAGAGCCCACGTTACTTCTTTTATGATTAAAGCACGATAAGTGATTTCACTCACTGAAGGCCTCGCTACACGAACACATTAGCAATGAGCATGACGTGCGTAGAGACGACAAGTACGTGTTAGTCGAACTCTGCTGTATACAGCTGTGTACAAAGCTCGTCATCATAATTACAGCACAGTATACATGGAGGAAGAAAATTAGGGCGTATGGTGTCCACCTCCTATCTCAACAACTGAGAGGTCTCAGGCGGTTGACTGGAGGCGCCTTAAAAGAAATTACACGAACCCGGTCCATCTTAGCAACCCTGAGGCGAAATATATGTCATGATAGAGGAGCCACCCGAGAACATATACTCTAGGATTGCGAAATGGTTCAAGGAATAATTGTAGTAACCCTCGGATGAACTCGGGCGCGGTGGTAAGCAGCTCTGATCAGCCCGGATCTCCAGGACCAACGTAGGGCCATCCAGCAAGCCCGGGAAGTTACTGACAGACAGGGTATCTCCACTGCCCCCAGCGTGGCATGGATCCGGGTCATCACATTGCAGGATAATCAGTAAAGTTGTTTCACTCACTGAAAACCTGATGGTGACCAAGAGTGGGCGTTTTGTTTTTTCTTGGTAGTTCTTCCACTCCTCAAGTACAGCTACGATTACAGGCAGACGCACAAGTGCGCATTGAAAAGTATACGGGACAAAACATTCCCGGCCACTACAGTGGAGCTTAGAAGCTTCGCGCTGGGTCGATGTCTTACAGCAAAATTAAGGCGATCACTTTCACGGAGGGCTAGATTGCTAAATAATGTTGGCTTTGTGGAGTAATAGTTTCCTTTTGTTCATTTCCTGCCGCCACAGTAACGCGCAAGGGGCGTTCAAAAGCAGGCTAGTACATTCTCTATAACTTCATTCTGTCTGCGCTTAGTTCTACAGACGAGTGCCGACGAACATGCATAGTTTCGGTTTCACGAGCGAACGACGAATCGAGAGGAAGCGACAGGCATAGCGTGAAGGGCACTGACCTTTTCGTAGACGTGCGCGGCGGAGAGCTCGTTCTCGACGACCATCATTATGATTCCGAAGAGGGCCATGACCAGGGCGTAGTCGCTGATGCGCTTGCGCTTCTCGAAGAGCGCCTTGCGCCGGCCCAGCCGGTAGCCCACCGAGGGCTTGTGGAAGCGGCCCCCAGGGCCGAAACCGCCGCCTCCCGAGGCTCCCCCCGGCGCGCCGCTGCCGGACAGCGAGCCCGAGGCGCCCTTGAGGAAGCGCCGCAGGTCGCCGTCGCCCCCACCGCCGACTCCGGCGTCCGTGTGCACTCCGACGAGGGCAATACCCGCGCCGTCGCTCTCGGTCGAATGCTGCTGCGCCTGCTCGTTGTGTGCCGCACGGGAGCAGCACGTGATGACGACGGGGGGTGGTGCGGGACATGGGAAGTAGACAGAGAAAGAGAGAGGGCAAAAGCATGACCAGGGTCAGGCATCGGTAATGCGAATGAAGGCAAATGTGAATCGGTTCGTAGCGTCAGGTGGCAAAGCAGAGAGAAAGAAGGAAGGAATAGGTTTACTAGACATACGTGCGGCTTGCTACCTTGCGCTGGAAAAAGAAGTACGGGACAAGGCACGAGGAAACAAGCACAGGTGAGGAAAGAGCGAAGGGCGCAAGCTCTGAGACAATCAACCTTCAGTGCAATGATGGTACTCTCGCGATGGCATGACTTCAGGGGAAATACATATAGCTGACAAGGAGAGACAATGAAGAAAACATGCCACTAAAGCACCCGAAGGCCGGCTCTGATGAAAACCCTCCATGTGAGCAGTATGTCACACAACACAATCTGAAAGCACTGATTACTATAGTAGTACTCAATGAATGAAACAGAATCGCGCACAACACTGCCCATGTTATTATTATATGGTTAAATGAACTAAACTACGCAGAGCACTGCGAGGGAACGTTATTAACAGCACGCCGACACTTGCAAGTGCACGCGCAGCCCTGCATTTGGTGGTTGCCTCTGAAAACGACCTAAATCGTGGACCGCCGTGAGGCTCCCGACAGACATACCGATTTGGCCACACGTGACACGGGATACGATTTGAGAGATGTCCGCTCTCATCCATCTCTCTGTCTCTCTCTCTTTATGCTGCCACACATAATCTCTCAAGTTGATAAATCAATCAATCAATCAATCAATCAATCAATCAATCAATCCCACAGCTTCCTACAGGATTGACACAAGCGGTATGGTTGGGATAAGTTTCAATCAACCAATCAATCAATCAATCAATTACACAGTTTTCTACCGGATTGACACAAGCGGAATGGTTGGGTTAAGTTACACTTTGCGTTTTCATGGTGATGCGAAGAGAAAAGCGGTTGTACACAGCCATTCACTCCCAGTGTCGTGCAAACACATCGGCACGTGTTCTCATTAATCAAATGACTGTCACCCAACACCAGCGTCAGGCACGGAGCTAGCTTAATTTCGAGGGGTACAGTTATCTTAGTCGAAATCGAGTCAGCATTGCTGCGAGCAGCTGTGATCGTCGCATATTCAACGTATCTAAGCGTATGCTTCACTGGGGGTGAAAAAGGTAGTAGGACGATGGAGGCTTCGCAGTTTGTAAAGGATAACTAACTCGTGTCCGTCAACGATTCTGAGTGTATATAGAAATCATAACGCAGACTTCTTCGCATCAAGTTGTGATATTTGCAACGAATTAAACGGGCTTCCAAAAACAAAAAAGTAGAATAAACTGTTAATTCCGCGCTATATTTATTGATAAATCACCATACGTCCTTTCATTCGGCATGAAGGCTTCTCAGACACAAATTTTTGTTCGCTTACGGAAAGGCCCGTATTATTCATAAGAATGAATTTCTGCAAATATGATGCGTCACATACCACTAGCAGGTAGGGCCACCTAATGGACCCAAAGCCAGGCAGCATAAAACGAAACTTTCAGCCGTATTGATCTCCGAAGTCAACAAGCAATAAGTATCATGCGATTCACTAAACTGTTTATGATTATTTATTTATTTTTTTTTTGCAGTTTTTCGTGCAACCGTAGCTGACCACATCTGATTATATAGCCACGCACATATATACATATAAAGGTCCCTCAGTCGCATATTTTTGACAAATTAGCGGTTTAATTTTTATGTAAAACAATACGGAAATGGCGTTCGCAGTTAAAAGCCGAGCCGTCATGCAGAAGGGATAAGCAGACCCGTTTTGGACTTTGCCCCTGTACCCACACTGTTACATAGCAATCACTATGCGAAGGAGAGTACAGAAAAAGAAAGAAAGAAAGAAAGAAAGAAAGAAAGAAAGAAAGAAAGAAAGAAAGAAAGAAAGAAAGAAAGAAAGAAAGAAAGAAAAGTACCGGGTTGCGCAGAAGGGAAAAGCTGACTCGAGTTTGTCCTTGACCCATTACCTCAATCCTTGCCCTCAGCTCACTGTTACATGAGAGTGATAATAATATTTAAAGTGCTAGGTGACGTCATTGCACCAGCTCCGCTGTTTACTCAGACTTTACAGGCGTGAAACCGGCTTTACATCTCTTTCTCTCTTTTTTAAATGCCTGCTTTTGGCAGGTGTGGGCACACGTGCAACGTACTGCAAAAGTAAAGTATGTGAAATATTTAGATTGAAAATGCCGCCATTAAGCACTACAGAGATATAAACTTTCGCAGCGTCTCACCTACACCTTCCTGGTGATGCCGCAATCGAGTCAATCCAAACTTTTAAGAAAGTTAATAGTAACAGCTATTTTATATTTCATCATGAAGATGAGGGAGGCTGCGAGAAAAAATTGAGAAGCAGCTTGACTGAAATGTTTCAAAAATATAGCTGAAAGCGATAATCAAGCAAGGTTTCGCTTCTCACTAAGCCTAAGTTAGTAATCTTGAAAGAAGATATTTGTAAAACGGAACAAATCACTTCGTTTTACAACTATATTCGCGTCGCACACCCGAGGATCGCATTAATGTAGATGGTGTCGCGAAAGCGTCGAAGTTGGACTTTTATTACGGCGTTCTATATCGCGTCTCCCCTGCCTCACCTGATAATTATCTCGCAGAAACGACCAGACAGCAGTATGAGCGCCAGATCAGCAATTATAAAAATAACGCGGGTAAGTTGCATGGCTATTTTCCCCGCAAAACCACGAAGCCACAGAGTCAAAAAGGAAGTAATAAGCTTAGCCACAATTTAAGATCCCAATTGCTGCCTTCATTCCACGTTGAAATCGAAGCGAAAATGATGCAATAATGGACATTATTTGAAAGGCAAGTCACGCGGTGTTGGGCATACTTTTTAGAGCAAGGGTCGGCCGAAAATTGCATTCATTTTAAGGACCCGCACTGCATTATGAATATAAGCCCGGTACCGCAGCAATATTCAAACGACCATGCACTAGAGTGTTCGGATTTATTTACAGCGCAATACCCTTTGTTACCTGAAATTCATTGCAGCTTTCGAAGTAGTCATTCGCATGTTGCTCAGTGACAATGCCGGTATAAACGTTTACACGAGGGGAACATAAGAGAAGTATGTTATGTTGTGACTTAAAATTGCGAACATGTCTTGGACGTGCCCCTGAATTCATTGATTTCTGGGGTTTTACGTCACGAAACCACAGTATGATTATGAGAGACGCCGCAGTGGAGGGCTCCGTAAATTTCGACCGCTTGGGGTTCCTTAAATTCCACTGACATCGCACAGTATACACGGGCCTCAACATTTCGCCTCCATCGAAATGCAGCCGGCGCAGCCGGGATTCGATCCCGCGACCTTCGTATCACCAGCCGAGTGCCATAACCACTAAACCACCGTGGCGGGGCTGCGTCCCCGAATAACTGCATATTGTCCAACAACTACGTAATGCACACCATCACGCAGAAAAGTAGCGGTACACAAGAATTCGATTCATGCATCTAGGAACTAGTTGTTTATGAACTACTCTAATGCGAAAAGGTTAACCTCTTGTTACTCCGCATGGATTGTGACGTTCGGCTCGCATGAAACCCATCTCCATTATGAAAGACCGGAAACTTCAAATACAAAAAGAATGCCAGAGTGGCCAACCACACAGAGCGTAAACGGCAGCTGGCGAAGTGGACGTACAGGGATGAGACCGAAGTGAATCTAAGTAATATTAAACAATAAGTGACATTTAATACAAACAATAATATAACTGTCTCCAAGCGCACGTGCGCATACGCTTATACCTCGGCTCTGGATATGCGGTTATGGCTCATTGGTGATGGAATTTTAACCTTTGCTGTTAACAATCCTTGAATGTTAATTATGGCTGCTTCTCGTCGGAGTTTTTTTTTTTTTTTTTTTTTTTTTACGGTCCCCATATAGCGCTCGTAGGTCTTATGAGCGTTTCGATTTGACTCCACTGAATATTAAACAGTATTTTATGACTACATTCACCAGCATTCCTTGAGAATTATAAACTCATCCCGGTTCGTTTTATTTACGTTGTTGCTGGGTTTCTCTCCTCTTCCACTGATTCTACTGCACCGGTAACACCCGTACATAATTGCTTCACATAGGAGCCCTTACGGAGTTTTAAATAAATAAATAAATAAATAAATAAATAAATAAATAAATAAATAAATAAATAAATAAATCAGTCTCGCATCGAAACACGAACCCGCATGTACGCGTGGGATTTTTTCCGTTTTTGTAAAACAGGACACCGCGTAGCGAAGAGCCCTTCACGGCTTTCGAAACCAAAACACGCTCGCAGCAAAGAAGGAAACTGGATAACAGGAATGCTAATGCAGAGGAGAAAGACTGAAACAGGTCCGCGGTAAGCTTCTTTACCTAATTAGTTTAGGAAATATGGCTCGCTGCTTACCAGCGTTCTTTTTACGGAAACTGGCCGCAGTCCAACAAAGAAACGTTTCTACACTGCAGTCCTGCCGACTAATTAAGAGCGATCCTGTAAGGAGAATGTGCGCTTCAGATGTAACAGGAATCTGCCAGTACTACTATCTCACAAAGCTTAGTAGCCTCGTATTTCCACAACAGCGCGCTATTCAAACGCCCAACGAGAGATTATTTCGCATCAACTGGTCAGTGCAAGGCTACCATACTAACATTACGCAATTATTTTAGAATAACTGAAGGGGTACCACACGTCCCCGCGACATTCATTAGATCGCACGGGGAGCTTAAAGTATCAATCAATCAATCAATCAATCAATCAATCAATCAATCAATCAATCAATCAATCAATCAATCAACCAATCAATCAATCAATGACGTTGTTGTAGACCTAGGAAAAGCCCCGAAGTTTGGGGACTACCACACATATAAAATAAAGAATAATAACACTAGTAAGTACGTTGATAACATTCTAACCAGGAGCACCGATGCGGTCATACCGACGCTCGAATCTGATTATCACGAAGACAACTTCGCCATCAAGCTCTTAAAAGTAGCTTGTTGCCTAGCAGTGAACTGATGATGAAAAGTTAAAGACGTGAATGAATAGGCTTCGGCAGGAGACATTCGGAAGCATTTGCACCAAAAAGCTGCTCAGTAAGACGCAGCAACAGCGATTCAGCAAATCCTTTAGTAATATTTTTTTTTAAGGGCGAAGCACCTTAGCGTCTCAGGCTGTCGGCTTCTTTTGTCGTGTCCTGTGGTCGCGGTAAATAAAGTTGTCAAACGATGGTGGAAAAAAAAAGAGTGTATAATTGGTCAAAACCGGCTCAGAATAAATTAATACGATTTAAACTACTTTAAAATACAGGAATAAACATAATTAATTTCGTTACATAACAGAAATTTTGTTAAATTCGGTTGCGAAACTTGCGTGGACCAGTCCTCGAGGCAGTGCAGTCAGACAGTGCATGTGTAAGGTTGCCGTGTCAGAGCGATTTTAACGAATTTCTGTTAATAAGCCCGGGCTCTCGTCGTCTAACATCGTCGTCGTCGTCGTCGTCGTCGTCACGGTAAAGCAAGCCCATTAGCAGCGATCGACGCACCTCAGCATGTTTCACGTTGTTCGAGCTTTTTTGCTTTTGTTTTGTTTTTGTTTGCTCAGGATTTTGTTTACTCAGCAACCACTCGCAACAGGTACACAGTAGATGGGGTAAAGTGTGCAATGAAGGGATGGTTCTCAGAGTGCGGAGCGGACACAAAATAACAGCAGTTTGGGGAAGTTTGGATAGCGAGATTTCCGAATAAAGGTGAATATAACTGCGATATATGTCGTACAAACACGGAACGGGGTACATCTTTTATTTTTAAGCAAAGCAAAACACTACGATTGCGCGTGAATGACATTCAAAGGCAAGAAAATGAGTCCGTTTATCTTATTTAGTTAAAATATGCTTGTAAGTAGTCTACAACAGTACGCGCGCTCATATGAAGCGCTTGTAAATGAGAAATCAAGCTATTCCTACTACCTTAATTTCCGAAACCGGTTCCCATACAGCAGAATCGTTCGAACAGCCGTCCGCTGCATAGAGTTCTCTCTGTCTCTCTCCGTCTCAATAGCCAGTTGTTATTCCTCGTATTATAACAGAAACGACTGTTCGGCAACACGTAATAGACGAATTGCCTAAACGAATACACGCCGAAAAATGAACCTTACTGCATTCGGATTTCGTACACATTTCGAATATTCGCACTCCTATAACGCGAGCGAGGTTTTTAATTTTCTTTCAGCATTGAAGGTATAGAGTGACGTGAAACACGACAGTCCCAATTAGCACAAACACGCAAGAACACCCGGAGCTGTTTTGATAGGGTATCGCTTAGCGTGCGCAGGTGAACGTTCAGTGGAAAAGCCCGACTTAGATGGGCTGCGGTGTGTGAGCACGCACGCCACTTAAGCACGCCATACCGAAGCCTGTTCGAAATGCCGCGCCCAGCCGCTCGTAGCGATACATTTCTTTAGATTGATTATTAGTCGTTATGTGTCAGGACACAAGTCAAGCTGCGGAACGCTTACTACGTGAAGTGCCGTGCTCCGCTGGAAAGCCTCAGTGTGCGTGCGAGACGATTGCTTCAGCGGTCAGTGTGCCTGCTGTTTATACCGTTGCGGCGTCTCGTAGTCCAAACGCATTGCGTGCGAAAGGTGGGTTCAAGCGCAGCAATGCATAGGTTGCTTGCCGCGTGTTAGTCATCACTGCACAGCAAAGTAAACCTTGGGATGTGTTACATTGTGTCAGCAGAAAGCTTGCCATGCGACATGTCAGTGCTAAGCCATGCCATACACAGCGAAAGCGAATATGTGAGAAGCGCACTGTGCTGTTACATGTCTACAGAGCGGGCCGTGTATAGCCGATAGTACAAGTTGAAACTTGTACGCTGCATCAAAAAAACTAAAACAAACTAGAAAGAAATATCGTCCGTTGATATACAGCGAGAGGAAACAAGAAAATCTATGCGGGTTTCTCCAAACGAAAGCCTCTGAATTTGAATGAACAATCGTTCTGGTACAGGATTTGAGCCCGAAACCAATGCTTATTGTTACTCACAGCAAATCACTTTTGGTATCTTTATAAAAACGCGTGAGTAACAATTCTTCTGCGTTTCATTAACCTTACTCAACTTTTCGGGACACCAACGAACCGATTCGCCATGTTTTAGGAGAAATGAAGCCACACTGTCACCGTCGGCTCGCAGAAATAAATAAATAAATAAATAAATAAATAAATAAATAAATAAATAAATAAATAAATAAATAAATGCAAGATAAGTCGTACGGTAGGGAAGCGAGCTGAAGATAATTCGCGTGCGTTTCACCAGCACCTATAGAACATCGCTCTATTGGGTCACTTGCTCACCGTATTCATACCGTAACACGTCGTCCTTCGACAGCGCAGACGCGTAAGTTCTTGATAGTCGAAGTCATCAAATCTGTAACGTTCTTTTTTTTAATTGGGAGACGTAGATTGAAGAAAAAATTTGCAAATACTATATACCCGGCACGCACATCTACGTACCGTCTACTGTAGTCACACGAAGAGTAGTATTGTTATGTTCCACTCGCATGCTCCCTAAATTCAGACCAAAGATTGCTCACTTGGTTGCAGTCATTGAAAAGCTGCCCAGCACTCAGGCTCGCGTTGGGATACTCCTGAAACGACGCGATTGGCACACACTGTTAGTGCGCGAATTCTTCTATGCGATGCATTTGTCTACTTCACAAAGCTGTCCTCTTTCGCTTATCTTTCATTACTCGGTAAGCTGTCCAGTATTCTTACAAGGAGACAACACATGTAGGCTGTAACAAGGACATCTTAGCTAGATCCGGCGCCAGTTCAAAGCTAGACTAGTAGCTAATGAATGACACAAAATTCAATGCAAGGTTAATTTATAAGCGGGAACACATAAGGAGGCTCTACATACACGAGTTACTTGAGCTAGAAGCCACAACTAAATAACCTGCCTCTAATTTACTCTTAAACAGATATTATCTTTACGCTATCAATAGCCCACAGCTGCGCTGTTCCTTTGCTGGCAGTCCATAGTGGTCTCCTTTAAGCCTAACTGATAATTAAATAGTCACAAAGTTCAGGCAATGCGCCTTTGTGAACCTAAGCAAAGGATACATACATAAGACTAGAAAACCAGGTGACAAAGGAAAAAACAAAAACAAATTGCCTCTTTTGACCTCGCGCGCACTTCTTTCTATTTGCGGAAGTTGCTGGAATGCGGAAACCATACAAAGCCGTAAGCTTCTTCGACGCGGCCTAGGCGTACGCCCCAAATGGAGCGCTTTGAAACAAAAAAAGACCGTCCTTGCCACTGCAGGTCGACCGCTTTCTCGTCAAAGGAAAACTCGGGCTTTTACAAGCGGCTTCCGCTTTCCCAAGACTCTTAGCAAAGCGGCTGCAGAGAACAGTTTGCCTAAGAAATCGCTGTCTGGGTTAATAGTTACAGCTATATACGCATATGTCCCTCCTAGGTATAGCAACGTGATGCTCACCATTTCTGTCCAGCGCGCCACGCACTGTTTCCTCTACATGCTTCAAGAACGCACCCTGTACAGAGAACAGTCACCGCACTTATGCACGTAAACAGACGGATCTGTGCAGGGAACGTCGACGCTACGGCGGTTCCCGGTGTATGCAAAGCGACTACTCAGTTCTCCGGAGCGCCCATGCGTACAAGCGTGGGGAAGACGACAAAATGCAGAGCGAAGGGGGTTGGGGGAGAGTACAGGGTTGAGCTGATCATCGTGTCGTGTGTGTGGCGTGCGCGCTGACTTGTCACTTGCTCGGCGTCGTGCAGCGACGTCGGAACGCCGACAGCGCGCGTCCCCACAACCGTTCCGAGCGAAGGAACGCGGGCAAAAAAACAAACCTGTCACGCGCGCGCACCTATACACTGGCCTGAAACAACGAGGCGCATATGGTGGCCACTCCGCGTAACTAAAAACCGAATAGACACAGACTAACCAAATGCTTTGTAGCGCAGGTAATAAGGAAGCGACGTGAGAAGGAATTTCAAGGGTGTTGTCTCGGACTTCACACAGTCGGCTGCAGCTTAAGAACTGCCAATAGAGGTGAGTGGGTGGCTAAAGTATAGGCACGTATTGTCAGCGACAGATTTAGTGACTATGCAACGTATCTTAGAGGCTATAGCGACGCCTTAGGACCACGGAGACATGACGCCGCTGTGCGACATCAGGGACCATAGCGGAAGCTTTATTGTGCGCGTAACTTGTAGACAAACAAAACCCTTAAAGCACTCCATTCTATGAATGCGAAAGGCTCAGCATGTTTATGATGGTCATTGCTGATTTGATTGATTTGTGGGGTTTAACGTCCCAAGACCAGCTCTGATTATGAGAGACGCCGTATAGTGGATGTCAGCGGAAATGTCGACCACCTGGGGTTCTTTAACGTGCACTGACATCGCACAGCACACGGGCCTCGACATTTCGCCTCACTCGAAATGCAGCCGCCGCGGCCGGGATTCAGATGGTCATTGCTATCTTGCTGGCATATCGGTGTGTAGCTGGTTTCGGGGTGAAACTTGAACTCATTGGCTAGTTCTACAGGAGAACTTAGTAACAATGTTCGACATCGCAGATAATCTTAGCCTGAAGCAACGAACTTGTATTTACCAATACGTAGAGCAAAACCATTTAAGCATGTACATGACTACGCCTTTTCAGAAGGGAAAGGGAGCACCTCCGTTCTCGGCTGTCGCACAGGAGTACAAAGGCTGACGGCAGTGCTTTTTGTGGGGGAGAAGGTGGAGCGGTGGGGCTGGGGGTCACGCACATTTAGGTCAGCACAGACGGGATTATGGCAGCGCCCAAAGACCCTTCTGTGAAAAGGTCGACACCGGCTGTCCTACAGAGGCGAACAACGTGTAAACGCGGTTTCGCGGATACAGCGTGCGCTGCATTTGACAGATTGTCAATGAATTTTAAACAGCTATAAGTGACTAACAGAAAATCAGACGCATTCTTGTGTGCATAGCGAGCCTACTGTGACACGCGGCATGTCTCGGAAGCAGCGACTATACGACCAATGGATATGTGGTCCTCACTAAAGACCCCAACGGATTGGAAGCGAACACACGCAATGATATATTGTACATCATTGCGTTTATCATTCATTTCACGCGCTAAGACGCCGGAGAAGCTTTTTAGTACCAATAGCCCGTTTGCAGCCACGTTAGCGTGTAGCGTATCGCGAATACTTCGTCCCACTATGGCATGATTCTAGTTTGAAGTTAAGACGCACCTCCCCCCTTCTCTCTCTTTTCCGGATGCAAGTGCCCCGTAGTTTCGGTTCAAGAATACGTGTGGAATTGCAACAGTGCGAGCAGGCATTTCAAAGATAACTGCCACTCCTACTCAGAGTCATTATTATCAGCATAATTACGCCATTCGTCTTACCCCACAATTCTCACCTTCTTGTTCCATTGTCCACCACACTGTAAACTGCTCGCTTAACGTTCTCCGATTAATCTTTAAGAGCGCCAGCTGGATACACGCTACACTCCAAAATTTTCTGATGACATTTCACCCCCACATGCACGGGCGAACGTCCTTCACTCTACCTCCTTACCCCATAGCAGCCAATCTGTTTCTTTATTAACCCGCCCTTTATGCACCGTACGAGTTGAACGGCCTGTCCGACTCATTTTCCTCCTGTAAGCTTGTCTGGAAAACATCCCGCTTACTCTGTAATCAATCTATCGGTGGCCGTTCCATCAGTCATAACGCTGGCCAGTATGATACTTCGTCCTGATCATCAGGGAATACAGACGAACAGCGCACCACCGGGGCACGCAATTCCGAGGAAGCGTCGTCATAGCATTAGTTGCAGATGTCACTTCAAACTGACGAGATTGCAGCGTATTCCTTGTTGCCAATGCCTTACCAAAGACACATGTCTTTGTTGTTGACGCGCAAAAAGTCAAGTTTCCTTCGATAGCCATCGCCTTACCGTGGTTCACACGGGGCCAATGTTAACTCTAGTAAAGTGAACGATACCTCATGGATGACCGCAAACTGAGGTTACAGGCTGTTCGTTGAGACATCGAATCATTGTATCCAAGGGAGCGTAGGCAGGACCTTCGTACGACGAGTTGCGCCATCGCCAAATGAGCCCGTGTAGTCGTGTCGCAGAGCATTGCGACTGTCACTGTTGCGCAGCAGTGCGCCGTTTACTGTTACCGTCCGTTAAAGAAAAGAAACGTGAGCCTCTACGGATTCTCGCGAAACTCGCATCACATAGGCTGTATCGATGTATGATGCAACGTAGTTGATTACACACACACACACACACACACACCACACACACACACACACACACACACACACACACACACACACACACACGCACACACACAAGCGCGTGCAAGCTGTGAAAGGCCGATGACGCAGCAGTTCGACAGTGTTGAACTAGTTTGTAACATTGTTACACAACGTATTACATAGCGCCAGTTACATTGCGCAAAACTGTTAATGTTGACTAGTTACCATCTATGAGACGGGGCACACAGCGAAAATCAAAGGACCATCAAAATCAAAGGACTGCCGGCAATATTTTCTAAGGCCACCAGTCCGTTTTTCGACGCTGCGCATTTCTCCTTGTCATTAAGCGTGATATATTAGGACAATTGTTGTACTCTACTGCACCAGCTTTCAGTACGCGTTTCACTGGCGCAGACATGCCCGAGACTCGTACACAACGGCGTGCACCTCGTAGCTAACAGCGCCATAACATAGCCGACCACCTCGACCGTGTGAGCGCGCGCGCGCCCTCTTCCGGATGACGGCTGCCATTCCGCGCGAAGCGACGCCGGGGCAAATGAAAGCGCTCGCGTATACGCACGACAAACACTGCAGCTCGAAGCTCGCGTGCGTGCCTGAGTGAGCGTATACACACCACGTCAACGACGACAAACGAGCGGGCGAGCGCTTCCAAGCGAGCAAACATGGGCCGATGCCTAAACCTTTCGCGTCGACGTGCGATGATTTTATTTTAATCCCACCGTTCCCCGGGGGGCGCGGAGGGGGGATCGACATTGTTAGGAACCCCGCTCCCCCGGGGCCGCGGGGGAGGGGGGTTGACACTGTTAAGACCCCCCCCCCCCCTCCGGGTGCACCGGGGAAACGTGATTCCAAGCATGTTTTCGAGATTCTGCAGCTTGCTCGATACATTCCATTGCGACTCATGTACTCGCGCACCAGTAAAATGAGTCAGAAGGTATGCGTAGCGCGACCGTAATGACATATATATGTCGCATGCCTTGCTCTACTTCACAAAAAGAAGGATGTTGTGCCGACATTATTGCGAAGTGCCGGTGTATAGCGTTCGCCGACTTTCCCGTCAGATATGCGCGGCAGTCGAGCCCGGAATTGTAGCAACCTGTTATATGTCCTGTCAGGTTCTAAAACAGTTCTATGTCTGATTTTTCTATGTACTCTAATGTACTGTATGCTGAAACCCAGCCGTCCCCCGCCTCGGCTTTCCACGGTGAAATTACAGGGAGTGAGGAACGGAACGGGGACGACAAATATTAAGCAGCGATTCAAGCAAAACTTTTAGCTTGAGGAGAGAAAGGCGAAAGAAAACAATGAAAACAAGTTCTTGCAAAGCCAAGCCGCGTTGTTTTCTGTGTAAATGTGACACGTGTTACAACGCACATGTTACACGATGCGTGCGTCTCCGACGCACGTTACAACACACGCGATTTCTGATTTTGGTGTCGCCATTTAGCCCACCGCTAACTGTCTCGCTCTCGCAGCAGCAAGAAATGGGCGCTGAATGCTTATGTATGAAACATATGGGATGTGTCTAACGATTGATTGTGTACAAAATTGTCAGACCACTTAGTCTATAGGAATTCACGTTGAGTGAATGCAACGTTGTTATAACGCCGAATAGTCAATATCAGCGACATTAGTGAGCACTTACCACTATATAGCTAACATTAGTCCTCACTTAATAAACGATAGCCAGCAGTAGCCATCACTGAGTGATTACTAGCCAGTGTTAGCCATTGCTGACCAGTGACGGTAGTGTATACGAGTGTGTATGGTAGGCCACACAACGAAAAAGACGCACTTGTTGACATGTACGAAAGAAAAAGGTGCACGTGCCGATACGTACTGCCCGAACAAAACGCGCGTACTAGACGTTTACCAACTATAGCCCAAGTGTCTACGGCAGGCCATGACACCATCGTTCAACGTTCACCGTTTAACACTCAAAAGTTGCCGGTTGAAATATGCACTCACATTTACGAAATGAAAGACATCTTCGAACAAAATTAACTCTGCCGGAGCTGGAAAGGTAGAGAAAAATTGATAAAAAGGTATGTTGGATTCCGCCAGGAAGCCCAAGGGAAGTTACACAGGAAGCTATTGGTTGATTGATTGACCGATTACTCAAGACAATCGTACAAAATGTTGTCGTGGGATACACGACCCAAGGTCGAGACCATCGTGTTTCCGAGCCAATCGCTCCTTTGTCGCTATAAATAATTAAATGGATATCTTGTTAAAAGGCAGACGGGAAGGCAAATTCGTCAACACCGCGGACTCCACAAAATTCCATGGGATCTATTCTTTGTTGTAACTTTGGTCCCTCTTATAACCGTAAAGTCCAAAACGCTGCACTACAATTATGCGACCGATACGCCACGCAACGTATACACACGAACGCTGCTTGTTGTTGGTTTGTGGGGTTTAACGTCCCAAAAGCAGGTCCGATTATGAGAGACGCCGTAGTGGAATGCTTCGGAAATTTCAACCATCTGGGGTTCTTTAACATGCGCTGACAGCGCACAGCACACGGGCCTCAACATTTCGTCTCCATCGAAACGCAACCGCCGCAGCTGGGATTCGATCCCGCTACCCTCGCGAGGATCAGCAGCCGAGTACCCTAGCCACTAGACCACCATGGCGGGGCATATATACGAATGCTGCATCCAAGGATATGGACGGGAAGACCACCGCTGCCGCAGCTCAGTAGGTAGAGCATTGCACGCATTATCCGAAGGTGGCGGGTTCGGCCCCCAACTGGCGGCAGGTGTGCTTTCGTCCGCCTTAGTTCCACTCCATTGATGTCATAAGTACTACAATACAGCTAAAAAAAAAACCACAAATACTTCCCGTATGCTTTCCTTTGCCTCAACAGGTTATGTATAACAAAGAAACGAGCTCTTGATCCATCCTCCTATCTCAACGTGTACTCGATACACAAAGGCGCGGTAAGAAGAAAGAATCCCAAGAACTCTAAAGGACAGTTATTCGTTTCAAATGTAGTCGCAGTGCTTAAATGAGGTCAGAATTCGTTGCAACCTTTAGTTGTACGACAGTTTGTCTGTCCTATTTATACATACTTCTCCAATGAATATAACATCAACAAATTACCCCCTTCCCGATCACCAGAATCGATTTGCGGAGAAACCTCTATGACAACCAAGCAATGTTTCTTAGACGAATCTCGTTAAACTAACAGCTCTCGGCAAGAAGAAAACAAAGCTACCCAAACAACAATGTCGCTACTCCACGATCTAAACCATCGCCTCCTTTTCTACCACAGCCTTCCTTTTCTCTTAGATTCGGCAACTGTCAGTCACACCAGTTGTGTACGAAAGGACGCCAGCAACAGAGTTGCGAGCCAAGAAGAGCACGAAACGAAGCTTAAGAGCAATAACTTGGAACTAATTAGGCGAAATGTTGCGTTCAGCGGTTTTCGAGTTCCATCTGCTTAGTTGCATACAAAAGCTGTAGCACAGTTCCGAGTGTTTACTGGCGGGCTCCAACCAGTCTTTTCACCACCGTCAGGTGGCATTGGCAGCGCGCAAACAAAAACGTGTGGCCTGGCCGCGACGCTTCAGCCGTGTTGTATGCGAGATAGCACAACAGAATCTTTCCATTTCTTATACGTACGTCTATATGTACTAGAGTGGCAAAGCTCTCAAGTAAATAGACGCAGTCAGAAGCCCGAAAACACGACACGCCGAGAAAGAGGAAGGCGTAAATCCGGCGTTCTTGCTGCCGATTGCAAGTGTGTTATTGTACTCGCGCTGCGCCAGAACTTTCTACTCGAAGACAAGTAAAAAGTAAAGACATATTCCATCAAACTCAAGGCGTAAGCTAAAATCTGATTAAAAAAAAAAGGTTATAAGAAGCATTGCGGAAGTAATCCCTGCGGGAGTGCTACGAGCTTAGTGTTTATCTAGTATTCCGGCACCCTGGAGAGACTAGGGGGATTACATCTTCAAGCTGTATTTCGCGCCGTACACCTGATTTAAAGAGCCCAGGGCGAAACGGTGTTTCTTTCTTTAACATGTGCCAAGAATCCAGAAAAAACATATTCCCGTTCCCACTCCAGCTACAATGCCTTCATATGTGCGCAGGTAGTCGACTGTCGCTCTCTATATCTGAAAAAAAAATACGAAAGAAAATTACTCCATCTCCCGCTAAAGGGGACCATGAGGCGATGCGAAGCAGCCCGGGGGGTGCACACCGCGTTTGCATCGGTTTGACTAGGTGTCGCGTTTGCATCGGTTTGACGCTAGCGGACGCTGCCTGCGTCAGCGTTCTCTCGCGGGCGAGGGTGCGTTCTCGTTCCTTGCGAGCGGGTAAAGCATTCATCGAAGAAAGCGTTTCCATAGTCAACGCCTGCCGTTCGGATAGGAGAGGAGGAATGCCGAGAGAAGAGGAGATGAGACAAGGAGAGGAGAGGGATGCGCATGCGCAGTGCGGGTGTGGACGCCGCACGGCGGATGGATGGAGGGAGGGAGTGACATAGCCCCGACCATAAGCTGCTTCGCATATAAAAAAAAAACACACACACAGCGGGTCCGAAGTGTGCATACGACTCAGGGTGGGCGCGATGGTGCTTTTTTGAATAGTTGATGTGCTTCGCACAACGTGATGCATAATCAAATAAGGTGTGTCTTATACATGCAAACACGCCTGCCAGTAGTACGTGGGTTATAGGCCAAGTTGCCGCGCTGCCTGTAGGGGCGAGACACACGAAACACTCCTGTGTTAAGACTCAAGATCTAAGTTAAATTTCTGCAGGAGCAAACTTATTGCAACATAAAATACATGGTGCAAAAAGAAAACAAGGGACAATATGAAGTCAGGACGCTTGGGCGTTAACTTTCAACGAACTGATTTATTGCAGCTGGTGAGCATACATAATCACGCTGATGGAACTGCAAACGGAAACACGGAAAGAATGAATATAAGCAGTCGTGCGACTTCCACGCAGTTCCGTCCGCGTGATTATATATGCTCACCAGCTGCAATAAATCATTCGTTGAAAGTTAGCGCTCGTCCTGTCTTCATATTGTCCCGTGTTCCTTTGCACCATGTATTTTATTTTATGATGAACTACCCACACGCCCGAACTTCGTCCCTTCCTAAGCGCAAACGGTTATTCAAAGGTCCGCCCGCCCTCCTTCCCCACACTACAGCATCTCTCAAAAGCATAATATGCAGAACTTCAGAATATCACTTCTTTTTGTCTCTTAGGAACGAAACGTTAGTGAAGCGCTGCATTTTTATCGAATGCCCGAATACAATGCCAGTTTCTGGACGCCACTCGTACTGGTCGCTAGCGTTATACGGCATTTGCGAAAGCGCGAGCATCAATCTGATAATGCAAAGACACTCTGGTTGGAATTATTTTGTTCTAGCAACTGAGCTGCTTACGGTGAGCTTGATCCGTAGTAGTAGTAGCCGTCGTCGTCCGCAGCTTCGAGCATAAAGAAATAAAAGAAAAGATACTTTCTTGGCGAGGTGGGATGCGAACCCGGGTATCGACGGTGCGAACCTATACACACGCGCTTGCAGAACACGCAATTATGGGAACCATATATGACTGCGTTGTACCGATTATTCCAACACAACGTGCTCTGGGCGATAGAAAAAATGAAATCAGGGAGGGAGAGAGAAGTGAAGAAAGAAACATAGGTCTCCAGATGACCAGAAGGCACCTGCGCTTTTACACGACCCACTGACCACACAGCTACATGTCAGTGATCATGCGAAAGACAGTATAGAAAGATATGACGAAAGAAAGAAAGGAAGAATGAAAAGCTTCGGGTTGCGCAGACGGGAAAAGCGGCCCCGCCTTTGCCCTCAACCCTCTACCCACACTGTTCCCCTCAGCTCACTGCTACACGAGAGTGGTAGTGACGATGATAGCGTTGCGGGATAGCGGTATCGTGATATCACGGGTGACAGCGACCGTACGGCTAGAGCACGAAGAAGAAGGCGAAGGAGAGGGTAAATAATGATAAGACGATTCCGAGACACGGCATGCGACAACGTACGTAGTGCCGTGCATCGGCAGTACACTTCTCCCCGCTAGTTAATGGACTGGCAATCAAAGTTAAACAAGGTTAATAGACTGATAAACAAGCTGACGCCACAAGCGCAGCTGTTTGACCAGTCTTCGCAACGTTAGGTCAATGAAGCTGCTTTTTTCTTTCCTCTTGGCGATGTCCTACATCGTGCGCTTATTACAGGCTTCATAGCACAACGTTTTCTCGGAGTGATAAACGTTCTTAGAGTGCTATTTTTTGTTCCTCACTTAGAAGTGGAGCAGCGTAAAGAAATACAGTTTATTACTATAAGATACGACAGCCACTTAGCAGTAACCTACACGGTCATCGTGTACATATATATCGCATTTTGTCGACTTTCACACCCTCCGGTGTACCCTCTATTCTGGACTCAACAGAGGCCGTAATGATATAAGCGTCTCGTTTCGTTCTTGAATGTTAGCTGCCGCAGATTGAGAGAGTCGAGCGCTCTGATATAAGGGCACAGCACGTAAAATGCAGATTAACAGGATTGTACAGTAGCGGTAATACAGATAGGCCAGTGATGAGGATAACGACGCCGACGACGACGACGACGACGACGATGATGATGATGATGATGATGATGATGTAACAAGCCAGACCTGTGCAACGGTGGTTAACTTCTCTGTATCTCTGCTGCCCATTCTCGCAATCTGTATTTTCCGCGAAAGGACGTTCCCCATCAATTCCCCAACAACATATGAGCAGGGATAGGAGCAACGCATCAAATGGACGCACGATCTCCAATTTAGTGCACATTGGAAAACTGGGCACTCGTTAGAAGAATGTGCCGATCGCGAAGTGGAATTCGCGATCGCCATTTTTTTGTTACGTTAAATGCTACTTTAATGTTCTTAATACTGCATCTCTCTCTATACGAAATGGTATTTGTTTACTGACACATTACACAACGAGCTGCTGTCCTCAGGGAATAACAGAGGGGTAATACTTGTAACCGGGAAAAAAGACATGAAAGAGTTTCATTAACTTCAAGGCGTGTTAAAGTGCTGCGAAGTTCGATGAGCAAATTGTTGCAACTTCCAGAGCGGGCACAAATTGCAAAGAGGAAAAGGATAATAAAGGTTAATAGTCGGATATACGACCGAGCAGACGCGTTCAGGGATTTTCTAAAACGCGCGGACACTGGATGAAATGCCGAAGGGCAAAAACACATTACGCTCAATATTTCTCTTTCGCAGAGGTAATAACAAGTCGGAAGGAAAACGCCACGTACAGTACTGTTCGTCCAAAGCATACTACCACGCTTACTTCCGTTTATCGTACGATTGGCTGGTGATAACACACCTCTCCCATTGTACCTACGCCTTGCTCGACCCACACACACACAATCGCACGCACACATACACACAACACGCACACATGCACACTCTCACAAATAAACAACACACACACACACACACACACACACACACACACACACACACACACACACACACACACACACACACACACACACACACACACACACACACACACAGGCACGCACACACGGACGCACGCACGCTTGAAATGTATGCGGAGATTGAGTGGATGTTAGGTGATGATGTGATGAACAACCATATGAAGCAGGAGACAGCAAAGCTGAGATGAACATACAGGACAAAGCATAGGGGTCGAGAAGAGTGTCTTATTATAAGACAGACTCCGTCCGTAATTGCTGTTACTGTCATGAGAAGAATGAATTTAATTTGTCGCATTCTGTGCGTAAAACAACGTACTAGTACTCTATGTGCGTATGCGTGCGCGGCGCGCGTGTCTACGTGATTGTTAACGACAGCTCTGATGGACTGCTCGGTCATAACACCGAAGAAATACAGTGTTGCGCTATTCCGCCTTTGCCGACTAGCGCTTCCAAGCAACGTCGCTCGCTTACGCACGCAATCTCATTAGCTAAGTGGAGCGCCAAAGTTAACTTGCATGGGACTACATTATTCCTGCACTTTGCTACAGCTTTGTCTTCTACTGGGGCTCATCCAAGCCTTTCATTCTCTCTCTCTTTCAAGTGGGAGACTGCCCTGCCTCATCTGTCACTCAGAGTAACCTTCATGAACTCCTTATTCGATCACCAGAATAGCGGATGGCCCTATCCATGACTCCAGAGGCTGCAAGGAACTGGCTTAATAATTTCGCTAATTATTTTTCGTAACGGTGTGCGTTGATCTCGTTAATATTTCGACGGGTCAATGCCGGCATTTCGATAGAGATAGTTTTTTTTCCCCCTTAGAAATAAAGAACAGTGGGTCAAATCTTGCGCTTCGAAGCTCTCTATCTGTAATTTTCAATTAAATATAGCTGCGCCGCACACACTACGCCTACCAAACGACGCGGAGACAGGAATTTTACAGCCACTGCCAGTTTTTGAAAGCGTTGCAAGAAGACCATCGTCATTCGTCCGTTCACAAAGTTTTAAACGCACCTGGTTGTTTAAAAATATGGCTTACGTCACACTGTGGTTGAGTGTTTCATACTAACGAACAGGCAGTTAATGAACTCGCGTTTCATTTCATAGTGCGACAATGTCATCATCTACACATACGAGGAGCGACACACTGACCCGATATAACTCTGCTGCAGCATGAATACATCAAAGTAGTTAGTTCCGACCTTAGGCCACGCCCGCCAGAGGAGACATGCCTTAGCCACACTAAATGAAGTCGCAAATGAAGTCCCGCTATATCCTTAATCTTCGGTCACTCTTGCAGACATTAATTAATGGTGGAGATCCTTTCTTGCTTTTCCAATACAAGCTGCCTTCTTTAAGTGTAATCACTACGTACCTTCTTCCAGGCCTCTCTCTCTCTCTCTCTCTCTTTCGTGGATTTTTGCATGAGCGGTTCTCTCCCAAAACTGGGCAACCAAACATACGTAATTAATGTTGATGCTGACGCTGAATCATTAAAAAGAAGTACTCAGGGGTAAATTTGGTCCACGCATGGACCGAATTTACCCCTAAGCACGTAGTTTTGACGGTTCAGCATCAACATTCCAAGCCTTCGCGCCTGTAATTGATCTTTTCCCCATTGGATGACCACCTATACTAATATGTGTAGTATCAATATTGCTTGGGTTACTTTTTTCTCGAAGAACAGCGTAATATATTTTTTCGTATGCGGGGCAATAACCTATACTTACGAGTGAAATTATCTGGCCGATTTACGCAATCTTTATTCTGTCATTCTATCGCTCGCAGTAAGTAACACAGTCAGCAACAAAAAGAACAAAAAGGCCCACCCCGTCGTTTAGCGCTTCTTGAAGTAACATACCCCCGCGCGCGCGCGCGCGCACACACACACACACTAAAGGAGTTAGAGTTTTCCATGAAACACTTGCAGTTAATAGAGCATTTAATAGGCTTCGCGAAGACAGAGTAAGATATGCAAATCTTACAGCGCAACCTACGGTACTTAAGCAAGCCTAGCAAATTATTATTATTATTATTATTATTATTATTATTATTATTATTATTATTATTATTATTATTATTATTATTCAGGTAACCATAGAGAGAGAACGGGACAAAGGCGGAAAATGAAGCAAGCTAACACAACTGTCTCTGGAGGGACGGTACACGATAAAATAGACACAGGACGCGCTTAGAGAGAAAATATCAGCGTTGATGTCGTGAATTGTTGAACGAGCTGTCATACAAGCTACAGCAATTTGGCAGCTGCACAAGATGAACAGCCTGAAAAGACGATTTGTTGGCATGCTGAACATTTTGTAGGTAGTCATCTTAATGCTCTTCTCCCATATTTATCCCAAGTAATGGATCGCCAGGCCGTAATGCATTGTTCATATTGGAAAGCCGACCGTCTGTTTCAAAAGGGCGTGCATTTGATCAATTCTTTTCTTGCCGCCGTGGTCAGTGGCTGTGACATTGTGTTGCTGAGCCTCAGTACCCAGCATTCAATACTGAACGCGCACGCTGAATTTCGGTGGAGGATACATTTTAAAACCCTCGTCGACTAATAGTGAGATCATGGCTTAAGGAAGAATGAACACAGATGGTCAAAATTTATTCTGCGTAACCCAGGATACTGTGCCCCATAATAAAAGACTTATTTTGGAGCGTAATAACGACGTAATAAATCCACGGATTTAAAATAAATTCTTGCATTACTGAAATAATTTCTTAAATTTCCTTCCGCAAAGTAATCGCGGCGATTGCTGCCTGTGACCACTGCAGCAGGGAGGAGACACTTGAACAATACCGTGCCATTTTCCAAGCTACGGCTCCCAGAGATGTGCGCTGGCGACGGTGTTAGCGCGGTTCGATAGCCAGACGCTTTTTTAGCAATCATTCTCGGAGTGTCGGGAGTTACGGGTTCGATCGCGGCCGCGCCAGTCACGTTTTCGATGAAGGGTAAAATGTGAGAGGCGCACGTACTGCGCGTTGTCAGTGCGCGCTAAAGGACCCTATGTGGTCAAAATTACCGAATCCCTCCCTTACGGCTTTTCTCTCCTTTCTATCTCTTTCAGTCCCCTTTCCCCTACTCCCACAGGCGCTTAGCCGTGCTCCCAACATAGGCTGCAGAAATTAGCGTCTTTTCCTTAACCAAACCACAATCATGTTTACGCCGGACAGACGTCGAATCTTTTACTTCGTGTGTCACAAAGGACTATCGCCGTTCTTCAACTGTCGCTTCTCTCGCCTATACTAATCACACCGTCTCAGGAACACCGCACCACGCACGCTTCCGCTGACGCGCTGCTTCAACTGCGCATGCAGCTTGCGTCCGTGACAGGGCGCATTGCGCCGGGCTTACATCTACCCGCCATACCGACCAACGACGCTATATAGACCGAGTCGATGTCGTGAGATCGTCGCGTCGACCAGCTCAATAGGACCTTGGCCGCTTCGAAAAACGCCGGCCTGCAAATCTCGGGCGCACGAGCTCTCTGCGCAAACCCACTCTCAGCGTCACATACGCAGACGCATGCGCGCGCGCATACTCACACACAAACACACGCAAAGGCACGCACACACTCAGGGCCGGCTGGCTTTAAGAGTTGTGGCCGTGTGCCCGTGTTGACCGAGAACATCGATTCACATCGAGCGCGCCGCATATAGGGTGCCCCTGCCGAAGGCCTATTTTAACGACTTGCCGGACAGTTCGCCTTGCGTAGCAAATAATAATGACTGCCTTTTCCTTATGTATTTTAAATCGTACGGTTTCAGAAGTAACCGAGTAATAAAAAAAAAAATAACGCGCCCAATGTGTCGAGAATATCTTGTTTCCGAATTGAAAAGGGAAACACAAGAAGGAAGGACACGTACTTTTGCGATGTATAGCCGTCTATCTCTCTATATCAGCTTCGTAAAGTTCGCGTGAGCCCTCAGATGTATTCTTTGTCTTCTTGTTGCTTTTTGTTTTTTGCCTGTGTGCACATGTATACATCCTTGTACATAACAATCAATTATGCACTTCCCAATTTTGGATATTTCATGTTTTTACTTGCTTCTCTCGCGATGGTCGAGAAAGCTTTACATAAGAAGTTATCGATGTTCCTTGGTTGACCCGACCCATTGACGTATAATAATAATAATAATAATAATAATAATAATAATAATAATAATAATAATAATAATAATAATATACGTCAGAACCCTTTTTTATATTTTTACAGATGCTTTCAATGCATTTCAAGGGGGCGTATTGGAAGCCCGTGGAGCTAGGATTTACGAAGCACTTCACGCACTGAGATGTGGCTGTGTATGAGCGTTTCGCGTAGGCTTTTTCTTTTCTTTTCTTTCTTTCTTTCCCTTCTCTCCTTTTTTTTTCTGTAGCAAGCACAGTGCCTTAGCGTAAAGGGCTAGACTACCGCAAATGGAGAAATTTTACAAAATGAACAATTTAGAAGAATCATTCATCCGAGCGTATTCCAGTGCTTGCACAAGCAGAAAGCTTATATACTCGCAACCATACGGGTGCGAAATGTCGCATGCACGCAGGCTGCGCGTGGAGCTAGACTTAAATACCGTAGAACAAGAGAGCTTTCAGTCACTACGTCTTCGTCTCTTCCATATCAATTGTACTTAGAACAAAGTACGTTTAATAAGGAGGATTTTTGAAAAAAAAAAGGGGGGGGGGGGAATGAAGTCGGCAACGAACATGAATCAGAGCATAGACCCGTTCAAAGTATAATGAGTACACGTCTGCACTTGTGAAAAGAAGAGGATTTCACTGTTCTGACAGCTAGCTCTTCAAAGCTGTCAACTAGCACTGATCCAAGTAAAATTCTGTGACAGCGCACCGTCGGCAAGAGCTCGAGGATTGTAACGCAGGTATTGCCTCTATAGATATTTATACACCGGGAGGGGGGAGCTGACACAGAATTCTCCATCACATTTCCTACTGTGCGTATATAACAATACCGAAAAACAAACAAAAAGGTTAAGTTTAATAAGGACGGCGCAAATGAGGTATCACGGCTGATGATGAAAATGAACCACATGCGTAGATGGTCACCGGGGGGCCTTACGTCAACACGAGGTATACAAGAAGAGCAAAAAAGAAAAAGAACGAACAGGAGGAGAGAGAGAGAGAGAAACAGAATGCCGGACTGATGAGGGGTCGGCATTGGGGTCGAGACCCTGATCAAGACAAATTGGCAGGCTTCGGGTAGCAGGCAGGGAACCCAAGCCGGAAGGAAGCAGATGGGTCCGGGAACGCCCACAGAGCAAGCTCCCCCGAAGGCATACGTCAAACAAGCCAGGCCAAGCCAACACAAGTTGTTCGGAAACTTCTCGCCAAGTTAGCCAAACGGGCGCAGCGAGTAAGCCCGGGTTTGGCGGAAAGCAAATGAAGCGATGACGCCATGAACTGCACAAACACCCGTAGCGAGAAAGTGTAAGAGAAACAGAGAGAAACATAGAAAATGGAAAAGGTAATTACGTTAAGCAGGAGAAAAGAAGGTAGTCGAAGAGTGAATTATTGGGTTCTGGTTGAGTAAAGAGGGTGTTACATCTATAACAGTGGCTAGCCAATATTGGCCAGGCTTAGTCAAACCTAGACAAAACCTGTAATCTCGATTCAGATTTCACCAATCGCAAAAGGTAAAATCACATATTTTATGAACTTTGCATACCTTCTGTTTGATCCGTCATCTTGAATTTGGATCATGGATCACACCGGCTACCACTTTTTATCTTCGACTATAGTTCTTTCCATAAAACCTTCTTCTTTCTTCTTTCTTTTTCGTCACGTGTGCGCATCTACATGCATGAAATTTTAAGCAACTGATTATTTCTCTTGCCATTACACGTTTGTGGTTAGACGGTGTGCCTTCAACGACGCTCACCACAGGTCGACGTCATAGTGAGGATAGTGAGGAAGTAATGAGTTGAACGCCTCCTCGCGACCAGTTTAAAGGGACTGTCTACCGCTCGGAAAACGTTTTTAGCTTGTTGTGAAAATGGGAATATCGTGCGTCACATTTACGGGAACGAGCACGCTTTTACCCCACACACACACAAAAAAAAAAAGGAATTATGTTTCTAATCTTGCTGTGAAAGTGGCGCAAACATCGCCGCTAGCGTCACCCAACAGCGTGTATGTCAATTTCCAAGTGTGACAGAGCAAGTCCACGCAGGTATGTGTATTCTGCTGGAAAAACAATTATATATGCCCTGCATGTGTACTTCACCCTATAAGGCACCTTTTTATAGCGTGCAAGAACAGTTCGTTCTTCTTTTCGCTGCTTTCGGGATGGCGCAGGCGGCGCTGCCTTCAGATTCGTTTGCTGGCACTGGCGCGTAGTCTTGCGCTTGTGAGGCGTGCGGCGCTGCTTAGATTTCAGAATGTCCGAGGCGCACCCCAGCGCGCCGACTTTCCCTCGCCTTCCCTCCTCGCCACCTCTGGAATGTCGTCCTTGGAACCCGTTGCTGTTGGGAAGAGGCCGCCCGCGCCTAAAAGGGTAGCTCGGGATCGCGCCCAGTGACCATTGTTGTCGGCGTCTTCGCGCGTTGAAAAAGAGTGTCTTCTTATATGAACAAATTATTTTTTAATAATTTCGACTTGCTTTCTGGACAAACCACTGCACGGTAGGCGACTTCGAAAGGTACGCCTTCTACGGAGCCAAAAGGAGAAACAAAGACGGGAGAGCGAACGACGGTAGACAATCCCTTTAACGGAACAACTGCGAGCTACAGGCTTCTCGGCAACAGGCACGTTTGGAGGGTGGGATGCGGCACGCGGGGCCCTGCTCATAGAACAGTTCCTGCACGTGCAAGCGCTTTGTAACGGCAGTTATGCAGGCCTCTTATGATATCCAATTTCTCAGTAACGACAACGGCGAAGGCTTATAAATGAATATCTGTTACGAAATAATAACTTACTGAGCTCAGCCGCACGTTTAGACGCAGCGGTATAATGTCGTGCTGGCTACTATGCGTTAATGGTAAATGTGAATCCCCTTGAAACCACAAACAACTGCTCATCCCAGAACGGTCCATTCACTCTTCGTACCAGAACATTTGGTCTCTGTGTGTCTCAGAGAACATGTAAACACGTCGTCATTTTCGGTCAGCGCGAAACAACTCATCTACTCTCTTTTCCAAGCTATATACTTAGATAGTTAACACACCGGTGACGAATCTGACAAGGGTTGTTTTCAACCGATTACCTCCGTGCTCTATCTGATCCACCGAGTGGTCGAAAAAAAAAAAAAAAGAACTCTGCCGCCACGCACGCCTGGAGCAGTCAGCCCGAGAGGAGCACAGACGCTTGTTGTTGTTGTTGTTGTTTTGTGGGATTTAACGTCCCAAAACCAGCTCTCATTATGAGAGACGCCGTAGTGGAGGTCTCCGGAAATTTCGACCACCTGTGGTTATTTAACGTGCACTGACATCGCACAGCACACGGGCCTCAACATTTCGCCTCCATCGAAATGCAGCCACCGCGGCCGGGATTCGATCCCGCGACCCTCGGATCAGCAGCCGAGTGCCATAGCCACTAGACCATCGTGGCGGGGCGAAGCACAGACGCCAACAGCCCGGACGCATTATCAGAAACTCGTTAGAATCGCTTCTGACACGACAAACCTACACATGCACTGTCTAGGTGCACACTTCCAGAATCGGCCTACAAATGCATACACACTGTCTGACTGCACTGCGTCAAGGATGGGCCCACGGTGACGACACCAGAGATACGCCACAGGCCAGCCACTAAATGATTCGCACCTAAAGACTATGACAGCTCCACTAACGTGGTACCTGGCGAAGTGCGAAGCATGCGCCGGTGTTTCCCACAGGAACACGTTGGATTGTTGCTAATGCGCTTGGTTTACCTTGGCCACGACGACGACATCAGACGCCGAGAGCAAGGGCTCAATAACAGAAATTCGTTCAAATCACTTCGGACACGAGAATCTTACACATCCACTGTCTGACTTAACTGCCTCCAGGATCGGCCCACAAAATTTTTGCAACCAAATTTATGAAAATTCTGTTAATTATGTACTTTAAGGCACGTTAAATTATATTAGTTTTTCTGAGCCGGTTTTGACCAGTTATACACTTGTTGATCATAATTTGACCCCTCGCTTTACCGTGACGGGCGACAGGAAACTCCGACAAGCCCGAGCGCAAAAGGTGCTTCGCACCTCAAAATCGTTAAGCATGAAATGGCATCAAGTCGCGCAAGACACGACAGGACGGACATCATTGGAAGATGCCTTCGTGCAGCGTTATGCGTAAGACAGGCTTGCGATAACGAAGACGATAGGGAGTTTAGCAGCGGCGGCTTACCGCACGGTAAGTACGGTAATGCCGTACCATCGTGGTTGGAACGCAGAAAATTGAGCTTCTGAGGGCTTTACCAGCAAGTTTTATCATTTGGCGACGTTTCCGTACTCACAGAGCAACTAGTGCAGGACTTTCCGGCTAAAATAGCTGCTTGCCGACCATGACGGTACGGTATTACCGTCACTGCCGTACGGTAAACCGGCGTTGCTAAAACTCTCTCATGAAGAAACACAAGGTAGCTTACGCACGAAGACGAGTCGCGTGAAAATGCGAAATAGAATACAACGACACTCCGCACTACGCGATTTTCGTGGGCTACATTATCGAATTTACGGAGCTTCTTTGATCCTCAGCGCTCTTATTTTTTTCTATACTTCCTTAAAAATTCAGGAACATTGTTTATAAACATCATAACACTTAAGTACGAACAGAAAAAAAAAAAAACGGTACAACGAGAGCATGCCGGTTCTAACAGCGCGGCGTAGCGGGGCGCGTCTTCACCGAACGAGATGACGATTGCATACCGCAGCGATCACTCTCGGCACGAAACCTATTCTTATACGGCGAAATATCGTGCGAGTCAAACATCTGTTGTTTACGAAATCGCACATTTAACGTTACTTCTTTTTTCTCTCTCAAAGCGCTTCTCTTCTGACGACAGGCTTCAATGGTGCATCGCAGTTACTGACGTCATTTTTGAGGCGACGTAAGCATTTGTAAAGCAAAAGCATGAGCCTCAATAGCGATGGAGACGCAATGAGTGTTGTCCCTGCCAGAATTTTATAAGGTGCACTGTCGCGACGCCACATATTCGTGGGGCGACGTTTTTATCGCTTACTAGGGTACCACAGGCGATAAGATAAACGTAGAGTTTGTTTTGTTTTGCGATGAGTTTTTTTGTGCATGTTCTGCGTTCGCAACGCAAAGGGTATATCCCGTGATTTCCCTTCGTATCCGTCTGAATTACCATTTTAGGCTTATCCAGGGCAGCCCTCATCGGTATTCATTATAAATACCACCACTTATCTATTTAAGATAAACAACGGACCATGTAAACCATGTGCTTAAATAATGAAAGGCGGGAAAAAACTTGCACTTCTCTTGCGGTTCATTACCCTCGCAACCACACTCGTTTTTTTTTCTTTCTTTTCTTTAAGTGTGCGTGTTTTCACATGAGGTAGCCATAACTAACTTAACGGAATCACATCCTCGCTATCGTTTCAGGCACTCATGATCTCAAGCAGTCAACCGACTAACGTGAGCAAAATCCAAGAAGCAAGGTAACCGAAATTTTTCGCAACACTACGACCTCGCGCACTCTGCGTTATAGCAGGAAAAACAGTGATATACATCTCGCAGAACGCCAGCACAGTCAACCATGCAGCCGGCTCGTAATTTATTAAACGCGCCATCGCGTGACTGCCGCGAGCGTGAGGTTAATTTTGTCACTGACGAAATAGCCGGCACGCTGCAAACTTGCCGACTCTATACTCAGTCACTATTGGAAGCACAATATTCATTTCCTTAGTAATACAATAACGCAATAACTGTGGCTACTTGGCGAGCGATCGCAGTTCTCTTGCACTGCGTGTTGCATTAAGAAAAAGAAAGGTGGGAAAGGAGCACCTACATGAAGTTGGTGAATCGCGAGTTTTCATTCGTACGTAACCAGCAGCGGTCCAATTCACAAACCATCTCTTTCGTAACAGCTCTTTCCCACTGGTCAGCTGGCTTCGGTCAGCTGGCAGCAGCGTGATCCGCTGAATTTTTTCTTTTGGAACTAATGTTCTCAAAGAATGACATTTGTTCTAATCAAGCTTAGGAATCCTCTGACTTATGACGTGAGATGTGTCTTTTCTACACCGTCATTTAAACACCTGCTCCGCAATTTCATGTTTAACCTATAGCATCGTTTATTGGATACCTTTTAAGCACAGCTTCAACGCTGTCGTTCTCAATACTGTTTGCTTCGTTTTCCACTTGAGCTTATGCCTTATCCCTGGCGTTTCATATTTTCTATTGTATTATTGTTTTGCCTTAATATGTGAACTGCTCACTTTTAAACTTTTTTTCAATTTGTATTTTTATATTTCGCTGTTTTCTTGCTGTTTAGCAGCGTTGGTGTTTTTTCTGACGTTATAACAGGTCTCCCTACAGCGGTCACGTGATGGGACATCTTTGTATTAAATATTTATACTTTTGTAGCCGCACTAAGTATTCAATAAACTTCAAACTTCACTCCTAGCGTGAGGCGTTTTCTCCATTACGGGCGCAGTTTTTGTATACGGCGAGAATTGAGTGACGCCGGAAGCTTCGTCAACATCACCCGTCAAAATGGATATCCGCGAAGAATTTTTTGTACATCCGTGTAACACACACCGCAAGACGACTGCAAACTCACTCGATCTCAATCTTCGGTCACAATGACACGACCGCAGTATACAAAGGTGGATCGGAAAAGGTGTGTTGCGCAAGTTCCTTTGACACTGCCTGCATTTGTGCAGCTGGAAGCATCTATGAGTCACATCGATTCTCTTAAAACGACACCAATATTCATTCAGGAAAAGTCGGTCACATTGTTAAGATGATGCTGCACGACGAAACTTAAAGTTGTACTTCAGCGCAGGCTGATTTTGCTCTTGATCGCGATTTGCGCTCAGTGAATAAAAATGCTTTCAGCATGATCCCTGAAAAGCGCGAAACAAAGTTAGCAGAGATTGTTGACCTACTTATCGAAGTACGTGCTGCTGTCACCCGCAGGGGGTATAGTGGAAAGAAAAAGGCGAGGACAAGCATTGTATGTATGCAGCCACATGCAGAAAGAAGTCTTCTTGGGGCACAGCTGCGCACTCGGGCCTCGTGCGACGACGCCGACAGATCTCGAAAAAATGCGCGCAGAGCGCGTTTTTCTCCGCCGCAGAACAGCGATTGTTCTGGGCCCGCAACGCGTCAACGCATGTGACCCCAGCGCGCAGGGGCCGTGCCAGAAGAAGAATTCGAAGGAGCTTCGCAGGCGAGCGGACAAGCCAAGAAAACAAGGGGAAAAGTGCCCACGTGTGCGTATTTTCTGTTGTCGTCGCATGCAGCTGAAGCAAAAAGGAAAGAAGAGCAGGTGCGTGGCCGATGGGAAGAAGCTGATTTCTCTGCCTCGTGGCACATCGCGGAATACCTAAAGCCGCGCGCGTTTGTTGGCCGCGAAGACACGTCGCCGGGCTGTTGTTTCACTGTGGAGTGTGGGAGTATAGTGTTGTGGGGGCGCATAACATGGCTGTGACAGAGACAGAGAGAGAGAGAGAGAGGACGGTCCTACCTGTGCAGCAGTAGCAAGCTCCTTATGTACCACACGAGTCTTTACTTTTTTGGCGCCGGCTGCCCATCGCGACGCGGCGGCCGCGTACTGAGGCGGGCACTCTACGAGAAGCACTTTGCGGCGCGGAGGCGGCGGCGGAGGGGCGGGCGGTCTGCTGTTGCTGCGTGCGGGGACAAGTGGTGCGGCGTGGTTGAGGCAGCGGTTGTTGTTGTTGTGCATGGTGGTGCGGGTGCGGGTGACAGGTTGCGTCAACAAGCCCTCGGGCGAAGTTTCGCACCTTCATGGCCGCCGGAATGGAGAGCGTCGAGGTGGGCTTGCGCAGGTGTTTGAAGTGGCGCAGCGCCCCATTGATGCGCATTGAGTCGGCCGCGATCTCGGCGATCTCGTTGTCCCGGTGCAGCTGGCGCAGCGACGTGGTGAGCGGCGCGCCCGCCGCCTGGTGCGACGACGGCTGCTGCGACGACGACGCCGGCAGCAGGCCCGCGTCTGTCGCGCTGCAGCGCACGCTCTCGCGGGACACCGTGCGCGTGAGGAACGAGTGCTCCAACCGCGCGCTCAGACCCAGCCGCGTGTGCGGGGTCCATAAGTGGGGGCGCTGCTGCGAAGGCGCCGGCTCGCACGCCGCGCGGCCCGCAGGGGGCGCACCGCCCCCGCCGGGGCCCGGGGCGCCCCACGCGGACGAGCGCCGAACCCCGGCTCCACCCACGCCGTCCTCGCCTGCATCGACGTCGTAGCCCGGGCAGCACTCGTCCTCCTCGCTGACTCCCGGTCCGGTGAACTGCACTACCTGGATCTGCGGCCCGATCTCCGGGCACGACCGATAATTCGGCGGCGCGGGAGGTTCGAGCGTCTTGAACTCGACCAGGGGCAGCGACCGCTCCGGCTCCGAGTGCATCCGGCCCAGCACCACCACGGGCTTGCCGGACGACCCGGACGCCTGGTGCTGCAGCTGCGGGTACGGCCAGTCGGGCGGCTCCGGAGGCGGCTGGGGCGCCGGTGGCTGCGTTGGCGCCACGTGGTGGTTGTTGTTGTTGTTCGTGGCAGCGGCGTTGTTGTTGGAGGCCGGCAGAAAGTCGTCGTCCACGGCGGGCGTCACCATCACGAGGGACATGCTGGATGGAGGCGACTGGGCTGCGCCTACCGGCGGCTGCGCCGCGCTGCTGCTGCTCTGAGGCGTGGTTCCGGGCACCGCCGTCGCGGCCTGCGCGTCCTTTGGATGCGGTTCCCGGCGCCCTTGCTCGCTGGGCCCGCGGGCGGCCTCCGTAGGGCCGACGGCTCGAGGCCTAACCCAGGTCTAGCTGCTGGCTCGGCACCTTCACCTGCGTTGGCTGGGTTTTCGCCGCCGCCTCGGCCCGCAGGTGGCTCAGCGCTGCTGACATCTGCGACATGGACAAGAGAGAAAGCAATATTAGGCACACAAGGCGGCCCTCCGTATTGTCCTCAATCATTTTTAGCACATGACAATTACACGGCTATTACATCCTTCGCGTCTTGCAGCAGATGTAATTCTACAGGACATCGACATTGTGAGTTATGTCACAAAGCCTACTGCACTTCGCGGTGTACAATAGAGCGACAACCTCAAGGACGTAGCTGAACGCCTACACGCATACTTAACGTAATCATGACATAAACGCCTCTGCGCTGTATAACACGCACACCATTTACACAGGAAATCTCATACCGCAAGCTCAGTGTATCGAATAACGCTAGATATAGGCTGATCGAACTTAAAATTTTGATGTAAACGTACACATCTGCTTTTCTCTCTTCGAGCGTCAAATGACAGCATTTAGGTATTGTAATCTTGAGCATGGTCAAAGAAACAACTTCCATGGCTTTCGTTCGGAGAGAAATTGTGGAAAATTGTATTCTTTAGCAAAAAGAGAAAGATAGAGAGAAATATACTGGTAGCGACATATAAAAACGTTCCAGCGATGTCACACTGTTTTAATAATACTGGAGAGTATGCACTTCAAATTCCGCTAATTATAGCGTCAGCGCGATCGAATATGTCGATCGAACAGTGAGGCCCACGTTATTTTTCGCTTATAACGCACGAACATCAAAGGACAACCGTTAAATTCTTTTTTAATTGTCATTGCGGCAGAGATGCACGGCATTTTATCGTGGCTAACTTTCTCATTTCGAAATATTTCAAGTGTTTCCAGGACCCTGGCTTTGTGTGGGACCTTTCCCATATTTTTCAATAATTCACGTGAGATTTAAATATACATACAGAATGAAAGTTCTACGATTTATCCCAGAAAAAAAAAAAAAAGGAGGGGCGGGGGGGTTCGTATAGAGTAGTCCGGTGCATAGAACGATGGTTTCTCTGTATGTCATCTGGTAGATTAGTACAGTCGAATGTGCTTAATTCTTGTTCCATGAGACTACACAGATTAACTGAGTCGAACTACGCACTGTTTCATTATAGATAGCGTAGCAGCTTTCTTCGTACTGGCTTTCACGACGTCACTAAACAGTCATCTAAGGTACGGCCGCCGCGGTGGTACAGTGGTTATACCGACTGAAGACCCGAAAGACGTCACTTCCATTTTGGCCACAGCGGTCGCACTTCATTGGAAACCATATGCTTGAGGCCCATGTACTGTTAGATGTCAGTGCGCGTTAAAGAGCCCCACGTGGTAGAATTCTCAGAGCCCTCTACTACGGCATGCTTCAAAATCATATCTCAGTTTTAGCACGTAAAAACCCAGTACCTATTATTATTCATAATACGGTAAGCGAGGCCCTAGCATGGCCGAAAAATCACGCGGTCAGATATCACAGGAGCGAAACATACAGGCAGTTATTGCAGTTGTCATGCTTTTAACAAATACATAGAAAACTTATATGCTAGATTGAACCGTTAGCCTGTGAATGGACCGATAGCTAGCTACGCAGGCAAACGGTCCAAATATTTTTGTAATCATTTTTCCATAATAATTGATTGAATAAGCGTTGGTTGGTTGATTGATTGAATGATTGATTAATTTACTGACTGACTGACTGACTGACTGACTGACTGACTGACTAGAAGGAAAAACGCGTCGATCAGGAACGGAGTAGCACTATCCTGTGTGCAACATGTAGGAACATGACGGACGGTACGAACAAGACGTTCGTAACGTGGTACAGGCGTAAACGCCTGTACCACGTTTCAGTGCATGTAGGAGGATCCACACGCGCACTTCGATTGCGATCTGGTTGTGCTTTATGAGAATAGTAAACGCAATTAGTTCATAAATTGGCGGTTATGTGGGATAGCCGATACTCTATATACGTGATGGTTGCATCGCAATAAATAAACCATGCCGATTAGTCACGCAATTTGTGTGGCTTCGGCTGTTCCGCTTCTTGTTCGCTGGCCTCAACATCGAGCAGAGTCGGCACCTAGCGGCGAGTGGACGAAGCTCGCAAGTGTGGACGTGGCCTCCGCGATCGGCTGCGGCGGCGCGGCCAGCGCAGCGTAGTGGTGGGTGCTGCTGCCGAAATAATATTTACTTGATTATTTATTTATTGAATCAATAACTGAACATTATTTCGGGCGGCTGTGGAAACACGCGATACAAGGATAGCACGTAAGGAATGGAATGCGTAATCTGGTTGTAAAAAACAAAATTAACTTTCAAACAATCCACAAAACAATGAAAAATGCACGAATACAAGTACATTTGCATTTAACGCGGTGAGCATAAGGTGTTTAGAACACTGGCTTGTAGAAGATGTATGCAAGCAAAGCTAGCGTGAAGTCTACATTCTTCTGAAATGTGCATACGACGAGGGATAATTAACATTGTGAAGGAGGACCCTGACGGCCTTTTGGAACTGTGCCAGGTTTCTTTAGGTTTGGAAGAGTCTCTTTAAACGTTAGCAGCTGAAAAGGTTTCTTTTTCTTTTTCTGCCTTCTAGCGAACATGGAACTCAACAAAGGCAGCGAGAGATATATTTACTACATTAACCAATTACAGCCGCCTTACGTGCCGGTGCAGTTTTTCATCAGCAGCACTAAGGGTAACAGGCAGCTATTTTTTAAGTATGTCTTGCAGGAAAACACGCGCTTTGTTTCACGGTACTGTGTGTAACATGTTGTGGCACCAAAAAGCGTTGAAACATGTCGCCGCAAGTGCTGCCGTTTTCTTAATCGTCTCCGGATATTCATAATTTATTTAGGCTTAATACCCGCAAAATAAGCCAAACTTCGCTATTACTGACGCGCACCAGCTAGAATTTTTGTGATTATCATTCCTGTTTTAATATCAGGTGGGTGTCGACTGATTAAGGAAGTTGAGGACAGTGTTAGTCCGCTGTTATGGCTTATCGGCAATGGCGTCGCGATGCAGAAAGCCTGAACACGACTGCGATTCCGGGCCGCAGCGGACGTCTTTCGATACAGGTGAGATTTCAAAAGATCCCGCAGATCCCACGCACTGTGGGAATCGGTTTCTTGCGAAACAGTGAGCGCCGAAATTTTCTATAACAAAACCTTTGGCGTTGAGCCAAGTGTTACGAATATAATGAACGCCTTTGTTTAAAGTGCACGAGTAGTTGTTTGCTTAACGTCAGCTAACCAGGATACTTGACTATACCGCTGCGGCTGAATGGTAGCTCACGGCACGACCTAACGTTGGCGCTGATGTTAGTGTCCAGCAGAGACGCCTGTGTTCTAGAAGACAAATGCACGCAACGGCATAATGATGTGCGTATCGTTAATCATCATTAATTATTATATATTAATCTCACCGCTGCATTTAAAAATGCAACGGCGACATTAATCTTCGCCTAAGTGTCTTGAATAGCGCTGGCCCCTAGCGCTTACAGCAATTTATTTTGATCTGAGGTGGACTTTTGGGTAACTGCGGTAGACTTTCGGTGTACAGCAATGTGTGAACACGCTCATACCCACATGTTCAATGCAGCGGGTATGAGCAAGGTGTGATTCATTAACAGCAGAGGTGTTGAGGGGCTCGCCATGTCCGCCATCACCAACGTGCTTGATGTTCGCCGTCATGCGGGAGGGAAGACGGGACACGCTCTTGCCCTTGACCCACTACTGACACCGTTGCACTGAGCCTAAACCCTCTATACCCTTGCCATCAGCCCACTGCTACATCATAGTGACTATGCAAAGGGCACTATATGAAGAGACACAGAGAGAAGGAAAGGAAGGTATCAGGTTGCGCAAAAGTGTCTGTGGGTGATTGTATGAACATCTCCCATTCTTCGCTTTTTATACGTTTTTGTAGCCAGTACTCTCGTAAAGATGAGCAGCCCCTTCGCGTGAAATTGGCGAGTGATCTTGCAAGTTATCGACACCCTAAGACTGCTCGCATTCCCACCCGCTGCGGTGGTACAGCGGTTATGGCGCTTGACTGCTGATCCGAAGGTCGCGGAATTGAATCCCGACCGGCGGTCGGGATTCGATGTAGGTGGAATGCTAGAGGAATGTTCACCGTGCCATGTCCAGCGCATGTTAAGGATACCCAAGTGGTCTAAATTTCCGGAGCCCTCCACTACGGTGTTTTTCATAGTAATATCGTGGTTTCTAGATGTAAAACCACAGCAATTATTATTGATCATCTTCCCAAACTGCAATGTGTTGGCTCTGCCTCATTAAGGGTCAGCTTACAGTGAAACACGCTGTCGGCGTCGATAGAAGTAATGGATTGAAAACTGGCCGCCGGCCCAAACCGCAACATATTGGCTTTGCCTCACTAAGGGTCATCTTACGGTAAAGCTCGCTTCTGGTGACAGCTTGGCTACGTATTGAAAAGTTACCTGCCCAAACGAACGTTACTAGACCAGCTTCAGTTGTCAAAGTCGGCGGTGTTGGGCGGAACCACCTCGCACCCGCGCATTTGTGCCGCTGTACTCTTAACTCAGATTCACTTCCTCACTAGCCGACTACGCGGACAGGTCGATGCAGCCCTGGTGTACTCCGTGGTTGTTAGTTGGCGGCGGGTTTCAGCAAACGTGCCATCCGTGAAAATGTAGCCATCGCCGATTATATCAGCAGAGAATGCTCACGTGCTGCGTTCCGAGCTGCACGAGTGACTATCGGAATGATGTCAATAGTTCGGCGTGCCCCTTCTTAGCTCCCAGCAATGCGACGCTTCTCTCTGCGTGGAAAATAGCGATTCCTCGTGCCGACCGGGAACTCTCAATGCACGCATCACTGAATTATACTCATGGACTCGCGCACATTCTTATGCAAGCTTCCTGCAGCAGCGTGTATCCAGTCTAGAAGTTTTATGTGGTCGTCTTTTCGCGCAGTTCCTTCCCGATTGTTAAGATGCACCAACTCTCCCGACAAGTTCTTCTAAACTAGAAATAAGGGCATCGATGAAACGTGCCAAGCTGCTGTAGGTATAATTAGTTTCCCCGTGGGCGCGACTCATATGGATAGATTACGTCCTGTGTGATAAGTTTGGTGTTAGCCATTTATGGAGTTGTACGTAACGTGCCGCAAGTAATCAAATGCTCATAAACACTTACGTTTTAATGTAATTTTTAATGCTAGAATTAATTCCCTTACGGAGTAACGTTCATTGTAATGCAATTACATTTTCATATAGCTGATTAAAATTGCTGGCATCTGCATGCGTCAAATCTTCGATGTCATATTGCAAGCTACTGTTTCAAATTTGACGTGGCAATGTGCGCCACCAAAATAACCTCTGACGACGAATTGCGGTACGTGCGTGCAGATAGCGATTTTTTCCGGCTTGGTTTACCGGCGACCTTGCTATTTAGGCCTGGCTATATTTGTGCTGCCGCATTAAAGGGGGGTGTACTGAAGGCAACATGAGAATCAATCGATTGCTCTAAAGTAAGTTTCTAATTATGTTTCCAAAGCTATTCTAATTGTAATCGGTTGCTTTTTTTCAGCAACGTGCACAAGTTTAGGCATTGAACAAAAGGCAGGGACTCCAACCACATCAGAAAAAGAAGAATAGTGCTAGGGTCGGCGTCACCGCGTTCTATTCAGTTACATCCATACCTGAGGGCTGTCCTTCGAAGTTTCAACTTCAAGCCTTCTTAGGTATGTAACACAGACATGCGTTTTTTTACTTGATTTCTTATAATTAAACGTTCATCGGCTCATAAAAAGTCGTGATGTTACTTTTGTTGGCAATAGATCTGGTCTCGCTACCTAGCTTATAACTGCCTCAGGTCAAAGTGTTAATTAAAACGCCGTTTAGCGAGAGTGTCGAAGCAATTATTGCGAAGCAACGCACTTGAACACTATAGAAAGTAATGCTAGGCGAGTTTTTAGGGGCGAATTGGTACGGCTTTTTCCTCCTCAACCATTGTATTGACCTGTCACGTACCTGATGCACAGCTGCACGTTGGGCCTGCTTGTGGGCATGCATCGAGCACGCATTTCCTACAGCGCGACTAACGTTTGGCGAAGTTCGATGAAACGCGAGACGCGTTGAGCGATGATCAGTGCGCGCTGCTAGCTCGAAGAAATGCCGACGCCGACTCGCGACCGAGCGCTTCGTCGAAGGAGCTAGGCGACTAGAACTTTGCGCTATCACGTGAGGGAAGTCCAAATCAGTCTCCGTCGCAGAAGGCAGCTCAAGGAGTGCAGCCATGTTGTCATCTCCAAATGGCGTAATAAAATGCGGGGCGGAGCAATTGCCGGCCAGGTCTGCCAGGCTAACACCGCCTGTAGACACAACACCACTACTACTACTACTAATAATAAAATGCGCGCAGCTTTCACTGTCTGGCGCGGCACCTCCATGGTCAAGTTGCTTATGGCGCTTACCCAGGGACCGAGCGGCCGTGGGTTCGAATCCGCGGTGGGGCGTCTCGTGAAAATTTATTTAAGGTTGCTTTTTCTTAGAGATTTTGATCGCGGGGCTGAGGGATACAGCGAAGGCGAAAAGCCTGTTCAAGTGCCCATATAATTGCTATGACTATAATAGAGGCGTTAAAGGAACGCTCCAGCCTAGTGTAAATGAAAAGCAAAGTGCGCGAATGGTTAATACGACCGGAAACACCGCATGCGAGCTTCTAAGCATCGTATATGTTGCTTCCTTTTTAAGCAGTTCGCTTTTGTTTGAGCATGAAAGAAACAGCCCGACAAATCTCGCTGCTTTAAGCTGACGCGGCTTTCGCATGACATCACTTATTCCGAAAGGGAGGACGCCAGCGAGCACGATACACACGCGAACTACCCTTCTGCACGAGCACAGGGCTCCAGCAAGGTGTCTGCAGTGAAGCCGATAAAAAGGCAGTGTCATCTGGCGGCTGACAAAGAAATGGCGACACCGGCAGTAAAGGCGGGGAGAGTTTGACAACTGAAGCTAGCCTTTGGTCCAAACCGCAACATGCTAGATTTGCCTCACTGAAGCTGAGCTTGCGGTGCAGTTCGCTTCTGGTGACCGCCGTGATAATGTATGAAAACTCGCCTGCGCAAACCGCGACGCGCTGGCTTTGCCTCACTAAGGGCCAACGTACGGTGCAGCTTGCTTATGGTGACAGGTTTCGTTATGCAATGAAAACTCGCCTGCGCGAACCGCAACTAGCTGGCTTTGCCTCACTAAAGGTGTACTTACGGTGCAGCTCGCTTTTGGTAACACGCGTTGTAGTGAACCGACTTCTACAAGATATGTGTACCGAGATAATTGCCATCGTTATCGGCCACTTGCTGCATTCCTCTGTTCCACCACAAAGCTCCCAAGAAATTCGAGCAGATTTTACAGAAAGAAAAGTTTTCGTTGATGAGGAAATCCTACTTGTCCGGGACAAATTTTTCGCCAATTAGGGGATTCAACGACTAAAAATTTCCGGTTCCGGACGAGGTCACTGAAGAACCTGTTAGTGCGATGCAGATTATAAAGTAAGTAAATGTTCAAAGGAGAAGTTTTTGGGTCACCACTATGAAAACTACCTTTCGGATTGAAAAATGATAACAACCTCCGAAATATAAATCAAGCGACACAGGGTACTACATAAAGCGAAAACGAATACAAAATAATGTAGGCGGCTTATGCTCCCTGAGTCGGGTGCTGTTAGTGGCACTCGCGTTTCGATGGTGTGGTGAACTTTGTGCCAATTTATGCGCCCCACCCACATAGTGGTATGCTTCGTAAACTACCACGTTCCCTTTACGAAAATATTCCTGCGTTTCGCTTACGTTTCCCTCTTTACGTCAGTGGTTCCCTTACGCAGACTACTAGGCATAAATAATTAAGTCTTAAACCAGCGTGAGACGCAACGAGCAGCACATGCTGACACCTATTTTAGCTTGGTAATCAGAAAGCGGTCTCTTCTACGACACCAGATTTAAAATACCATATTTCATCGCCGTTAATTGTACCTGCGCTAGGAAACTAGTGTGGTATTGCGGTATTTAAAGCTATTCTCAGATTAATTATAGTGATTACGTAATAAATGCACAACCCTTTTCGACCACGATCAACATTGTCAAAGAGATGTATACGTAAATACAGTTTATGGAGCTTTTCTTACTTTTTTCCCCTTTGCGGCCTACTGCACGTTTCGCTCGAAGGCAACAACTTTTCTCCACAACTTTCGAGCAGTTAAAGGAAAATGCATCAGGCTTTCTGAACATTACGGATACATGAAAAAACTTGCTTTCTACTTAGTCATGAGCCAATATCCTTAAGGTACAAAAGATGGCGAAATCGCACCTGTGACTGCATAATTGAATAATATAGACTACAGTCGGTCGTGGGACGACCGACAAGGTGGAACGCAAAAGCAGGGCAGCGCCTCTCATAATTATAACCTACCAAGGCATTTCCGCCTCTCTTATGGCGTACACATTTTCTTAAGCGTTGATTCACAAACTAACACTAATAGTTCCTAGCTGCAACTTCATCTACCCCTCCACGTTTCTCAAGTTCAAATTTGCCGGGCCGCCAGTCGGCGGGGGCACACAACGCCACCTCTCGGCAAGCGATCGATTTGAGTAACGGTGCGTCAACTGCTCCTCGATGATCGCGGAGTGCCTGTGTCGGTTATATTTATCGCTTGCCTCCGAAATAGCCAACGTAGGCCTGCGCGGATATCGGAAGCGGCAACTTGTTTTCAGCTAAAGCTGCCAGATGGCGCCACCGCGCTGCGCGTGAGCGTTTCTCGCTTGTGTTACGTAACCACGCATTCCCTACCTTCCCACTCTGTTTCCCAGTTCTCCTCAACCATCCGCCGCCGTGGACAGGCTCTGTTAAGCGCGGGTATGAGCGTAAACATATGAAAACGTCTCTGTGTCTCTCTCTCTCTTTTTTTTTGCCCTCCCGTTCTGCGGTACCGCAGCTGTGGCTCAGTGGGTCGAGGAAGAAAAGTCTAGGAGAGCGTCACGGTGACAGTCACGAAGCCTAGCCATAAAAAAAAAAAAAAAAAGAGAGCCAGGTCTGCACGGAACCGCAGGACAGTGACAGCGTAAGCTGGAGGATCGACCTTCTTAGAGGCCATTTTAAACGCTTGAGGAAACTAGTGAAAGTGGTAGGTATCCCCTGCGTCATAACTGTTATCATTTTGCCAAGTAGGGAAGTACCCACTACGCCATAATTACCAGTGTCTCCGTAATGGGTTCAGAGCTACAAAGCATGCATTCCTGTGTTCTTTCAAATGATTCCTCGAACTCCTTGTGCACCCCATTTTCCGCGACGTGTAGTGGCGTATTATTATTCTACCACGTAACATTACGCTTGTTAATGCGATTCCTCGTCAGACGTTATACCTGTTTAGGTCTTTTAGCGAAGATTTTTTTCAAGCACAGGCGCAGCTCAGTGGTAGAATGCTCGACTGGTCGTGGTTATCTTTTTTCTAAAATTTGTGCGATAGCGGTTACGGACAGCAGTGGTGGCGGCGGCGGCGGCGGCGGACAACTACGGCGCCAAAAACGACCTTTGTTGTGATCTCATAACAGCTTACGCTGTAATATCAAGGAAGGGAATCGTGGGAAATCACGTGTACTGTGCGATGTCAGTGCACGTTAAAGAACCCCAGGTGGTCGAAATTTCCGGAGACCCTCCACTACGGCCTTTCTCTCATAATCTTATCGCGGTTTTGGGACGTTAAACCACACAAATAAGTCGATCAAAACAGTCTCCTTTCCACACCTGCGCCTCGTCTCTCTCAATGGTCAATTCACTCTCGGTGAAGACAGCTGACAGCGTCTACAGTATGTGCGTGACCTTCATAAAACACAGCATTTTAATGACGCATGGAATCACACTTTACTCACAGCACAAAATTGACTTACGTATGAGACGGTATCGGCTATCTGCTCTCTTAAATACGGGTTTCGTTTTTATGTGTCCTAGAGGGGACGTGGATATATGTGTTTCTGTGGAACCATTCCATCGTTGGAATAAATTGATGTCTCAATAGTTTTCAGCAGAATTCTGTTCAAAGTGCGTTAGCTTCTAGATGTGGATAATATTTATAGAGTTGTAGTTACCAGTAATCAGTTCCTTTAGCGAGAAATAAGCATCTGAGACAATCAATGAAGAGAAAAGGTTGGTGAATAAGCCAACAGAAAAAGCATATTAGCCATCTACTCCACAGTGCAGAAGTGCAAATCAACGGATGGTTGAGAGGACAAGAATAGTGGGGTAAATACAAATTATTCAAACGATTCGAGGAGGTTGCAGGAAAGCAGTACTGTGGTCACAGCCATTTTTGTGGTTGTGCTACGAGAACGACGATAGTCAAGTGTCACCCCTAGCTCCACTTTTTAATTGTCGCGCAAAAGAAGTTCATCAAACTAGTTTCTTCACAGAAGGAACTTACCTTGTAACGCTGTTTCTTCACTAAATGATGTTGCCCGCGACTGTATCAAAATTTAGGCTTGAGATATCGCACGAAAGAAGGAAAGTAAGGGACACCTAGTGCTCTTTGTTGCCTTTTGCAAAACGTTGCTGTTTCTTGGCTTTTAAATGTGCACGCTGAATATATTATGTAGGTTCTTCACACACTTTCGTTTTCACTAACAAGAAGAAAGAAAGAAAGAAAGAAAGAAAGAAAGAAAGAAAGAAAGAAAGAAAGAAAGAAAGAAAGAAAGAAAATCCGGCCCGCGCATCCAGCGCCTGCTGAAGCACGTGTCCACCTAATTAGTCGCACTCGTCGTTACAAAGTCATTTTACAAGGAGATCTATGTTCGGTGGTACAGCGTACACGCTACGCGCAACAGCTGCGCATCATCAAAGAAGCGGCATTAAAATTGCAAATCTGCGCGAACTTCTCGCACCTCCTTAAAAAAAAACCGCACTTTTTCCAAACACTTAAAAGACATCAGCGGGCTCATCATTAGCTTTGCCGCAAAACATCATCATTGCTTTACCGCAAAGCATCGATCTTTGGCGCATGAATATGCAAGAACGAAGGAAACCAGATCCCTTCATGTTTTGAACCGTCTGCATAGTATCGTCCTCTATTGAGCGACAAGTTTCGTATTGCATTGAAATGAAGGACACGTGTCTTATTAGCATGATCAGCGATAAGACTATGGGACGAAGGAAGTCTAGAACGACCAGGTCGGAACGCCATCCTACAAGGATGGCCGTCCAGTACTGCTGCTGCGTGTCATCAGCAGCGTGGTGCACACTGATGCGACAGGTTTCGTATTGCAGCCCGAACAGCTGTCGTGTAAAAGATTAGCATAAGATTGCAATTCGAAGGGGAGTTTATATGGAGGAAATTCGAGCGCCACACTATACAGAAGACGCGTCTAATACCTTTCTTGCATAATGTATTTCTTGCGTAGAAGCGCAGAGATTTTGTCGTAAAAGAGCCATAGTTTTGTAAGAGCGACCTCTCGTCCTCAGAAGGCGACAGCTGGTACGGCATAAGTGTGCCGGAAGATGTGGATATGTGACCGAATAAATTAAAGGAAGATATGAAGGATGAGGTCGGCAGCTGTTACCGAAGAGGAAGCCCGAAGCCCGACAGCTTTCTAGCGCATGCGACATTAGCATAAGATAGAGGAATGTGACGGGCACAAAGGAGACAAAAGAAGACGAAAGAAAAGGAAAAGCAGGGCGAGAGAAAGAGGATGACACGCCAAAAAAAGATGGCGACGGTCAATAAGTTACGCGCGCAGAGGCTTCTGGTTTTCCGCGAAGGCTGCAACATCTGGCGTCAAAGTTTTGAGGTATAGCAGCCATGAATAAGAGCGGTAGTCGGTACAACGTTTTCGCGCGATATCTTGGATTGTACAGATTGAAACAATATTAACAAGGCCACAATGCCTGTTACTTCTGCGATACGTTACTGCGCGACAGGTGACTTGCTCGCAATTTTTGCGTCGAGCCATGTTTGGGCTAAACACTGTTAATATAGCTATCAGTGCGTCGATGAATAGAAGATACTACATAGAAGAAATAAAGTACATAAGGGTCGAACAAAGGTAAGTAAAATCAACGTACACATAAAGTAAGTAACGGTAAATAAAGGGTGCGGAACCGACGAGACAACTGAGAAACTTCGAAAACAGTCAGTGGTCTAGCGCGCAAAGTATACGTAAATTAGACGACGAAATAGCATCTGCGTCAAGCTTCACAAACCTTCACTCCCTCGCCTTATTCAAAGCGAGAGCGCTTACCCCTCTTTCCCTCTAGAGCAAGCCCACTGTTTCGCGGCTCGTATTACAGATGGCGTTACTAGCCGCACACGGAGCCGCGCTTCTTCGCAGCCACACCATGTGGCGCGCCTGTCGACCGGCACTCAGCCACATCCGAGCGATCGTTGTTCGGTCGGCGGTGTGACAGCTTGGCACGCTTTCGACGGGTTACGAAGAGCTGCCCAGAATAAGCTTATAGCAAGTCAAAACATGTAGAAAAAAAAAGGAGAAACAACAACCAGGAGGCGGCGTTACGTAATTCCGCCAGCCTCGGCAAGCCAACCTCCTCTAACGCCTTGTGCGCGTTGCCTATCGTGTAGGATTAGACCCGCATAGTTACCCGATAACTCGAGGTTGCTTGGACGTGGTAACATTCAGTGGCTCTTGACCGTGCACTAACTTACCGCTTTCCTATCACGAAACCAAGGCCCATTTCGCAAGATTCACTCCCTTAAATTTTTGACGACTAGGCATCAGGGTTGCCACTTGAGGCCCTGATGCCTTTCTTTCCTTCCTCCATGACCCAAAAGCACTTACATGGCAATAATTTCTCGTATGTGTTCTCGATGACACCTTCACGCTCTGTTCAGGTGTGATTGAAATGGGTTACGAGAAGGATTACATTAGACTGGTAATGTTTCCGGGACGCTCCCCAGCTGTCACTGTATATCGCCGTTCACGAAATGTGAATTACTGCGAGAAATATTAAAGTAATCAACAGGAAAAGGAAAAGCAGGAGAAAGGCATAGAAAATGCAGGGTGGTTAGCCTGGGCTGAGCCCGGGAGGCTACCCTGCACTGTAGAGAGAGAGAGAGAGTCCATGAATTAGATTATGCCAGCATGCTCTGAGCGTCGCATTCTGTCTCCTTGTTTCTATGCACAATGTTTTTCAATGCAAAATGTCTGTTCCACTCGATGAAAGCGACAGCCGTCCATTTTCGACTACGAACAAACGTAGAACGTCAACTTCTTCGAAGAGTGTCATTGGCCGTCATTTGGAGCCCACCTTTCTATTTACACACCTTAGCCTCATCTTTTTTTTTTTTTCCTTACAGACCCACCGTTGTTGGTTACCAGGCAAGGTCCGCCGTGGAACTTAGCGGCTAGGGCGTTGGATCGCTAATCTAGAGGAGGTAGCGGGATCGAATCCCGGCCACGGCGGCGGCTGTTTAATGAAAAAATAAAGGGGGGGGGGGCAACATGCAGAAAACACCGGTGTAATTAGATTTAGGTGCACCTCAACGAACACCAGGTGATAGAGATTACTCCGGAGTCATCCTCTACGCGGGGCGTACCTCATCCATAATCCTGTCGTGGTTCTGGCATGTAAAACACGCAGCAAGTATTACCAGCCAAGGTGTCACACCTTCAAAATGGAGGGCGCGGATTCGGTTCCCTACTTTTAAATGGTGACGAGGTTCAAGAACAATCGCGTACATTAATTTAGGTTCACGTTACAGAACCTCAGGTTGTGGAAATCAGTCCGCAATCTCCTACTACGGCGCGCATTATTCCATGCTGCGGTTTTGACACGTTATACTCCAGGCATGATTAACCTCTTAACCAAGAATATGTATCTCGTACTTTTAACCACGCGTTTTCTTTTAACTGATTTTTCAGTGCGGTCATCGAAACGAGAACAATACCTCAAAGGAAGATGGAGGCTCGAATTGATGAAGAGATGGTTGAAAAAAAAAAGCAAAAATATGCGAGAAACAGGGCATGTCGCCAGAGCCAACGTTTCGACAAAGCGCACTTTGTTAACCTGAAAAAGCTCAGTCCACTTGTCGAAACGTCGGCTATAGCGACGTCCTGTGTTCTTCATCGTTTTCAAGGATATATTCATTCATCGAAGTACGGGAGTGCGCTACAAACGTCTGAGCTGACCTGCTCCTATACTCGTATACGACATTAGTGCGCACTGAAGGTGCATAGAATGATTCGGTGATACTAGAGGGTTGTCTAAACGCTCAGTTCAGTTTTATTAAACTTCAAAGATTCCCTCCCCCCCCGCCAAAAATTTCATCCCGGGACCTAAAATAATAAAAAAAGAAGCTTGCAATACGGGTAAAGCGGATTTGTAAGGAGCGAAATACAGGGAAGGACGCACCGCCCGAGGACAGCATTACGGGTAAGTGGTTCGATATTCCCGTTTACTCGTCCTTTGAAAAAGGCTTCTAGCTTCTGTGAACGCAATAGGTCCCTGCGTGCCGCGCGGTTCATTTCTTGCTTTCGCAGTCACTTCGGGCACGCGGAAGTCTCTTTTCATATTTTTTCCCTCACCGAGTTAGGCATCAGAGAGCTTTCGGTAGCTGAATGGGAATCATGCTCCAGCTCGCGGAACATATGAAATGTCGAATAACCTGAGCTATGCCCTATTCAGCGCCGAATATACGAGGAATTGATATGCCTGGTCTGAGATGTTGGTGCGTTCGCTGGCGTACGTCGCATCTTGTTTCGTGGCATACGAAACTAAAGGTGCAAAAAGCAATGAAAATATATATAGCAGAGCGTAGGAGACTGTCGTGATCGTTTGCTGTACTCCGCACACGTGTGAGTAAAATACCTGAGAGGACTCATACAGCCCCATAAACAAAATGATGAACAAAATGAGTTTGAAGACATATTTCTGATTACTGCGCAACGTAACAAAACGCACGAGAAACATGTAACAAAATGAATAGGGACTCGATTCCCGGGTTTTTTTTTTTTTTACATGGCAAAGAAAAAGTCATATTGGCCCCATATCGTATGTGTCTATTCTATTTGTAGCTTCAAGAGACATCTTAAACATCATAATGCTATATATGGAAATTATGTCCTTAGCACTCTCAGTGCGTAAAGAAAAATAGGCATCAACTCATAATTCTGATTCTGATTGTGGATATGACAGACAAAGCTTACGTAGGTGCAGCATTTGTATGGTCCCTCAAGAATTTAAAGCAACTACATTCTGACTCTCGTGTCTCACTGCACATTTCCAGAGTGCTATGCATGAACGCTCATATGTATGACATCCTCTATAAGAAGTTTTCCGACGGAATGGTTTGATTGTTTGCTTGGCTGCATTAGATGTTTCCTAAGGGCAGGATTAGCCTGGCATTCCGAGCCAGTGAGTGCCTGTTCTTATTCGTCACTGTAGACGGATTTCATGAAAGTGTTCTCCGCGCGCGGGATTACTCTGAGGATACGTTCCGGCAATCGCTGCGCCTGTTACTTTCTGTCATTGCTCGTGAGTATACTATCAAACGTCTATAATAAGTGCTCTGGCTTTCCCTACTGGCTAACACATACTGCATCTACCGGACGCCGCTGCAAGAAATAACTGAGATGGACTGCGCATGGGAATCCCCTTCGGTAAGCATACGGCGCCAAAAGTCCTTGACCAGCGCTTAACAGTGCATCTACGTCTAATCTTCTCCAGGAAGGAGGACAAAGGAGCAGTTAAGGAGATATATAATAAGGGACAAGGTGTGGCCAACAGGGTGGCAATAAGTAATCGATAAGAGACGCAGTATCGCGTGGCATCTATATTGATTATGCGTATGTACAGTGTCGCGAACGGTGGCATGTCTCGAAGCCGTGACAAATATGGGGCAATTTCGCGGACCGTTTCTCCAGGACAGTGGGAAGGCGCGAACAAACCTGTCGGTGAGATGGCTTCCTGCCCGGTAACATCAGCGGTAGTGCGTGCGTTTGCGATCAGAGGCGTTACGTATCAGTACGGCGTCTAAAATGAAAGTGAGGTTTGGCTACTGACTTACAGTATCACGCGCCCCGAAGTGGGATTAAGAAGTAATGTAGACGCCGTATAAACGGCCATTATCGAAATCATATGCGGTGGACTTGACAAAAGTAACATAGAAATGGAAATTCCACGGTGAAATAGTAACGGCACTGTGCACTGACCAATAAGAGAAAACCAATATGAGAAAACTTGAATATAGAATGACCAATAAGAGAAAACTTGAATATTTAGTGCAAATTTATGCGATACTTGTTGTGCCTACGCTTTTTTTTTTCATTGTATACTCTGTAACAAGAAACAGCCGTTACCATCTGCCGGCACTAGTATCTCTTAAGCACCGCATATGTGCGTAAGAATTGGATTAAGTTACGGTTAACTACCACGCGTTTTATGGTAATTAGAAACAGATAGCTGCGAGGATATGCTCCGCTTGAATCGTATGTAGCATTCAATTCTTAGACAATACATGTAGCTGCTCAAAAAAAAAAAAAAAAAAAGACGTTGCAAATTAAAGAAGTAAACGTAATATTTACCTATTCAAAGATCAAATGTACCACTGATACGAAACAGTTTTCGTTCATTTCATAAATAAACGTGAATTATCGATGAATATTCGTGCGTTAGAGAATTTTTGTGATGAAGTCTACTACTAAACTTTCATAATAGAAACGCGACAAGCTGTTCCTCGCCTACGCGGAAAGTACCCAGCGGCTGCCTGCTGTAGAGAGAACATTGTATTTGACGATCATGAAACAGACCACTCAAGCAGCAAAAAGATGCAAATCGTGAGCACCAGATTGCCCATTTTTTTTTCTTGCACTTCTGTAGCAAGGAGTACAATGCGCTGGAATAATGGCGCTAGGTTATTGGATGGACAGCGGACGATCGTATGCAAAAAAATTTGTCCCCAGCGCCGCGCGTAATGACTCTCCCAGATATGTAAATCGTCGTTCACGCATGTCCTCAATTTTTCGAGTCGTGCCATCTTGGAACCGTCCGCGACAATGCGTTGTAGAGAAAAAGAGAAATTACTAAAAGAAAACAGAAAGAAAAATTGAAGAGGCGAGATTTGGTAGGAAGAAAAAAAAAAAACATGCGGTCAAATAATCGCGAGCGAAAGCAGCGGAGCAAGCCGTCCCTCTGAGCGTGCGTAGTGACCACTACGAATAGGCATGGCTGAAAATTGGCAAAGGAAAGGAGAGGAGGAGGGGGGGGGGGGGTTGGAGTTAGCGCCCGAAATAAACGAGGCACTGCGAAATTCAACGTTGCGTGAAGAGGCAACGGATGGGGAATGCGCATCCGCGTTTTTCGCGGCAAGCGGAATCTCGCACTTTAATTTCCTCTTTCTCTCTCTCTTCGTTAAGCTTCGCCATTTTAATAAGGGCGGCGATGGGCGCTTGAGAATTTCATAGTTGCAGAGCGCAGCCGTGTCCCGAGGGAACGAGGCTGCACTGGAAGACAAGTTGCCGGGTGCCAGTAGAGTTATGAACCTGGAGGGACTAAACTTGAGCGACCAAGAGAGACAATTAATGGCGAGCTTAAGATGACATTCACGCAACTCTTGTGATCCGTGAAAAGAGAGAGAGCGGGCGATGAAAAGTATTGTGCGCCTATCGTGGTGGGGGAAACTGTATACGCGTTTACAATGGAATATGGTGCGAACGGCTTCCTTTTTTTATTAGTTTATTTTGTTTTGCGTCGGAAGAATGGGTTTATACGAATGCGAATAAGAGTGGGACACAATGTATATATGCAGGCGAAATGATGGCGGTTGGGATACAGCACAGTTACACCGAGTCACACCCGTTTACGAAGCAGTGGGGAGCGCCACTTGACTTTGGGCGCGTCAGCTTAACGCCTCACTTGAGTTTAGGGCGGCTAATTGAAAGCGGTGGGCGGCGAACGGAGTGGTGGGCAGCATTTACATGGCCGCCTACCGTGGGGATACCCATGATATGCATCTATATATGCACAAAAACACACGCAGACGTGCGCAAACGCGCACGCCCTGAGTTATGTTGCGGGTTGTTCAGAGGTGAGCATTTGTGAACGTGTGTTGCGTTGCCTAACAGCCAAAACGAACACAGGAGGTTTGATGGACGTAACAATGAGGAACATGGCAGACAATGAAGGGAGGAGAAGCAGAGAGGAAGGTCCGCTGGCACACAGAGTCGTCATGTAAGAATGATTCGCTCTCTCCTATAAACAGCTAAGCCATTCTTAGTTGACCTTTACCAGCGGCGGTGCAGCGTCAGCAAGACGGATAAGGTGGACCACTCTTGATATCGGCCCGCTACTGCATAATGGTGAATACGTGAAGCCGAATATGCGATAAATTGTAGGGTAGATTCAGCTCGAGGATGTGGTTTCGATCCCAGCAGCCGCGGCAGCATCTCCATAGCGTGAAGCGCGAAAGAAATAAAGAAGGAAGTGTAGCGAAGAGGATTGCTGAACCCTACGAACGCTCTATCATCATCGGCTCACCGACGAAGAGGAGCTCGCGCTCTTGGTGTCCGACGCTCGCCTGAGACGGTCGCTTCGCTGCTTCGGCAATAAACCGCCTTACAGAAGGAAGGAAACAAATAAACAAAAGACGAAAAAAGGAAGGGAGGCATGGAGGAAGAAAAGAAAGAAGGTAGAAGGAAAGGAAGAAAAGAAGGAAAGCAAGACAGATGGAAGGAAGGAATCAAGTGCCTAGATGCATGGCGCGTAACTTGCCTAGGTGCAGGTGCGTAACTTCACACGCTCGACATTCACGTCGCGATTAACGATAAAATAATACCTTCGCTGTTCCGACAGTTTACCCGCCCGTGTGTGACTGGCTTGAATTAAAAAAAATTCTGAATATTTTGTGGTTCCAGTAATAGCCCTCTGATGGGTGTATACGAGTGTTACCTCGAGATAGCAGTGGGCTGAATGTACTTGCCCCGTCGCCACTCGAACACAGCGTGCAACACACACACACACACGTATATATATATATATATATATATATATATATATATATATATATATATATATATATATATATACATACGCCTGTTTACTTTATACTCCACCACAGGACGCAAAAGCCGCTATCTATTGCAGAAGGGAATCTCTCTCGGGGACACTGTAAACCGTTTCAGAACCATCCTTCGCGCTAGATCTCTGCGCACTGATACGGAAAGACGGCCGCCCGCAAAGGACGAGCGTTGACGAAGTGGACGCGACACGAAAAACAAACAAACAAAAATATTAGACAGCCAAAGAATAAGTAAGAAGACATCCCAAATCGGCAAAGAGAAACGACCGCACTAACAAGGAGACAACTCCTCCACAAGCATCAGTGGCCCATCCTTCGGACCGACCGTATAGAGACGGAGAAGAAAGAACAGAAAAGGAAAAAACGGAAACTGGACGGTTCAGAGACACGCAGATATACATATATAAACGCAGTGGAAAACACAAAGCACTAGAACATAATATAAAGTGGGGAAAAAAGTAAAATAAACACGAGTAAAGGAAAGGACTGTTGACGAAGAGGGGAGTGATGGAAACGTCTCGACTCCACGGCGAAGAAAGGCCGTAATTTCCTGCTTGACATGAAACGCCTTAACGACGTCCTTGCACGAAAAGCGTTACGAGAAAAGAAAACAAGTAAAGAAAGAAAAAGAAGGAAATGTGGATAAATGGCAGCGGGAATACGAGATAAAGAAAGGAAGTGCAATAAACAAGAAAGACAAAGAAATAAATAAAAATATGGCGATGCTTGGACGGATATGAAAACGGGCTTCACGGGGAAGACGAATTGAAATCTTTCGCGCTTCCTTAGGCATGGAGGCTGAACGCGGGACCGCGAAAAGATGAAAGAAATTTTTTTTTGCTCTTTTTGCGTAGCTTACCTTTCCTATAGGAGCACGAAAAAGAGGGTGTGATAAGAAGAAGACGGCGGAGACCAAGTTTCTTAACAACTTACGTGTTCGTGATGGAAAGCTGTGAAACGATTTGTTCACGAATTCGAAACGACGAAGGAGGTATAATTATAAAGAAGCTGCAGTGATGTGCTGCGAGAGAGGTGTGGTGGTGGAGAGTTTGATAGTTATTCGTGAGTCCCTCTCACTCAGCTTTGTCGTGGAGGTTCTGCACAAGGTATGCCGCGGAATTTGAAGCGTCTTCTAACGCCCATTGAGCCCCGTTGGCACTTCCTTTATCAATATTTTGTTATCTCATCCCTTAAAATGGATTTTCTTCTCTACCTATTACCTATTTCAAAATGAAAAATGCTCTTCTACATTTGGAGACTTGAAATAAATAAATAAATAAATAAATAAATAAATAAATAAATAAATAAATAAATAAATAAATAAACGCCGTTTCTGCGTGATACCGCTCGAATACTGGATAACAGTTGTGAAACTTTTACTCCTGCGATTAAAGTAAACGCACTGACCCATAAAGACACATAAAAACAAAGAAATGTGAGAAGCTTCAATAGGTTTCAACGTTTCGTTGACGAGGCTTCAAGTGGAACATAATGGCGCTCTTGTGGGCTCCTGTCAATTCCGGAACAAAGTTTCTTTGACCTCTTCTATCTCCTCGCGTTTTAAGGAGCGCCGCATCCTAAAACATAACCTTCTCGCCCCTCTGTCAACTCTGCGACAGCTTCGAACAGCGACCAACCTGGAGTGCCGAAATTTTCATGTGGCGCTTTGATGTGTTGCTAACCATATCGTCACGGCGCGCCTGGAAAGCAAGGTGTTTATGTGCTTATGTGCTTGTACCTTTCGGCATTCCACTCGCTACCACCCGCAAACGAATGAGCTCACAGAGCGTACCAATCGTACATTTACCAAAATGCTTGCGATGCACATTGTATCAGACCACAAAAACTAGGATGAGATTCTACCGTTTATAACGTACGCGTTCAACACAGCGAGGCACGAGACGACTTTCTATAGTCCCTTCTTTCTCCTCTACGCCCGTCCACCACGTCATACGCTAGACACCATCCTTCCTTTCTCGTCTGCTGATGACTGTTCCATGGCAGAGAGTCTCTGTCGTGCCGAAGAGGCTCGTCGGCTTGCTCGTCTACGGACACTAGCTGCTCAAGACTCATCAAAGGCCAGATACGACTGCCGACACCGCCCCGTTACCTATGTAACTGGTGACCTCATGTTGTTGTGGACCCCAGTGCGAAAACGCGGTCTATGCACGAAACTTTTGGCAAATTATGATGGCCCGTTTGTGATGATTGACCACCTGAGTGAGGTGAACTACAGGATCGCCAACCTCACCGCTACTGGCCGACGTTCGGCCGGGACTCAGGTAACGCATGTCGCCCGGCTTAAACCATACACCCAACGAGGCGCCAGCTGACTCGCCCGGCGGGCTTCGTCTGCGTGGGGAGGAATGTCACAGCGCTTCTGGAAATCAAGGTGGAGGAAGAAGAGGACTTTATTCCCTGGCCTCGCTCCATGCGGTTGTACGGCTCGGAGCCTCCTGAATAAACGCCACCTCTTAGACGACTTCGGCCTCGTAACAATATATATTTACAGGGGTAAATAAATATACGCGGGGTTTCAACAATCGTACCTTGTTTGTTACCGAGCGAGATAATAAACGTACAAGCCCGGAAACTGTGAGGCGCAATACAAATACAATATCAAAATGATGAGTCAATGTTCTCGTCTGCATTACGTACGTTTTCATCTTCCCGTAAGTCACTACCAACTGAGGAACGAGCATTACAAGATCTGCAAGCAGACTCCCGCTTAAGTTTAACTCGTACAACGGTTTCAGGCAGCAATGAAATCTCTGAAGGGCACTGCTCGTAAATCTAATCGCTGAACCATAACGGGGTTTGTTCATTAAAGAATAAAACACGAACTGGCCGCCTCCTACGGCACAAGCCTGACTTTCCCGTCTCGTTACGTGAAGTGGTTTCTCACAGTGCAACGCTATTGTAGATCAAACTGTCTCAGTTAAAGAGGAAATAAAACGAATAAAAGAGAAGGTAATAGCTTAGCTTCGAAGAGGGAGCTTCTCGAAGCTAATAACCCGGTACTAATGTAATCCCTGTAATTACTACCAGAACACGACTGCCGGTGTGTTGGTAGAGTGTGCGCTTATGCTATCTTTTTTTGTCGATGCAAGAGAAATGAATTTGGTCATGCACCAGTCCTTCTGCAATGCGTTGCGTAAGCTCGTAGAAACTGGTATACATTCGTCGCAGCTACTGTTGCGACCAACCAACCATTTCACTTAAAGTTGTTGCGGTAAAATGGTGGTACACTTACACAAGCCACCATTGCACCATATGCTATCTCTGAACTAGGCAGCACGTAAGTTCTGGAGAGATAAACTTATATTGTTGTGCTGTTGTTAGCACTGTCAAATTTCTCGACGCTTTTATGTCCACGATCCTGTCACCTCTAGCTAGCAAATGGCTTAAAATGGTAACAAAAATACGTACAGTCTCACAAAGTTCGGCATGTCAGGTCTGGGTTTTTCGCAGTGGTTCATGGCAAATGAAGCGCTGTCACGAAGCAACGATACGATAGGTGAAAATAGAAGTCTCAGTTTCGCCAAAAGGGCGGAGCAATGAATGCGATAGCAATGCATGGATTATTAGAGAGGCGAGGAGAAAGGAATAGGAAAAGCAGGGGTTGTCCTGAGCTGATCCCGGTAGGCTACCCTGCATTGGGGAAGGGGAGGGAAAGTTATTAGAGATTAGGGAAAGATTTTTTTAGAGTAGAATTGGCAGCTTGAGGGGTAATGTGATTACGTTTTGTACCACCGAACTGTCCGGCGTTGAGTTTCAGCTTGCGTAACGCGGAGCTGCGCGTTGTTCCTACTTGTGGAGTGTGGATACGCGCTTTTCGGTGCGAAGCACTTTGTGTACTCGGGCTGTAGGCGTGTACTGTCAGCGTCTGCAGTCGCTCGTCGCGGTAAAGCAAGCAGTCAAATCGTGGTCAAAAACACGTTTATAATTGGTCAAAACCGTATCAAAATTGACTAATATAATTTAATGTACATTAAAAAACAGATATAATCAGGAATAATTGCATTATTTAACAGAAGTTCGTTAAATTCGGTTGCAAAAATTGTTTGGGCCGATCCTAGAGGCAGTCAGACAGTGTATGTGTACGGTTGTCGTGTCAGAAGCGATTTTAATGAATTTCTGCGGATTATCCCTGGCTGTTGGCATATAACACCATCGTCTTCGTCGCCGCGATAAAGCAGGTCCATTAGTAGCTATTGACGTGTTCCTGTGGGAAACACCAGCGCATCAACGCATGCCTCTCACTTCCCCAGGTCTCACGTGAGTGGACCTATCATGACTGTTCGTCATTTCTAGAGACTTTTTTTTGTTTTAGTTCAGTGCGAATAGCCTTTAGCTGAAGCTTTCGGCCGGCAGGTCTATTGGCACACTGCTACGCCGTAGAAACACCGTCGCCGACCCGAACGATAGATGCGCTAGAACGATAGAACGACAGAACGATAGAAAAACGCCGTGAGAGCACGGCGCCGCCTCAGGAGCTACGTGCAAATATGGCCCTCCTTGGTGGAAGGCAGCTTGAGATCCTGACATGTTGGCAGCTTCAAGCGCTGCATAGAACTACTTCTCCGCTTGCATGGTAACAAGAGCCGAGAGCGAACCGTGACTCTGCTTGTGACGTAACCAGTGCCGGGTCGTCCGAGGCGAGCGCCCGGAGACTGAGAGGTCCCACATTCGATTCCCAGCACGAGCACCCGATAGTTTGATAAGTATAGACATGCCCATGTATATGCGGAGCATGACGGCGCCGACGACGGCAAAAACACCGTTCAAGCGTACATGCACTTGCTATCGCAATAAAACCTTCACGTGGAGAACTCGCAAGTTTCTTCATCGTAACAAATAGCCTTGTATAACGACACTCCTGCCAGCGAAACACCTCGTAACACTAGTTAAATGAACCAAAGACGAACTTGCGCAATAGCGAAAAAAAAAAAAGCAGTACATTAATGCTGAATTCCTTCACCGCTGGCCTGAAGTTCGAGTTTGGCAGAGCTGTTTCTGGGCGCGAAAGATAGCTATGTACCGAGGGACCACACGGAAACTCTTCAATTTGTGTGCCCCAAGTTCCCACACTACTTCCAGCTTCACTAACTACTCCCCTTTTCCACGCATGCGTAGCACTTACTGCCCGCACACCAGCACACAGATACACCGCGAGCCCCAACCTCGTAACACAGGGACGCCAGTCTTGGCCTTATAGTACGTTTAATTCTACGATTACATATTCTATACGGCTTGCACGGTCGCGCATCGTATAAACTAAACTCAGGCGCCCCGCACGTACACGACTTCCTTCACTGCGGGAGGGGGGGGGGGGGGGGCTCTTTTAGAGCCGCTCTGACGCAACACATTGCCCCTGGTGTCCTAAATAATTTATTCACCTGCCACTTTTACGGCCGCCGAGAGAGCCTGCAATGGACCCGACGAGGCGCCTGGAAGTCATACCTGTATCAATCTTTGATCGCCCCGCCGGCCGTGCTCACTTTCGCAAGCTCCCGCAGGCGGCCATTCCCAATGGCAGCGCGAACGCCTTATACAGATATACCGCATTCACCAATGCGGGCGAGCAAAAATAAAGCAAGTGATAAGAGTGAGGAGAAGGGGAAGAGAACGCCAACTGTCTACGCTCGGATGACAAATGCGCGAACACAGATCTGCGATCTATATTTCATGCGCGTCGATAAACGCATTTCACTGCAGGCTGCCCTTTGTTTAGCGCGAGCTTTCGATCGGAGCGAGAACGCCCGCAAACATCGACGTGCACGGAAAATGATCCCGCGCTCATCGAGATTCACAACGTGCCATTCCGTCTGTCTCGTCGAATTATGCGGCTATATATGCGCGCGCTTGATTCGGCAACTGAATATCAACGTGGCCCATCAATCTCTCCGTGTCTAAGGTGTATATATATAGGCTGAGAGCCCTCATATACGAGTGGTGTGGCAGTCATTTTCTGTGCTTGATTTGTCTCCCGCGTATGATCTATGCAGTGCCTCACCGCACATACAGTTAATGTTTACGCTGTGACAGACATATCTTGTTACACTGTATATAGAAATACATATCGGCATGTTAGGCTCATAAAGTTGCCATTGATGATGGAAGTCGCATATATAAACGTTGAGTCTTTCAATATAAATAGAAAATGACTCAGTGTCTTCAGCGCTGAATGTAGCACCCGCTTTTATGTTTGCTTACGCAAAAAAGAAAAGGAAAGGGCTATCGATGTGTGAATGCGGTTACTTCTGCTCTTTGTTTCGTAAACAAGCGCTGCCCGCATTCGAACTGTCTCATAAACGAATGAGAACTTTCTCGCGAATGCTGCAAAAGATCAAGTGCCCTTGTTATATCACAGCCTACATAGAGAGCTCATGCAAAATGCCTTTCCTAGCGACCGCCTTTGGTATTTCAGAATGCAATACAAATGCAGACATTAAGGCAAAGTATGGGTTAGTTGCTAACAAAAAATAGTAAAACAGCTCCCCGCCTGCAATGGTACAATTTTTTGAGGGGCAGGAAAACATTAGAAACATATTAAACCAGATAAAAAAAAATTGGCCACCTTATTCGTAGTATACTCTTCCAATATAACTGTTGCCCGTGGTAGCGTGTTTCATGCATTTATTTGTGTGCGTACGTTGCATTTGTTCCCCGGTACACGACAGTTTGTGGAGTGCAAAATTTGAAAAAGACCTCGTTTGCAGGTGTTTAAATCTTATTTTAGCACATTTCCCCACTTCTCAGCATTTATACAGTGCAAACAGTTGATTTGTTTCAACATTTATATCGCAGTATACTGAGGCTAAGCAAGCGAATATCCGTCCGTGTGCCATATTATCGATGGCTAAGACTGCTAATAAAAATTACGAGGAAGAACACTCCGTTATAGAAGAAAAGTAGTCTGGGCCACACAGAACGCTAAGTTTCCCTTGACGACATTTCATGAAAAAGGTTTGCGCGACCTCGTTAACGCTAGCAAAACATTATATAAATTTGTGTGCGTCACACAAAAGAAAATGCGTTCATATTGTGGATCCAAAGGTAGCTCTCTACGTTCCCTTCAAAGTGGCGACTATACATCGAGAAACACGCATTCAGCTTACGAACCTCCAGATGAAGTTACAGAAATGGGCGTACGGAATCACGCGACAGTATTCCACTGGATACTTGCCCAGTGCGCTTAGCCCAAGAATATGGCGGCGGTTGAAGTTTGTAGGACATGCTCACGAGAAAACGAAATAGCTCACAGATTTCTATAGCACGAGGTTAACTGCGGATAATCAAGGACGTATTTCCATCGACACACGTCTCGGACAAGCTTTTAAAACCATCGCGTTCAATTCTCATTGAACGTCCAGTGAAATTTTGAAATGTCATCATCGTTTAATTGCATAGTGGTTCTAGATCGGCTCTATTCACACAGAGCCTTCGATACACAAATTCATCTACTACGACTCTCCCGTAATCATGCGGTCGTTTTAGGACGTGAAGGCATTATCAAAACACAGATTTTAACTTACGCGGCTGCGTAGCGGTCTCGAATAAAACTTAGGTTTTCGATAAAATGTATGCAGATGTAGCATCTTAACAGGCATATATCTAATTTTTTGAAAGATGTGCATGTGTAGCTGTCCGACAGCAAAGAAATAAAAAAAATAATAAGAAATAAAAATAAAAATAAAAAATAAAATGACAATGAGAAATTCAGGGCCTCCATGTAATTAAAAAAAATGTTTCACAAAGGCTGCCTTTCAGGCCAGAGAGCTTCACCCTTTCCTTCTATCTTCATCCATATTTTCTTTCCCTGTTCTCACGTTTAAATGAAAAAATTCCTTTCCCTATGTGAATGACGTCCTTGCCTCCACTTACACTCTCAAGGCAACAGGGGTCGCCGTACATCGCGTGATCTTAGAGTCACCGTAAATTTTTTTTCCGGTCCCTCTATTCACTCTATGCCCCCCTGTGTGCAACTTTATGGCTCCGCGTTAAATTCTATACAAAGTAGAGTAGGGCCAGTAACATTCTGAAGCGCCTCAAAGATTTAGTGCTCCTTCGGGTGTATTCATGGAACGGAGTTCAAGAGCATCGGCAGAACACGGCGAACGTCGTGTTTCGCATTGCACGATGGCAGGACATCAAAGATCCATTAAGCGGGGGCGAGTCCTCTTCCGACTGTACACGTATGTTAAAAACCGACAGATCTTTGAGATATCTTGAAACGGATGCTGCTTTATGCATCACGAAAAGTGATGAATCCTGAACTAACAGAGAAACACCAGTTGTCGAAGCCGTAGGAATATTGAGAACGCCCAAGTAAGATATGGTGTTTCAGCGGAGCAGTTTGATGACGCTAACAGGCAAATACATGCGATCCTGTGTAAGTGCATGGCGCCCTCAGTGGCATGCATAGCTCATGCGTATAGTCTCTTGTCATCCACATATTCTCTTCTTATCCAAATATGCGTAAGGAAATTCAACTGCCGTGTAATGGACACACGTACGCTACACAGCACGCCGGAAAAATCAGAGACACACTACGATAGGAAACGCTACGAAACCGTATTGTTCACTAAAGCAAGCCATCTCAGAAAGTCGACGTGTCGCGTCAGCACCATTCAGAAATAACCCTAGTATAAAAGACTGGAGGCAAACTGCATGTTAGTGCAAGGCCTCTCGTCAAAAGTATTAAGCGTGTCAGGCACGCACAGCGCACAACACGACGGCAAGAAATGTCACCGAAAAGCGACGTCGAGTTATGACAACCTTGACATCTTCGCTCTCAGCGATCACGTTTGACCGCGAGGTCCTTCCTTCCGTTTAGGCGTCCCATGGCTGCGCGCCAAGCGGACGCCGCCGAGACGCGCAAAACAAAACAAAAACCATCAACTTGTAGTGGAGTCCACTTTCCCGAATGAAACGCAAGTATGCTACCCATGACGTAGTCTCTAGCCCGGAGCTGCCACTCGAAGACTTCTGTAATCTAACCTTCACGTCGATCGAGCTACCTCATTTCTATACGAGCATGGTGAGTTGGGTAGAGTAGGTTAGGCTAGCGTTCTGCTCGACCTTGTCCAACGTACAACCGTTCCGCATGGGTAAATCTTATTGCAAGACCTTCACTCAAGGGCCGTATCAGATGCACGTAGAAGAGCACGTTAGCGAGAATAACGAGGCCCAGAATTCGACAGGGAATAAGCCTCTCATGTCGAAAGGGCGGACAACATATCCGTCGTTTTCACTCGATCCTGCGCTGCTCGCTTAATGATTTTAGGCGTAGTACTTGAGTAAGGGATGTCTTACCGTCTTCTATTCACATTCGCTTCGTTTGTCTTCGTAGGCTGGGTTGCCTCTTATCGATGGAACCATCGCTTCTTGGCCCCGGAATGCAGTGTTCTCTTACTTCTAGTCCACAACGAGGCTCACAGTTCTTCGCGATAAATGATTTTTTTTTGAAAACTGCACTCAAGTCGTGCTGGCATGATGTGTGGCGACACATGAATAGGATGTCGCCAGTAGATGCAGCTGGTAAGAAAACTAAACGAGGGGAACGCGATACATTAGAGCGCTCCTGCCACTTCTGTTTGGTACTTTAATTTTTGCCTGACTTAAGATGCGGTAGTGAATAAAATATTACAATGAAAGAGGACGACGATGACAAGGAGGGTGCTGATTGTGATGATGATGATGATGATGATGATGATAAGGAGCTGGAGGAGAAGAATATAGCTGCAGATCTAAGTGTTGACAGTTACGTCACCAAGTGTCCCGTTAAAGAAAAATACGGAGATGAAACATTTTTTCTTTCTTCGGGATACGGGCAAACTTGCGCACGTCGTTTCATCGTGTTCTTTTTCTGCCCCTTAATTGTTTTGCTGCTGAACAGGACCGTAGGACAGCTACTTGTCCAGCTGCTAAGCTTTGAACAAAATAAATACAGTAACAAATTACTGCGTGCCCAGCCAGGTATGGAGGAGATTAGAGGTGAGACCACAAGCACAAATACGCCGGGCAAGTTTCTTAAAAACTAAAATTTAGCCCTAGACGGCGACCTTCACGAAAGAGTAAAGCACCGTGCACGCGTCTCGGTAATTTCGGCTATCAATTTTCAGGCTTCAACTAGATCCGATCACGTTTCTTTTCCATCAATATCAAGCGACAAGCCCGTTCGAAGTGAAGCCGAGCTTTCTGCTCTGTGTGTTCTCGCTCTCAGGGCAATACGTTCCCGATGATTGACAGCAGCACCTATCGACACGCAGCAAAGGCGGGCAAAGTGCACTCTTACAAGTGACGCAGAAGAGACAGCCGTGACAAAAGGACGTTTCTCGAGGACGTCATGCCAAACCTAACTCTACTGCGGCCACGTTCTATATCGGGACCTGCAGCCTTCGTATTGCGCTCTATTCACAGCTATATTTAAAGAGATGAGGAAAAGAGGGGGGGAGGGGTGGTGCATCGATCCCTGGCACTCGTCAATGCGTGCACCCACGCAGTGTGTATAGTGCCACGGCTAGACGAGATAGGCTTAACCCACTTCCTCCTTCTATCGACGGCCCTCTCTCTCTCTCTAACCTGTCAGAAATAGGCGGCGTCGATGGCGAGACGCTAGGGCGCTGTTTCTGACTAAAACCAGCCATGCATGCGTGCCCGACGGGTGAGTGCCGTAAGGGCGAGGTCGCAGCAATGCCGGCACAACACAAGCTGCCCTGCGAGAGTTCGCACACGGCACGTCACAGCGTTGCTTAGGCGATGACAACGCGCGACACCACACTAACTTACACGATACTCGGGGATCTGAGTGGAGTCTGCGTATAAAGTTCGCGCTTTCGTGATTTCAATTCTAGCTATAACTGACATATATTGTGCAGTCTACATTAATCTAACAATTTATTGTTCCCGAAATACGACGAATTGTGCTTGTTGCGACGTTCGCAAATAGTTCATATCGATCAATGACGGCACGGTAATGACGTCATGAGGACGACAGTGAAGTCGTGCTTACAACGGCGTGACGGGGTTGATAAACGGAAGGCCTGGGCCATAAGGTTCTGTTTGTGAACTCTCAAGCCCTGGCAGAATAAAAGAAACATTTGTGACAATGACCGCATCCTGTCGCTCTCCCTACGTTCACTTACGCGCTCACATCACTGAAAGAACAGCGAACATCCAGGCATATCGCAGCGCTACCAGATCGATGTGACGGTTGCCCAGTTCAACTGCGTCGATCGTTTGCGAGATGATCGTGTCCTGCTATTAGTGCTTCTTTGTGTAGTGACGCACTAAAGGGCAAATAAAATCGTACTCGACAATCGATGTTGCTATATGAGGTCATTGCAAACACGCTCTCCATTTTTTTTTTCATTCTCTTTCACGTTCACATGTGGCGTGTAGAGAAACTAGAGCATAGCGGAGGCAAACAACGCATTTGGGGCACACGGAGCCGATTAACGATTTCAGTCCCAAGTGCCAATTTTGTGAATCTTGTTTACTCCCCATAGAACAAACTGGAACATATAAGTGTATATTTAGAAGTAGGATGGCTCTAGAAAGCAGGGCAAGGTCATCCGTAGGAGGTCATCGTAAGAACTAATTTCTGCTGCGGGTGAATATACACGAGAAAGAACATGCGAAAAAGGAGGGGGCTTTCATGTTGGGCCCCTCAAACATTGCTGATCATTTCATGTCTCCAGTTTACCGTGCCCTCTTCGCCTCGTCTTTTGTACACTCGTAAAAGAACAATGCGCCGGCACTGCTCCTCACAGAGTACACAGGGTGCACAAAGCCCGGCAAACCTGTGGAGAAAGTGGTGGTGCGCGGTAGCCTCATGTCTGGTTTTTAAGTTGTGAGACCGTTTTAATTTTCCACCCAATTGCGCGTGCGCAAAGTGCTCACCTTCTTCTTCTGTGTCTTACTGTCATTAAGAAAGAGAACAGTCGAGCTATTGTGTGCACATATATTGCTTTTATTTTTTTATGTATGGCTCCAAACTAGCTTTTTTGCTGCAGATCCAAGAGCGCATTATGTATTTCATCGCTTTTTATTTTTGGCTTAAACAAATTCAATTTGGTGTAGGGTAGAAGATGAAGCACTTGTCTGTATACCTGACCTGATGATCTGGTCCTCAAGGAGGAGGAGCCAAATGTGGTGCTGTCGCCTACGACCCTTGCGGCAGTATGGCTCAGTGTCAATTTAACTTCCGTGATAGCGGTTTGAGGTCAGGATATACACTTATTTGCGCAGACCATAATGGAGCAGAACGCAGCCTCATGGATAAGGTGCGGGAGGAGGCGGAAGGGGAGTAAGATTGCAAGCCAGAATAGCGCAAGGAGAGGCTACACGCTCAAGATACGAGTACCCACGCCACCAAGCGCCAGTTCGGCGCACACCTCTCGCCTTTAAAGAAACCTGTGCGCGCCCGCTAGCAGTGACAGCCAAACCAACTCCCTTCAGCCTCCCTTCCTCTCTCTCTAACCCTTCCCGCGACACATCGCCACTGAAAGAGAAGTTGGACCGTTGCCGTTGGTGACCTTTATCTTGTTTTTGCCTTACCAACGAAGTGCTGGAGTGATATGGAGATTCCCGTCGACGATGCGGTGATTTGGCGACGATGGTGCAACAGATAAAGTGGACACATGATAAGTTCAGCGCTTTCAGCTGCTGTCAGTGGGAGTTTAATAAATATTGTCTGCAAGATAAACTGGAAGTACGAATAAAAAGAAGTGAGGGGCACATGACAGGACTGCATTGTACGCGTGTATCGCGACTTGTGTGCTCCGCCAGACATTACGCAGGCTCTGCTAGCCAGACGAAAAATGAACACGCCAAGACCTTATGTATCCAAATTTTTTTGTTATAGCTATACAAAAGCAATAATAATAATAATAATAATAATAATAATAATAATAATAATAATAATAATAATAATAATAATAATAATAATCGCAACAGTACCTTCACTTTTTTCTGTGAAAAACAAAATAGCAAGCTGCCATGATCCAATTCCCAATTTACGGCTTCACAACAACAGCCTCGAAAGTTTCCGCGCGCTGCGGAGTGTGCGGAAACTTCTGAGGCGCACACGTCCCGCCCCGAGGTGTTTCCACAAGCTGCGCAGTGTGGCTTGGAACTGACCAAAAATATTTACAAGAAAAGTCTTCTCCTTGCTCACGCGAAACGACGACTACGAAACAAAAGAACAAAAAAAAAAAGAGAGACGCAGATTAAAAATTCACTGATTCCTCCACCGAACAGAACTGGGTTTTAGAAACTTCGTTCCCTTGGAAGCACGCCAACTTCTCGTTATGCCTTGTTAGCTCAACATATGAGCGACGGGGAACGAACACCGATCGTCCTACTTCATAGCAGTACCTCTCTCTCTTTCCCTCTTTCGTATACGTGTTTCTTGCTCTCATTCAGGAAAACACTGCTGAAGTCGAGGAATATTTCCCAAGTCAAGCCAATTACTTCTATGTGGGAATAGAAAAATCTCGCTGGAGTGAGAAAAATTTTCGCCTTCGTATGCAGCTGGAACATGCAGGCAAGTTATTAACAGCGTAGTTGTTTAAGCTTAGCATAGCTCCGCCTGATGTGCGCAAATATGTCGCCCAGCTGTCTAATGTGCGACATGTTGTTGTTGTTTTCTTTAATCTGGCACATACCCACCCTGGAGGATTGGCCTAGATGCGAAGGGCATAAGGAGTTACCTCACAAGTACTGTGAAACGCCACTCAGAATAGAATAATCGGTATGAATTTAATAGTAAAGATTACGAATTTATGAATATAACCGTCCTGAATCAATTATAAATTCGTGCGCACTTATTTCTCCTCTTGCGATCATTCCCTCATCTCACTACGGACGAAGACGCCAACGACGAACCTGTACTGCCGTTATACGCCCGTCGTTATTATAAGTTGTGCTGCATATAATGTTCTTAGCAATACATCACTACAATGCAAGCTATGGTATACTGAGCATCGAGCGCAATTTTTTTTTTCAGTACAGAATTTTTTTTTTCTCAGGAAGAAGCATAGAGCACACCAGCCTAGCGTTATTTGGTCGTGACAGGTACGCTTTACAAGAAAAGCAAGCGAATAAAGGCACGTAAGAAATGCGAAAATATTAATATAATTTTATTGTTTTGCAAAGCTTTTCCTTTTAGAAAGTTGTGGGGCCAAAAAAATCACAGCATATCCACGGGGTGAATGATGATGAGTGGGCGAAGCTCCTGAGGGGAAATCATCGAAGGTGGCGAGGAACGTCGAAAACGTCGAAAACGTCGAAGGTGGCGAGAAACTCTTCCAACGAGACGAACGATCCCCTCTCCAAAGCGTCGTGCATCTCTTCGTACCGTTGCTTGAGTTTCTGACGATGTGCCTTCTCGGCCTCGTCCTCGGTCGGAGGAAAGGGGACTACAATCCTAGTGATTTTCGTTATTAACTGATTTGGGGGCCAAATTAGTTCGTTAAATCGAGTTTTAAATGTACCTCACACTCGGGGAGTCAAGTTTATGCTGCAGTTCATAAACTAGAGATAGCAGCCTGGACACACAACGCCATCTATTGATCCGTTCATAAACTAAACTAGAGGTGGCTACATACATACGGAGGAGGGAACGACCCACACCCTAAGGAGCTTCGCCCCTAATTCAAGAACCCTTCAAACATGTGACATTTTTTTTTCCATTTATTTGTGGCGTCCACTAATGTATGTGCAGCGCCACGATTGGCGGATATTTCCTCTTACAAAGAATTCTAACGTTGTACGCTTTTATCAATAGCAGCGTTGGGTCCGTAATAACAAAACCTTCCTTCACCAAGGTTCTTCATGCACGAAAACTTTAGCCAATCCTAAAGCTGGGCATATCATTATAGAAGGCGACCAATGGCTTATAGAGCTTGCGAAAAAATGTGCTTGTGAATGTGGGTACTGATGTCGAATTCAAAGCAGGAAGTTCCTTAGTGGCCTTTTTCATTGGCCAGATAGCTCCGCTAATCCAGGATAAGGAAATTGGCTATACCTATTTTTATGTTACGGATAACTACAATGGAGAAGGTTTTAACAAACAACGGTCCTGATTTTTTGTAACCACAGATGTTGAAAAGCCATGGTGGCTTTCGAACGGAAAGCCTTTCGTTCGAAAGTGCTATTTGCTGCTGTTTGCTGCTCTTCGCTCGCTTTATTTGCAACACTACTGGGTAACCTGGGCTGAACGGTTCAACCGTAAGTATTTCGCTGAAGCGCTCTTTTTGTAAATGATGATTACAGCAACATTCACGCCTGCATCTAGCTAGAATAGCGATTAACGTTGCAATTTGGAAAAAAAAATACAGGCCAAAACGGGCACACACAAGGAAAATTGAAGAAGACAGGCTAGAGGCTGGTATCCTGCCTTCTTCAATTGCCCTGTGCGTCCATTTTGGCTGGTTTTTTCCAAATTGCAATGAACCGACTAGCCCAACAGCCTGTGTTACTAGATCAACATTGCGGCCAGCTGTTGATAAACATCGTTATGCAACCAGTGCGTTCTTATACGGTAGAAGATTTCGTAAAACCACCCACCAGCCGATTGTGCTGTTGGATGCATTGCTATGCGTCCGTTAAAAAAAAGAAAAAGGAAAAACGAATTGCAGTAAAGAACGAGAAAGCCTGCGCGAATTTCTCGCTGTATTTAACATCTTATTGTTGAATTTAGGCAACAAGTGTCTATGCAGTAATATGACCGTTTATGATATTCACGTGCCGAATTCACAAAACTTGCATGTTGTGACGTTTATTTCTTTCCTCTCTCTCTCTCTCTCTTTTGTGTGTGAATACGAGCCCAGGTCAGGATAGTTGCACGTAGCAGCTGAATTAACGCTTGGAATGGACGGCGTAGTTGGCTAGATGCTCACCAAAAGAGCCAATAAGTCCTTTTCCCCCCTTTTAGCCTAGGAACTGTTATGTTATCGAGCTAAACAAGCACTCGGACATTTCGTAGATGCGGCAATTGGGAGTAAAGGGGGAGCTTTCTCTCTATACCGCTTTAGGAATGCTGTGCACACCATTAACCGCCCAGAGATTGCTTTTCTTGCTTCAGTGAAAATCCCTGAGGGTTTCTGGACACTGTGTTCATAAAAGTCTGTTGGTGCACGCTTGACCAGTTCCTGTACAAGAACAGTGAAGCCAGTTGCATCACAGAACAACGAAGAGAGGAAGAAAGTTTCGAAAGGAACAAAAACGAAAGCGCGAAAAGCATGGCGGTTACCAGATGTTAGCCTACGGCTTGCTGCAGTGGACGCGTGAGTGAAGCTCCTTGGGGAAGTTACTGGTTAGAGACGCCAAAACAGCAGGAACATAACAATACGGAACGACGTGTCTAGGTGCGTGTTCCTCTTCTGTCGCGTGCTGTTGCTTCCGCGCTCTTCTACCGTTATGTAGTCGATGGCCAATATAGAGGAAAAAAAAAAGGGGGTCTGAAAGACAGTCAGAATAGAGAGAAATGCAACAAGGGACACCTGTGTCGCTAGAAGTATGATAATGCGTGATCGATACCAAAGAGAAAGTGAGGAAATACTAGATTTCTAATCATTGAGCAAGGCGTCTATATTATCAACGCAAACTATACTTAGGTTTGGTTCGCTCGCTGATAGGGCCGAAGGTCATTGATTAGGCAATATGCGCTTATCGAAAAATAGTGCCCGCGAAGCAACGTCGTGTCACGAGCTTTACTCAAAGGTCTGCGCTATGCCGCCAGCGTTAACGGCCCCAGCGTCTAATTACTACGTTCGGTCACGCATGCACCAGGCAACGCTGAAACATTCTGTGGATATTTGACCCCATGCTGCCCAACAGTTTCCCCGAGCACCAGCACGATTATTCGATATTTCCTCTCGAATTCCCCCGGGGCATGAGGCTCGTAATTAAGGCCTCACATTGGAAACCGCGCGCCCCACGCTGGGGTCCTTCTTGTTGTGCCATGAAAACGCGCGGAATGTAGTGTTACCATTATTTTCATTTTCTTTCATGTATTTATCGTTTTAGTGTTGGCAAGAAAACAAAATAGAATATTACTTATAAAACTTGCGCAGTGCTGCTCGGTGCAGAGTTCGCAAAGTATGTCTTGCGTAAGCGTTGTTCCCCATCGACTGTTTGCATTGCCTAGTAATATGTCGAGCGTCAGAGTGGAAGGAAATGTACTCTTGCGAACAGTTACACTATAGAGAGCAGAAAAGAACAATTAGATGCGTTCGTGTGTGCGCGCACGCATATATATATATATATATATAGTTCTCTAAGAGACGCATCGTCAATTCCGTTATATATATATATATATATATATATAATATATATATATATATATATATAATATATATATATATATAGATATATATATATATATATATATATATATATATATAGAATCAAAGGGTCACGTTGAAAAAACATAACATTTATTACGACGTTTCGGCCGCGAGACCGGCCTTTCTCAAGCTTCTACTACAAATGGTACGCACAGAGTCTACATCACAGCTGTGATGTAGACTCTGTGCGTACCATTTGTAGTAGAAGCTTGAGAAAGGCCGGTCTCGCGGCCGAAACGTCGTAATAAATGTTATGTTTTTTCAACGTGACCCTTTGATTCTATAATTGACCTGCTGCCAAGGATTTATCTTTGAAATATATATATATATATATATATATATATATATATATATATAACGGAATTGACGATGCGGCTCTTAGAGAACGACGGTTTCAAGACATGTCTTGAAAAAGGTCCGGCTCCAATATATATATATATATATATATATATATATATATATATATATATATATATATATATATATATATATATATATATATATATGATGCGTGTGTGTGTGTGTGTGTGTGTGAGAGAGAGAGAGAGAGGGTTGAGATGATTTCACTGTACTTAAGCCTCCGGCATGCGCATTTGCGTATCGCTTTGGCAGCAAGTAAGATCAATTTTAACGATAAATAAATAGTTAAGGATAAGAGGAAGAACACAAATTCATCCTAGCGAAGTAATTCGATGTACACAAAAAATGTATACCTTCGCTGCAAAAAGATTTGCCCAATGTGTTCGCATAGAGTTCGAAAAAGAAAACACAGATTCAATAGATCTAAACATTTCAGTATTGTTCGGTGCTGTCTAAAAAAAAAAAGAAAAGTTCGCCCGAGCCCCTTACACATTTACCTAGGAAGGACAGTCGTCTGTGCATACGCCTGACAACGATCCTCACTTCGTTCGGAGAAGTTAATACATGAAAGTAGCTAGTTTCAGTTAGTATGCATCGGTAACTAGCCTTGATACAGCCGAAGGACCTCGAACTGACAACCATCACACATCTAAGTCATTCTGCTATTATGTTTATGCGTGAAAAGTCACGTGAGTTAACTGTCAGCACGTAGCACAAACATTCCGTGAAACTTTACATACGACAACGACTGCTAGGATGTTCATGAGAGGAAGAGGGAGATAGAAATAACGACTAAGTAAAGGAATGGAGAGTATTCAGGTTGTATCTTATTTGCTGCCTTATTCTGGGGGAGAAGGAACGGGGTAGTAAACCAGTACAATAAACAAAAAAGAAAAAAAGATAGCGGCCAAAACATTTGCATATATACAAAAGGTGACCCTCAAGAGAAGTGTACGTTTTAAATCTGCAGCATTTCTTGGCGAACTTAAGCAACTTAGAGCTTTGAGCAACTTCTATCTATCTATCTATCTATCTATCTATCTATCTATCTATCTATCTATCTATCTATCTATCTATCTATCTATCTATCTATCTATCTATCTATCTATCTATCTATCCTAATCTAACCTAACGTAATTAAGCTAACACAACCTAACTTCAACCTCAAACATCCACAACATATGCGATTTATCTGAGCGAGCTCTCTATGAGCAAGCAGCTGTAGTAATGCGAGCCGTTATATTATGCATACGCAGCAGTTTTCTGCGGCTCTGCTTCTTTTCGGCTCGCGTAAAGTAGCGCGTTGGGCGGGGGCGGCAGTGGCGACAGCTGTCGCTAAAGTGAAATCCAGAAACCCACTGTGCTGTAATAGAGTTGTTCTCCGAGTCGTACTTTCTGGTTTTGCAAAAGGGTAATTTACTAATACAACGAAGTATCGTTCTACAGCGAAGCTGCATGCGGCTAGGTTCTGGCGGATGGCGTTAGCGGACGAAACGGCGCTGACAACGCTGGGTCGATCGCGGTGGCAGGAGAGGACGGGGAGCAGTGGCTCGTACGCGAAATATATAGGGAATTTAGAGAACCAAGTGAGAATTAAAGTGAATCAAAGGAGCATTAACTAGACTAGAGGCGACTTGACATTAAACAAATATGAACTGAGCAAACCAAATATTCATCCGAGTGCTTTAGAGGTGCCCTAAGTAAACCAAACGTATAACGCCTTTGATTACTCGGTATAATGGCTAGGTTCTTTCTAAAAGCGCGTCATTGTGTCAAGTCGCGCCGACAGGTAATTTGGCAGCGGTGGGTCTGTCCCACCGCAACTGCTTCGCTTGTCATGCTCCTTCACAGACTGAAAGGCACTGAATTTTCTGCCTTAAGCGACCCTTCAAGAAGACCCTTAATCAAATCGTCCGCCGCGGTGGCCTAGTGGATACGGTGAACTTGACTGCAGACCCCCAAAGACGGACATGCGAACGCGGTCGATGATGATGATGATGATGATGATGATGATGATTGGGGTTCGGTTGAGGAAAGGACGCTAATTTCTGCAGCCCATGTTGGGAGCACGGCTAAGCGTCCGTGGGGGTAAGGGAAAGAGACAGAAAGAGATAGAGAGGAGAGAAAAGCTGCAGTGGAGGGCTCCGGAAATTTCGACCACCTGTAGGGTTTGGTCTCATTTGCGATTGGAGGCGCGCCTGCAGAAAGTCGCATCGGCTCCTATAGACCGAATCCTAATTATAACAAAATCTGGGTGGCACCGCATTCCAACGACAAGTTGGGTGCCCAAGGGAATCGCCTTAGTCTGCTGATTTCGAACTCTCGCACGTTCTCCTTTCGGTTGACGTGGTCGCGTCGCCGGTTGTATATATACAGCTGTCCGCCCCGCCGCGGTGTTGCCACCACCGCCTTTCGCACCGCGTACCAAAATAACGCCCGCCGCTGCCGCGTGCGACCTACAGGCGTTTTTTGCACGAGGTTGCCGAAGGCGCGAGAGTTGCGTGTGCTGCTTTCGCAGAGCGAGAGGAAAAAAAGAAGGGCGAAGTATAGGACTTGGTTGCCACGGAGCAAAAACACACCGTGCCACTACTACACGGGAGCGCGGCAAAAGACGGTGTTTGCTGGATTAACGCCAAAGCCTGTCGGCACACCAGGCGCGATCCACGCATTCCACTGTCCGCGTGTGCTTCCGTTGAGAACGTTTTCGGCTTTTCGTGGAACAGGCTTGATGAATTGCTCGCGAGTGCCCACTCATTTTCAAGTTTTCGTAAGTTTCTTCGTCGCATCAGCATTTTTTTTCCTTTGCGCTGTTCTTTTGTTCTTCGACGTCTCTCGAGTTTTTTTCCTTCTGGATTGAAGTTGAAATGATTGAATGCGTCGATCTCCCGAGAGAGAATTCGCAGCTGTCGGCGAGCGCTTATAAGGTAGCCTCAATTTCCTGTTCTCGAAGAACCCGTTTCTTTTTGCTTTTCTTGGTGAATGAAATTTACTTTGTTCGTGGCTTCCGGTTTACAGGCGATCAATGTGTTTGGTGTACGGGCACGATGGAAAGAAAGAGCGGTTTTACAATTTCTCAGTAACGTTCCTGCACAGCGTGGTACTCCAATCCGCCCCCCCCCCCCTTTTTTTTTTCTGCTTCCGTTACACTTCATTCCTGTTGGCCTCAATGCCTCGAAGGAAGCTGGAACGGAAGTTTTTGTGCCAAGGTGGCACCATGTACTTAACTCCAGTGAGATTGACTAGCGTTGACGTAACGCCTATAGAGTAAAAACAAAAATATTCCTCAGTAACCGCTGGACCTGACCTGTTGTACTGCCCCAAAATCCCATATACATTTACTTCATTCAATTGCGTTATCTTTATTTTGACAGTGGCAATTCCTCGTGCCCGCTGCATGGTATTTACCAAGATAAAAATCAGTCTATCACCAAAAACGGAAGTAGAAACGTATCGCACAATGAAGCCTGTTCTAATCGGTGGGAAATCAGTGAATGTTCGAGTGTCGTGAACTTTGATAACGTTAATCATCGCAAGTGACACCGTGAATAGTTCCAACGTTGTTTTGTGCTGTTTGTGTCGCCATTAGCGAGTGATTAAATATCGGTGTGCGCAAAGTTCACAGCCTATTACCATCATATCTAACAAACAAACAAACAAACAAACAAACAAACAAACAAACAAACAAGCAAACAAACAAACAAACAAGAGGACAGACAGAGAAACGAACGAAGGAACGCACGAAAGAAAGAACAAGACGGTTCGCAGCAAAGACATCACCGGCTCTGGAAAATACGTACGACAAGCGAGATACAAGATTAAGTGCTTTTGTGCTCAAACTTCTTTCTTTCCGACATTCATATATAGACAATCACCTGCGTACATTCTTTCCTTTTTTTTTTTTTTACCCTCTGATTGAGCAAACTGGAAACAGGCCTTTGGGTCGTTTTGTTTCTATTCTGTCGTATGTTCTGGCTTGAAAGGTCACGGGATAAAGCTATATATGGGGGCCGTCTTCGCTTGTCCGTTTTTCACATGCAAATGGAAAGCAGTGTTGACCTCGAAAGTACAAGAGCAAACGTCGTCTCGTCCCCGCTGCCATCTTATTTCTTTCTCTCAATCAGTAAGGGAACCCAGCCGCGGAGGCCTCCGACGCTGTTTCGCTGAATGTAAAGTAGCGGGGCAAACGAAGATAGCTGCCATACCGAACATTGCTGCAGACATATATGGAAACACACGACGGCTGCCTTCGTTATAAGTTACACGCGCACCAATAAGTGACACGAAAAAGGCCATCATCCGTGTCGCGACAAACATTCGCAATATGCATGGAAAGGAAAACAGTCTTGCCACGAGCTTATACAGCTTACATATATAAATATACTTATATAGCGCGTCGCAAAGATGTCTCGCATCGTGAAAAATTTGTTGCGCCGGTCAGAATTCGTTCGCTGACGTGGTTCGATCCGCGTTGCCGCAATCGAAACGAATTGAAGCAGCCGTCGCTGAAAGCGTTCCGCGTTTCTTGCCTGATTCGCATATGTACTGCATAATGCAAATGCGTCGTCGCGTATTCCTAGCCGTAGCCTTGCCTCTTTCGGTGCTGGTTTTATTCGAAGATTTCGTATGGAATTGCGATGTCTCGAGCAGCGGTGAAAGGTGGCGAGAGAGTGCAAGGTTAAGAGGGGCCGTTGCATTTGCAAGTGATTCCTCAGTTGCCTTGACATATATCCCGGGACAGGCTGCGACAACTCGAATTCGGTTTGAGACGTAGGCTAGACAGAGGGGGAGAGAAACAGGAGAATATGCGCTGTAAGGATAAAAGGCGACGTGCATAAGGATGCCGTATATTCGGAAGAATAGGAAGGCAAGCCAGCATTGCTTTCAAATGAATTTGGTGTCACGGGCTTTCTCGTCTCTTAAGAAAACTGAGTACATAGCTCTGACTGAGCAAAACCTTCGAACAACACATTTTTTTTTCTCTGCAACATCTCTTCATGCAACTTCCTTCTATAATTTATTTGATAGGAAAACTTTTGATTGGAATGCGCGATACTTTAGAACGGCATATATGGTTTCAGCGAGGAAGTTTCGTTTTACAGAGAGCCACGTACTTTAACGAGCGCCGTGTTCTGCTAAACATGCTATGCGAGAGCGCGCTTCTCTGCAAATGCGTAAGCGAATTATGCGTTTTCGCTGGAGCATCGCCACTGACAACATCAAAAAGACGCAGACTCAGCAGCCTTCATCGGCTTCCTGCAGTTCCAGTTGCGTATCTCGTTAAATTCATGACCGTTATTGAATGTGTACGTGTTCAGTTCGGAACAATTTGCTACTTAAGATATCGGGAAGTCTAGATAAAGGCGCCTTAAAACAACAACTAAAAATTTCTGCGGTTATGCGTTATTAAGTGACGTTTTTCGAATAAGAAGAACACTTATCATAGCAGAAGCCTTGCTAATGCAATAAAGACGCACAGACGAAAAACGAAATACAGCATCGCCGCAAAAGTTCAAGCACGTGCACGAAATCAAGTCACAGAATATAATTGTATATTTTATGTCTCCAGTGTGTACTTTTGTTAAAGCGAATACATTGTTTTCTATTGAAGTAAGAGAACTCCGAAAGTTTGACAACTTTTGCTACAGAGCTGAACAGCTCTAATGAATGTGTGCACCCCATTGATCTTGTATGTGTTTATTGCACTGCAGTCTGTAATATCAAAGTAACACTAGGACGCACAATTTTTAAGCCTTACTGAGGAAAACAAATTAGAATTGATGACCTCACATTGCAGTACGAGCTCAGATGTCTCGACGCTGGACTTTGAGAATGGAAGCCAAACCTAACTTTCTTCAACAGTACTCAAATGCTTAACGCGAAGTAATTATATGCTAACGGCATATAATTACTGCTTTAAAGGAAATCGATACAGTGCTTCCATTGTGTGCCCGTTCAACAACTTTCGGGACAGTCCTGCATAAAGCGAAATGGTTCGAACATGGCTCTTGCGACGTGCTGAAACCTGCGCTTCTCGCGTAGCTCCGTTAAAACGTGCTCGTAAGAGCTGGCTTCTCCGCAGTAAACGTTACTGTACGCAGAAGAAGCCTAGTCACTTTACTACTGTCTTTATATCATATTACTACTGCGCTGTTACGTTACAATGTGGCTGTTACTTCAATAGAATCTTTACATTTTAAGGGACGCACTAAGGTGATGATAAATACTGAACGAAATATAAACATGCCATCGGCCGTACAATAAACTTTCAGGTATGTGGGCTTGATAACCAATGAAGAACAGTCCTGGCTCGGGCATTAACGAAGACAACGATGACAGTGACCTGACTATAGATGCGCAGCTTGTTGCCCATGCTGTCTGTCTGTCTGTCTGTCTGTCTGTCTGTCTGTCTGTCTGTCTGTCTGTCTGTCTGTCTGTCTGTCTGTCTGTCTGTCTGTCTGTCTGTCTGTCTGTCTGTCTGATATGATGGCGATGGGCAGCTTGCTACCACATGCTGTGCGCTGGTAATACCGACATCTTTCATTCAAACATTAAGTTGCCTAACACTGAGACATTGAAAGCGTTGGCAGCAGTGAAAGATGTAGGAAGAAAACATGGCGCTGATGCCGCTGAAACGACATTGAGTTTCAGTTATATTTTTTACGAAAGCTCCAAATAGTGAGTTTGGAAAAGTTACCGATTATTTTCGAGCCGCCGAGCGACAACACCGTCCTTTGATTGTATGTTATGTTTTTATTAGAGTCAGTTAGGCGGGCGGGAAAGACGATGTCAGCGAACAGCTGCGTAGAGATTCATGCAGTCATTGACAATTCATGACCACGTTTGGACAGCAGAGTAACGTGCGACCAGAATAAAAAATGTATGCATTTTGAATGTGCAAACCTACTATTTGGTTACCAACAGCTCAGTCTTTACTCAACCGTTCCTCAGCAAGGCAAGCAAATAAGAGAGGCAGGCTGCAGTAACCAAGCCTTTCCGAGCTGTCATCTTTATAACCGCGTCCTCGATGCTGCCATGTACGACTATTGATTTTATAGATTGTGTAACCGCATACGCTTACGTGATATCAGCTCAACTGCATTAGAACACTTTTAGGTAAACAGCAAAAAAAAAAAAAACTCTATTAACCACGACCCCAATCATGGATGCTGAAACCATAATGTGCACCACGGTTATAGAGCAGTTCGAAATGTCACTAATCCTAACAGCTGTCGCCTGGAAGCGGCTATGGGTGAAGCTGCGGCAGCAGTCCGACGAGAGCGGCTGATCCACCGGACCAACTATACCTAGGGTTGTTCGTTTTCGGGTTTTATATTTTTTCAAATTCGGGGGGTAAAAATCGGGCGGTATTTTTCAAACTGATATTCGGGGAAAAATCGGTTCTTTTGCGAAACCATTCCTTACTTCGGGTTTTTTCGGGTTAAATATACGGTTGTATTTATCAGAACTTACACTGAGCTTATCAAAACGTATCACGGGCTTTTTAAGTATAACACGTTAAATTTGGTGTTTCAAGCTGGTAATTGGGACAGACACCAGAGTATTATAGCAAATACAGTATACTACCCGAAATTTTGTGTTTGTTTGAAAATGAATCAGTGGTGTTTGAAAATGAATGAATCAGTAAACATTGACTCTTAGAAATTATACATTTTATTCTCGAAAATCTGGTCATCGATTTTTTACACGTCCTTGTTGACATACATTATCATCTGCATGCGCAACATGTCAGTCTCCATTCGAGATCTGTCCGGTCGTTGAACATATCTCAGCTGGGAGAAAGTTCTCTCCACATCACAGCTACCATTAGCTAGGCACAACAATGTCAGTGCAGCTTTTGCAAGCCTTGGGTAGCGAGAAGTAGAGTCATGCCAATACTCGATTAGTTCGACAGCTGGGTTTGTGGGGCTCGCTTCCAGCAAATACTGGTTGAACTCGTCATTAAGGGAATCTACATTGTCGGTTACGGACATGAACAGAGGTCGGTAGTCCTCAAATGACTGCCCCAGCAGACGCTTCTGAAACGGATCAAGGACGGCTCCCAACTTCCACAAAGTTAGCTGGTTTTCCTCTTTTTCTGAGACGTTCCGTCCAAGAGTGCAGCGCCATTTTGTGGCGAGTTTCGTGCAGAACTCTTCAGAACATGTTTTTACTAAATTAGCGCTGCGCTTGGGTAACATAGACAAAACAGCTTTGGCCTGATCGCTTTTACCGATCATCGCCGAAAGCTCCCCGACAATCTGCTGCAGCTTCACGTTTACCAGGTGATCAAAGCTGGGCATCAAAAGCTTCCCACTTTCAAGCGTTTTCTGGGCTTCCAAAAGTGGGCCGAGTGCATCTCTCATCAAGATTGCCTTCGCATAAACAACTTCTTTTTCAGAAAGTATCCCTCGAATAGCTTCCGCTTTGCTGCTATCATGCGAGCTTTCAGCAAGTTCTGTTAACGAGCTCCACATTTCTACGACTACCACAAGTGCCTTGTAGAAGCTTTGCCATCGATTCGGGACAACAGAAGGTGGCTTCTTAATGTCAGGTCCAAAGAGGCCATTAGAAGAACAAATTTCAGTGTACTTTTGGTAAAGCTTGTTAGCGTGCTTAAATAACGCTCCAAACTTGATCACTACGGATCGAACATCAGACATGCATGGTAAAGAAATGGCATGGTCAACACTCACATGAATAAGGTGTGCTATATCTTTCACATGCAACATTTGGATCCCTTCAGCCTGACAGATTTCTCGAACCATCTTTCGCATGTACTCCGCTGAGTCTGTGGCTACTGCCACAACGTCTTTCCACGTCTTGCCAACCGTCAGGAGTGCCTTGCTAACTGCGCTGGCCACCGTGTAACTGTTCGATGCATTTACCCTGTCGACGTCGACCAGAACAACGTGCTTCTTCACGTTTTTCTGGCTATAGTAGCACAGGAGAGTGTTGATGGTAGGCACACCAGTGATGTCTGGGGATTCATCGACGATGACGCTCACTTTCACATCTCGCATATCATCGCGGATTTTCTCCATGTCCTTGTCAAAAGCTTCTTTCAGGTATTTCAGCCGAAGTCTTTGTCCTGTTGGCATGGTCTTCGCGGCCTTGCAGTATTTGCGTGCGAAGTCTCCCAGCGGTCCGTCCGCCTGGTGCATGCTTATTCCGCTGTACGCTAGGGCACGAACAAAGTCATGGATAACGCCGTCCGCTTCAGTTTCTTTCGCACGCTGTCTACAGGACATATCAAAAAGCGTCTGCTGAGACGTTCCCGCAGTCTCAGCTTCCTTGGAAGCCGTCTTGAACTTCTTATGACGAGATGACATTAGATGCTCACGAATTCGGTCGTAGGGCTTCTTCGCTGGATCGGTGACCATCTCGGTGTTGCAATATTTGCACACTAAAGTGCGGGTGCCTTCACTGTCTTTCGTTGCGATCTGGAGATCTTCATGTTCTTTACACCAGTCATCCAGTGTCTTTCGTTTTCTTCCCATCTCCACGCTGAAGTTTCCGGTGCCGCCTTATGTCCGCGACGGTGGCTTTGCGCTCACAAGACGCGCCTGGTAATGCTAAGTGAGGATGGCGATATGCGTCTCGTCTCGTGTCGCGCGAGAGAGTGAGGGGCGTTCGCGCGGGGTTGGACGCTGGGGGAGGGTATGGCTGGCTTCTTCGTCGCTCAATCTCTCCCCCACCGACTGGTCACCCGTCCCTTCCGCGTGAAATTCTTGGAAGCAGGTGCACATACCCGAGACTAATCTGCAGTGGGCAAAGGGGCAGGTTTCTTTGCTTTTCTTTCACCCTAAATTTGTTCACAATGTACTCGAAGCGTGGCCGGCCTCAAACGTGTTTCCCACTTTCTTCTGCAAGCATTTTTTAGGGGGGGGGGGGGGTGCATGTACGCTCTCACGCATGTGCGTGCAGAGGAGAGAGGGGATGTAAAGATTAGAGAGGAGAAAGGGGTGACAAAGGAGACAGGTAGTGGTGAGAAGAGAAGGGGAAGAGCATCAACACGAGTTAGCAGCAACTCACGATTGTGCAGATCGCTACAGGGAGGTTTATTCGGGGAGAAATCGGGTTTAACCCGATTCTCCTGAAACTTGTTCGGGGTGCAAGAATCGGGTAAAATCGGGTTTTACCCGAAAACGAACAACCCTAACTATACCGTATAAATTTAGTCTTCACGTACTTGTTCTGAACCCCCCCCCCCCCCCCCCCCCTCCGCGAAATTCTATTTCTGTGGAAACAATACATTAGAGTGTACCGTAAATATGACTTCGCACTTTATGCTAACGATAACAGTTCGTTTTTCTTGCGGAAGTAAACACTGGTTGATCGATTGGGTGGCTTTTGCACTCTTCAATTGATAGATCAGTTGAAGAACAACGTACAAAGCATGAAGAACATGAAAGAGCATCTAGAGCGGAAACCATACCATCGTTTCAAGTTGCATGTTGAACGGCGTGCTATTCTCCACTCTTATCTCAACCCCCCACCCCCCCCCCCTCCCTTCCCTACCTGTCCCGCCCCTACAGTAGTGTAGCTAGCTGGAACAGCCCCTGTTCAGCCTCTCTGCCTTTCAGCGCATTGTTCCTCTCCACTTAGTTACAGCTACAAGTCTACAAGACAGTTTTCAATCTGGTGTCATTATTTGATACGAGGGCAAGAGTAAAAGAAAAGGAGTGATTAATAAATTTTGATATTCAAACTACATTCAGCCTTATTATCGTGAGCGCTATGAACTTCGAACGCAGGCCTCCAAATTGGACGGTCTTTGTAGAATTTATGGAGATGTCCAAGAAGCATTGTGTATAAGGAAAAAGTGTGCAAAGCACGGACACAAGGGAAGAGGAGAGCACAATACGAACACAGACTCTCAGCTGAAGAAGAGCACTGAGGCGAAAAAACAAGGAAGACACACAGCTTATCTGCGTATCAAGAGACAGCTTTGTTTATCCGTGGGGAACAAATGAAGAACTTTCTTGACAGTAAGCAAGGAAGATGAGCGAAAGAAAGCGAGCGCCATCGGGCAGAGAAAAACATGTCCAGTGACCGCGGCTAATGGACCTTTCATCGCGACTCTATGCATGCTAAAAATGTAACCAGCTGTCTCCACGGTGTTAAGCAAGAGAACACTAAACAAAAAAGCGAGAAGAGCAGACAACCATCGCAAACGCTTTGTGTTGTTTTTAGCAGGCAGCGTCTAAAAGGGGGGCCTTTCACGCTTCCGGCGTTTCCCTCTAATATAGATAGCACTAAAAACAACCGGGCCGTGTTAACTTTCAAACAGCTTTCTTTCAGCTCACTCCCGCTGTAAGTGAAGGCCACCCACTGTGACGCGCGCTGCGCGAAAAAAGAAAGTAACCGAAAACATTCGGTGTCGTTGAAAAGAAACCAAGCAGAGAGACAGAGAAAATGAATTACTCAACGCAAAAAAGGAGGGCGTACAGATAACAATGGGATAGTTTCTGCAGCTTATGCCACTCAACAGGGCACCCGCTATTTATGGGAACCGATGCCCCCTTCCCTTTGGACGACGTGAAGGATTAGCTCTGTTTTAGGCTGGCCGGCTTACTTGTTTGGAGCGTAGATTTCTGTCTGCAAACGATGTCATTAGTGGGAAGTTTAGCTTTAGAAAACAAAAACAAAAGGAAGGCAGATCACCTTGCGATGTCTGCCTCTGGGGAAAAAAATTGAAGGAGAGAATGCATGGTTCAACTGAGAGGCGATTTGATCTGCGAAGCTGTTTTCCAAGACTTCGGAGATCAAATGAGATTAAATTGAACACATACCTTTCAAAGCGAAATCAGCAAAAGTGGCAGAGGACTCACGCTAAGAGTGATGACGTCGATTTGCAATGTAGGGTGGTCGCGTTGTAAAAAAAAAAAAAAAGGAAAGGTCGTCCGCCTTAGTTTGAGCACTAAATATTACGGTTATTGACATATACGCACATCATTGTGCACATATCCGATGCTTTAAAAAAAAACTTTTCATTAATGGCTTTGCGTTCTACAGCTTTACAAATAGACAGCGGTTTACTTGCAGTTCTTTGCTCCTTGCTCTACATACATACATACATACATACATACATACATACATACATACATACATACATACATACATACATACATACATACATACATACATACATACATACATACATACATACATACATACATACAAACAAACAAACATACATACATACATACATACATACATACATACATACATACATACATACATACATACATACATACATACATACATACATACATACATACATACATACATACATACACGTCTTATGCGCCACTCACAAAACCAAATTCGTTTAAGATGTGCTCCTGAGAGAGGCGGAGAAGGCAGCTAAGTTGATTTTCTTGTCTTATTTTTGATAACTGACACATTTCTCCGGAATTATAGGATTAGTTTACTAGGTGTAGTGCGCCTTACTCTTACGTGCGGATTCATTCGTAGCAAACGCGAAAACAAAAACTATGCAGCAATACCGGGAACGTCGAAGAACGGTCATTTTTTAGAGTGTTATGCAAAGAAGCACTCCTCCTTAAACCTTTCCAATGGGACACATTCCTTCGAACAGTTTCCCATCCGCCGGATTAGCTTTTCGGTGATCCGTGGCACGTTTACAATCCAAACGACGTACTCAAACGTCAGCCCCCCCTCCCCTAAACCCATCGCCTCGCGTACGCGCACATTGGACATTTAGTGTTTCGAAGAAAGCGCTTTCGTTATTGTTTCCTCGCTCTCGGAGAGCGAGAAATAAGGAACGGAAGGCAGGGATCTTAACCACTCAGGAGTCCGGTTGGCTACCCTACACTGGGGGATGGGAGAACGGGAAGAAAAGAAAAGGAGAGAGAGGGGGAGTGCCTACAGGACAGTCCAATATAATGCCACAGCAAATCCTCCTTGCGCCACAGGCGCTCGTTGAGGCCAGATGCTTTTAGAAAGCCCGGAAGCCTCTGATAATGGTAATTCATATAGAGTTCACTGGCAACGCTCGTTACCACATCGTTATCTCGTAACGGTGAGCAACGCGCGTTAAAGTGACAGGATCAATGCCAAATTTTAATGAAAGACGAATGTGAGAAAACTCAGGCGTTGAACAAAGAATAGACGAAAAGAATAGAGTGGTTCTAAAGGCGAGATAGTAATAGCGATCCTGTGTACCCAGGAAACACTGCCGTCATCGGGAATCACTTGTCGGTGTGTTGCTAATACCAGCCAATACAAAACTAACATCAACCGACATAGCAAGCCTTAGCTTTAATCTAGCGAACGCTAATCAATATTGTGTGAGGGGCATTTTAAGGGGCCCGGGCTGTCGGCGGCTATGTGATGTCTTGCTCACGGTCAGAGAGCAGTAGTTGAATACAGCCAGAACGCCTGTCCAAAATCGGCCGAACTGTATCCAGAATAGCAACGGTTAAGATAAACAAAATTGCGTGATGAAATAATAGATACAAATTAAGCGTGATTTATCGCGTAATGAGATCAAATTAAGAGAAAATCATTCGAACACGCCAACAATAAAAGCGAGAGAAGCACAGAGGAAACACGGGCGAATCAATGCTCCGCACTTTTTCCGGCTTCCACTGCAGTGGAACTGGCTTCGACTTCATGCAGCGCTGGCAGGTGTAGGTATTACGCAAGGAAATATAGTAGTTCAGTTAGGTAAGAAAAAAAAAATTACAGCATATCCACGGAGTGAATGATGAAAGCTCGGGATGTTCATCGTAGATCATGCCGAGTTCCGGATTAATTTAGTTAACGCGCACGCTACGAATCCTTATGGTTCAACTATGCACAAGTGAAATCTCCCACCGGCACTTCATTGCAAGTCAAGATTTAGTGCCTATATATATATATGGGTTGCCGGTGAACGTTTCCATTGCCAACGCGCGCCTTTCGCTGTCTCTCTGTCTCTCTCTCTCTCACACAAGACAGCAAACGCGCCGGGAGGCACTCGCCGGGAGAGAGAGAGAGGCACGCGCCGGGAAGCATGCGCCGAGGGCGAGCGCGTGCCTCACGGCACGCGGGTTACGTCTGACGACTGGCGCGTGACAAGGTTAGACTGAGAGGAGCTTCGCCCCTAAAATTCACGCGTCTAAACGATGTGAACGATGACGAGTGGGCGAAGCACTGGGGATCGTTCGGTGTTACCGTAAATCACCCGTGACATTGCCCACTCGGGCATATAAATTAGTGATAACGTGTGTGTATATTTACACACGCGTTGCCGACAACATTGGCGCAGGCAGCGTCTCCTGAGTTTCTTGATTGAGAAATACCGACTGCTTGCGTTGGAGCAGCGTTCACGGAACCCATATATATATATATATATATATATATATATATATATATATATATATATATATATATATATATATATATATATATATATATATCGGCACTGGATCTTGACTTGCAATGAAGTGCCGGTGGGAGATTTCACTTGTGCATAGTTGAACCATGAGGATTCGTAGCGTGCGCGTTAACTAAATTAATCCGGAACTCGGCACGATCGACGATGAATATCCCGAGCTTCGCCCACTCATCATCATTCACTCCGTGGATATGCTGTAATTTTTTTTTTACACACGCGTTGTCATTTATGCTCCTGGTCTTTATGACGTTCCTGCGCTCCCACGTCGTAGACCGTGCCGAGTTCCGGATTACCTTTAGTTAGCGCGCACTCTGCGAATCCTTATGGATCAACTACGCACAAGGAAGTCTCCCACCGGCACTACATTGCAGGTCAAGATCCAGTGCCTATATATGTGTGGTCGACGGTGAACGGTTGTGCAGCGCGCGCAGTCGGTTTTTATAATCAAGAAACTCGCCAGCAGACACTGCCTGCGTCAGCGTTGTCTCTCGCGGGCGAGGGCGCGTTCTTGTTCCTTGCCAGCTTGGGCCAGCTGTGGAGCATGCACAGTGGGGGTGTGGACGGCGCAGGGACGGAACAGGCTCGACCATAAGCAGCTTCGAATCTAATAATTATCGGAAGTCATCATACTCAATTACAGAATGTGAACAGAAAGGGCGCAGGAAAGCTGGTATTCATAAAGGGAACTGTATATACACGGCATGTAAATATGTATCCCTAACTCGGTGCGGAGCGACCGCTGATGCGTGCAGGCCAGCAAAAAAGCAGCCGTGCGCGTCCTCGCCCGAGCCTTGCGCCATGAGCGATTGCTGTTGCTCGCTGCGCTGGCCGTGTGAGCGACGAGGGGCTGTCAGTCACGTATACGCGTGCCAGGCCGACCACTCGGACGGAGAGGTCATTGGCACACAAGGCGGTTTGCACCGCTTGCTCCATCCAGGCTGCGCGTTTGGGTGTGGTTACGCACTGCGTTAAGCTGCATTTAGAATGCAATGAGTACACGTGCGGTAAAGATCGCTGTGAGCGAAGGACGCTGTTAGTTGCCTGCAGGCGCGTGTGAACAAAACATACGTGTACGCATGTATGTATGTATGTATGTATGTATGTATGTATGTATGTATGTATGTATTACATACGCACCGTACCTGGTACTTGCACCCCATTATATATATATATATATATATATATATATATATATATATATATATATATATATATATATCGCTTATTAATCCCCCTCGAAAACTAGCTTCGTCTGTGGAAAGACAAATCTGAAAATCGGGTTCGTCCCCGCGGCAACAGCTAAGTCGCCTCCTGCTTTCTTTTTCTTTCTTTTTTTTTTTTGAGGTTCAATGTGAACACTGTCGGTGTTTCCGTTATCGTGTATGGCGTATGCCGTTTTCCAAACAACGTTGTAAGCAGCCATTACCGCGAAAATGAGCGGCCTTCGCGAAGATCCCGGTTTTGCAATGGTGCTCGTCAAAATGAGAGGCGAAAGAACAGGGCGGAGGTAGGGGGGCACTATGTGGTGTCGGGCCAGGGCAACACAATAATACGCTGCAGCGAAAGCCTTCGGGCCTCTTAATTTCCGGCGAACAAGATTCCCAAACACGGGGATTTTCCAACACGCAGCACAGTCTATAGTGCAGCCAGCACCACGTATCTGTTCCTGCAAGAGTCGAACGAAAGAGTCCAATCGATCGCATCTAGCTTTCTCGATGACAAATAGTCCGACCACGCGAAACGACGAGTGCTACCCTGTCTAAGCTTCCCGGCGCACTGCTCGAAACAGCTCGGAACGGATTAATGAATGCCGCACATTGTTTCCTCGAACTTTTAAACGCGTTTGACGTCGGGCGCTGCATAAATGTTTCAGATGACTGGTAGCGACATCCGGCGGAGAACTAGCCACGGTGGTGCGCGCCAGTGCAGCAGTATCAGCGAAACAGTTGCTGTTAAAGCTGACGAGGACGCTCCATGAAGGTTTCTAGTTAGCCTCTACTCTCTGTGCCTTCATGACAGCTTGCTTTCTTCGTTCAGTCTAGAAGGGGAAAAACTTTAACTTGGACCAAATTAAGGGTTGCGGGAATAAATTTTGTTGTTCAAATGATATTATTTTCGCTTTGTTTAGCCTATGTATCTTCGAGCTACGTCCCACCAGCGTTATCACCAGGATTAATTTATTAGTGTGCCCTAAAAATAATAAATTCTGGCGTTTTGCGTACCGACAGTATGACGTGATAAAGAGACACGCCGTAGTGGACGACCGCGGATTAAAACTTGTAAGCGTACGTTTGGTTTTGGATTTCTACGCTGAAATGATGCCGCTGTGGTCAGGAATAGAAACCTAGCCCTCGATCTTAGCAGTGTAATACGTAGGCTGCTCAGCTACAACGGCGGGTGCTTGCGTAAAATGATGGCGAAGCAAATGGAATATAACGAGAGAGAGTTGGGGGGGGGGGGGGGGGGGAGACGCAGAAACGAATTGTGATATCCCAGGAAAATAAGTTTTAAAATGCGATTCATTCCTTGGTGAACTTACTTCACTCTGGCCGTATCTATCTATCTATCTATCTATCTATCTATCTATCTATCTATCTATCTATCTATCTATCTATCTATCTATCTATCTATCTATCTATCTATCTATCTATCTATCTATCTATGTCTCGGCGCTCTCCTGGTCGTGTCTTTCACTTCGAGCATATCAAGGTTGGGTGGTAAGGTATAAATATACTATGGGTAACGTCAATGATTGATGTAGACATTACTAAAGTGATATATTCGTCACGTACGTCATGATTAATGACAATACAATCACGTGTGGCTCATATACTTAGTGCTTGGCCAGGCTACTGCGGGCATGTGTCACAGCTGATTGAACCTTTGCATCGCAGCTCATATTAGTCATTGGCCAACCAAATGAACATTTCACGAGAACTCACATTACACGGGTTAAAAGCGAAGGGAAGACCGTTTGTTGCAGTTTGAGATTGAAATATAAACATAACAAGTGGACAGACACAGGCAAGCGTCAGCCTACGACTCGTGAGGTAGTTGGGAATCGAACTCGGGAAACCGAGGTGCCAGGCAAGCACGCTACCACTCGACCATGGCTGCTCTTCCGGCGCCTCACGTATTGCAAATAAACATATCGCATCAGCAGTTGTGGTTATGTCGCCTGCGCTCAGTTTGCACTCGGACTTTGAGCCTATCGTAACACTTGGCTGATTGACAAACAGTTCGACATAGGCAAATTCCCCTCTATATGCCGTATAGAATACAAGAACATGCTCCAGGGGTCTATCGAGAATTTCGTTTTCCTTGCATTTTTTGTTTGTGTTTTTTTTTCTTTTGTAAAAGAGGGGTGGGGTGGGGCGTTAGAACACTGGGGGGTGTTTCGCTGGAAACGTATTTTTTTTTGTGCGTGTGGGGGAGGCGGAGGTGGATGATAAGGGGGTGTAGAGGGGGTGTTGTATAAATCCCTGACATGATCGTTGCAAAATACTCCCCTGGGCATCAATATGCTCAATAAAAACAACAATAACAGAGAGAGAAAGAGAGAGAGGGGGAGGAAGAGAGAGCTGGAAGGATCGCAACTACAAGAAGATCATATGGTAGTGAACGAGACATAATAATGCTTCACTGCTATGCTTTCGAGGTCTGGAAGTAAGCTCGCCCCACTCCACGAGCTCGTACGCACAGCATTCGCGCGACCACATTCTCGAAATTGCAGTTTGTAACAGCCTATTACGGCATGGAAACGAAGCGAATAATATGGTTTCGCAGCGCCCACGCGCTTCACAACACCGACGTAGGAGCGGCTATAAAGAGAGGCTGCGCTTTTAAAGCGTTCTTGCGGGCAAACGCACTGCCTCGTTGAATGCAGCGATACGTTCGAGAGTGTACTTACGTCGGTATAAATGTTGCACTGCCTCATAGAGAGGCAGACACGGGCCTGGATAAGGGCGAACGGCTAGGGAACGTACATTTTCGGATATTGCATCGATGATGCTACTGAGCAGACAGACAGACAGACAGACAGACAGACAGACAGACAGACAGACAGACAGACAGACAGTATTGAATGAACGAACGAACAAAGCGAGCTTTTAATAGGAATACATGAATCAAGAATGTGTTCCACAAGAAATGATTTACTCCCTCTCTGCTATTGCACAAAAGGCTAGTTCGGGCGCTGTAATTTCGGTCACTACGTGATGAGCTGGCCGTGGAGTGCGTACAAAAAGGTATCGGAGATTGTCAAGTAATGAGTCTCTACTGAGATAAACTGGAATCAGCACTAGACAGATTCGATTGGAGATTGTTGGGGAAGCATTAAGAATAGGCCGTAACTGCAACCAAGCTATATTGGGGTCGTCATGATCGAGAACTGAAAAGCGTAGCTCATCCTAATTCGTATAAATCTATAGTTCCGGTGTCAATATGGCTGTTTTGCCATATTCGTGCCCAAGTGCTTCGAAATGTCGACGCCAGCCTCCTGGCTATACCTCATTCGGCAGAGCGAGCGCCCCGGACAGGCGTTGGTCCCGGGTTCGTATCCCGGAGCAGGACGAATTTTTCGTCAATTGAAAAGCTCTAATTTCTGAGAAATTCGTACTAATTTCGTTATAGCCTTGTACTACAAACGGGTGGGTGCTAATTTTCCCTTCATAATTGCCGTTTCACCAAAACTAAAGGAGTATCATCAAGTGTTATGGTACCTTCTTCTTTAGCATGTCTGACACAGTGTAAATAACTGTGATATATGCTTTCATTTGTGAGAAATCCGTATGGATTTCCTTGTAGACGTGTGCTATATACAAACGGGTAGGTGCTAATTTTCCGTTTCAACTAACAGTGCTAAACGAACCACAAGACGCGCGCGCAAAATACATTGTGATAATGATGTCAAAACAGATTGCGAAGCGGTAAAATAAAACACTTCAATTTAACCGGAAAAGGCATCTCCCGCTATATATTCACCGAGAACAAACATAAGAAGCCTGCGCCTCAAAACGGAAATTGGAGACGCAGGCTTCGAGTGTACACAAACAAGGGAAGTGCTCCAATATTTGCGCGCACGGCAGGAACGTCGAAAAACCTGCAAGCTAGCCAAGCGGGAGGAACGTATACTTTGCGAAAAGCGGGGAACCTCTTAATGAGCGGCCAGCAAGAGTGGGCGCTCCTCAAATGTTGAACTTCATCGTTACCAGATCATGAAGCTGCCGTTCAGCCTATCCTTCAGTTCTCTCTTCAGTTCTTTTTTAGATGCGAAGCAGCTCTTTGACTAGCCTGTGTAACGCTCTCCCTCCGTGCGTCCGTACGAGTGCGCCGCAACGCGCTCCCCTCGCCGCAGGTGTTGGAGCGGTGCCAAGTAGGTCACGCCGCAGCTGCGCGTTGATGTCACGCTCCCCTCGCAGTGCGCGCTGACGTCACTCTCTCCCTCGCCTGCCGCGCGCTCGCCGCAGCGCCCGCAGCTGCCGCCTCGTCCGTTCGCCCGCAACACCTACCGCTACCGCCGCTCGCTACACCGCCGACTCGTCGGTTCACGCGCAAAAAATTAACACCATCTTCCCAAAGGGAACCCTGATGGGATGACAAGCACCCGCGTTAGCGCCGTTCAACCCGTGACGCCACCCGTGCTCAACGCTGCTGCTTCGCATCCCATCAAGTTTCCCTTTGGGAAGATGGTGTTAATTTTTTTCTGTTTTTGCTATTAGGTGGCCTGCAGCTTCTTTATCTCCAACGGTTATGTAAAGCTCGTGAGATTGTCAGTCACCCTCCCCGGTATACTTTATTTGTTCAGCTTTTGTTTCTCAGCAATGAGTGAGGCAGCAATTAAGAGCGAGACACCACAAAGCCATACAGAGCGGAAATGAGTGGTTAGGTGAAAGAGCACCTAATTAGTTGCCCATGGAAAAAAAAAAAACAGAGAGAGAGAGAGAGACACAAAGAGAGAGAACACCTTCTCATGACTGCCCGTAACATGTGACGAAGCCCGCAAAGAATGCCCTGGAGGCCCTTGACGCGTATTCTTACATATTTTTCTAACCGTTTGCCTGCGTTGCCCAAGACGTTCTCAATGTCGAAGGCTGCGCAATTAGGGGAACTGTGTCCACACTAAGTACCCCGCCAGAACAACGCTGACTTATGAAAACTGAAGCGGGAAGAAAAGACTAATTATCTGAGGCCAGAGAGTTGTGGGTTGATTATTATTTATTATTATTAATTTCTATGCAAACATGTACGCACAAGGACATGAAGGAAATAGGGAGAGAATGCTGGTTGATAGCATCAATCTTCAATCGACAATGCCAAGTATACACGGGCTTCATTTTCATAAACAGCAGCACCGAGTCGGCGTCGTTAGCGCGGGGTTGATTAGCAGAATTGTTTACTCAGGTCCAACGCGGCAATCTAAAGTTGTCGGAAAAGTAGCCTCCGGTTCTTTTAATTAGCGACCGCAATTAGCTACCGCTCGGGCAGGCGTATGTTTGTTCTTACGATAACATATTAAAAGGGCATGGGCGAAGCTGGACACCTTTCTGAAGAAAATGGCAGTCTTGAGCACTTTTTTTTTGTTTTTGTATATGTTCAGGAAAAAGCTTGGGATTAAAAGGCTGGCCCGAAAACGATCTAATAATACAAACTACAGAGAAAAAGACACAGGAAAGCGGGTTTCGGGTAATAACTGTTGTCATAGCAAAAACTCATGAACGTGAGTTCCTTTCTTTTTTTTTTAAGTGCCTGACCCATTCTGAATTTTTCCGTTGACTCCAACTTTCAACCATTAAGGGTTAGGAGAGCTCAATCGCGAATGAGCACTCGGGCCGCCGAAACTCTGCAGCGTTTTTTCTTTTTTGTTTGTGCCACACACTCTTCGGTGTCAAAGTTAGACGCTCGAAAAGAAGAAAACGAAGGTAATGTTTACGTTTTCTTTTGTTCTACGTCTTTTAGACCACTTTCCTTTTTCTAGTTGTTGAACCACGACACAGGACCACCATCATTGCCATTCTTTGTCATGTTGAGCCTCCGGTATCGCAGGACAGAGCTTAATGAACTGGCGAAAAACTGTGGTACGGCTCAGCATTGTAAGGTCAAAAAAGCACGACAATGAACAAAATGTGGAAATAGGGACCTCTTAAAGGGTTCAATGAAGCTGCGAGAGAAAGAAAGAAAGAAAGAAAGAAAGAAAGAAAGAAAGAAAGAAAGAAAGAAAGAAAGAAAGAAAGAAAGAAAGAAAGAAAGAAAGAAGAAGTACTTTTGAAGAAGCGCTTTCAGTTTGTTTCTTCCGCGGAGCGTGCGGCGCGTCGTCATCTAATTAAGAGCGACGCAATATTACTGTTTTATCTTCGTTGCTTGAGTTCAATTAATACAAATGGCAAAAGACTGGCGTTGCAATGTAAGGTACTTCGGATATTAAATTGGCTCAACCATCTCCCGGAGCCCTCCACTACGGCGTCTCTCATAACCGATAGTGGCTTTGGGACGTAAAACCTCAGAAATCAATCAATGGCTTATCCATCCTTAAGTTTAACGACATTTTTATGAGAGGCGCTTTCGTGACGATAAGGTATCAGAATAACTGATAAGATATCAGAATAACACTGAGGAAATCTGTCTCAGTGTTTGATTTCCACCTCCAGAATTAATCTGACTAGTTCAAATTCTTGAAGGTGCCGTGAAATCTAAATTCACGAGCATTGTTCAATTAACCCTCCTCATTTCTCCCCTCCCTTCATTAATGCAGCCGCCACTACTATAATCGTAAAGCACAAAATCGAGTTTCAGAGCACACCCCTGTGTAGTAATGGACTAACCCAAATGGGGAAGCGTGGCTTACAAAGTGAGCTCCACAGAAGAACGAGCACTAAAGTGACAATTTAGTGTGTCTTTATCGTTGCTCCAGAATGACGCTAGAACGTGTTTGAAACGCAATAGAGTCCTCTACATCAGAAGTTTACGACAGTTGAGTCACCCTGACAGGCCCAGTTGTTTTACATTTAAACTGTTTTAAGGTGGGACGCCATTTTGGACGAGTAAGTAAAAAAAAAAAACTTCACTTTAGAAGAAGGATATTGTAACGCCTCCTTAAGCGTAAGACGCTCTTGGAACTGTATAGAATTAAAGTTCCCCAATGATTGTCGAGGTTAAGTGAGATCGCGTAAACGCTAAGCTGTACACTTATATTCCCCGCCTGTCGCTCCATGAGAAACAGCTTGCGTACTTATAGCTTCATCTACATTTTTATTTTTCTGAAACGCCCTCGAGCGACAAAGTACAGAAGGACTGTCTTCCGAAATTGCCTTCTAAGCGAAACAACACCGAATACACCAGACTTCTCCTTTCAATTCGGCAATTACCAGTTGCCCCCTTAACCTTTCAGACTCGCCCGCATCAGAGTGAAGGTACAGAAGAAGAAAAGAAAAAGGAGAGTTCACTTGCGAGTGCGTGTGAAAAAGACTAGGCAATCTCATCACCTCTGCACACTGACACGCATTGCGAGAGGCTAAAGCGAGAAAGGCACAAGAGCGTCCGTGAATCCCGCTGCGTAAATCAGATCAGTTCGGCGCGTACGACCGACGAGCCGGTAGAGAAAGAAAGGCAATACCTCCCGTTTCTCAATCACAAAAGTCAATTTAACATTTTCGAGCAAAAGCTCCTCTGTTTCCCCGAAAAAGTATATATATATATATATATATATATATATATATATATATATATATATATATATATATATATATATATATATATATATATCGGAGGCCGTTCAGTGTCAAATGAAAGGCGTCTCAGGGAAGTGTCGTCCGCCGTTACGACCTCTGTTTGTATTATATACTTTATTTGTTCTTATATTCTAGTGGCTTCCAAGCACTTTTACGTGTTTGTGTGCGTGTGTGTGTCTTGACGGAACTGTGGTGCCTGAGTAGGTTTTAACAAGCTTTACGGGGCCGAGCCCTCTGCCACGTGGAGATTCTCTGAGCTCTCTCTATTACGGCAAGTGGAAGACCTCCTGGAGTCCCCGAATGCGTGAAGCCACGAACACTCAAGAAGTGACGCACAGTTATACGCGAACTTCTTCTTTCTTTCTTTCTTTCTTTCTTTCTTTCTTTCTTTCTTTCTTTCTTTCTTTCTTTCTTTCTTTCTTTCTTTCTTTCTTTCTTTCTTTCTTTCTCTCTTTCTTTCTTTCATTCCTTCTTTCTTTCTTTCTTTCTTTCTTTCTTTCTTTCTTTCTTTTCTTTCTTTCTTTCTTTCTTTTTACCTTAAGATATAGCAACCTATCATACAGATAAACGACGCGTGGCTGTCGACCACACGTCACGCACGACAGCGCCTCGTATAGCAACCAAAGGCGGTGAGATAGTTTGCCCAATTGCGTAGAGTGCAGTTCCCCGCGTTCGCTTCAGGAGTGCACGCAACACGAGTGCGATACGTTGTAGCCGTACGCGACGCCGGAACCACTTTCATCGCATTAGGGACCCATACAATTACGGCACTAAATCGCAAAGGTTAGGCCTGACGAGGTGGACCAGAAGCCAAAGAAGGACTTCTAAAAACATTCATTCAGAATGAAACAAAATAGTTCGAGCAAGCAGAAATCTTCAGGGCCGTAGACTCCGGCCTACTTACTGTCTTCCTGCAGAATAAAAAATAACAAGAAATGACACGACGCTAAGCTGTAGTACAGACAGTCAACATCGCCGTAAACCATCGGGATTTAACATTCCGATGCTCGGACTCGTCTCGCTTCACGTCTTACTTTTATGACCCAGCTTCCTAGTCCCGACGAGAAAAGGGTCGTGCTCTCCAACGCCTCGCCGTCCAAACTTTCCAAGACGAAGTCGAGGAACAATGGACAGAATTTATCCCGTCTTTTCGCTGTAAGCAGCCAGAACCGGACGGAACCGAATCGTTCCCCCACCCTACTCCCTGCTTCCGTACAGGAGACGGGTAGTATTATACTGCCGGCCTTGAACAAATCCCCGAGCAAGCAATGGTTCGGACAGTAGATAGTTGCGCGCTTCGGTACAAGCAGAGCTCTGGCGAAACGGTCTCGTCGGCGTAAACAGCGAGGCCGTCTGCAATTCCATTACCAAACGCAGGACAAGCGTAAGGCGAGTCAGGCGCACGAGCAGAAAGCACATCAAAAAAGATGCACGTAGTACGTGCATGCGTAGTTTGCGGTGCTATGCCTTTCACGTTGAAGATGTTCTTGAAGATGGAGGAGCCATTCTGCACGTAATACCAGGGCACATGATATCTTCGCATGTGCGGTATGTGGGGTATCCACAATCAAGCATCTAAAGAATAGATTTTCTCTCTCCTCTGCATGTTACTATAGTTGGTGGCCCTTGGACAATGACCGCAGTTAAAATATTTACCGGTGCAGATGGCGCCTGCTTTCGCGCAGGCGAGCTATGAGACGTGTAGGTGGCGGAAGACGAACTATTAGCTATTTGAGGAGCACGTGTTGCAGCGCGAAATCTGCGGGGAGTCTGATGTAGGCCTGAATGTGTCGCTCGACACAATGCGTGTCCAAGAAATCACGTTGTATAAATAGCCGGCCATATACCATATCTTCGCAGACATGCTAATTGAGATTTTCAGGCCCTGGGTAGCTTCAAGATGGGTCAGCGAATGAGCTCACCGGCCTAAGTAACCGACTGTAGTCTGTGTAATTTGGCCTTCTGTGTGCGTGTAGTGGTAATCCTTCCCACTTTTACGTCTTTCTGTCGGCCCCGCCACGGTGTTCTAGTGGCTATGGCACTCGGCTGCTGATCAGAGGGTCGCGGGATCGAATCCCGGCCGCGGCGGCTGCATTTCCATGGAGGCGAAATGTTGAGGCCCGTGTGCTGTGCGATGTCAGGGCACGTTAAACAACCCCAGGTGGTCGAAATTTCCGGAGCCCTCCACTACGGCGTCTCTCATAATCGGAGCTGGTTTTGGGACGTTAAACCCCACGAAACAGCCACAACAACGTCTTTCTGTCCAAAACTTTCTAACACCCATTGTCGGTTGCAGTTCCACCACTGGACGTGTTGACTTCCGTACCTTCTCGCTCCTAAGTTCTTTCCTTTGTTCCTTCCCTTCTGCCCTCCCTTCCTGTATTTCTTTTCTTTCATTCATTCATTGCACGTTGACATTTCTTAAGGCAAGCTTTCATTCAACTGCCAGGAACGTTGTGTGTTTGAATGCCTTTTTCTGTCGCTGAAAAGAGCGCATCACAGTTGTGACACGCTCTTTCAGACAACTGAGTGACCGCGAGGCGACAGCGCACGTGCAAGGCCCATTTCACTGAAGCCTCGGAAGAAGCGCTTTCGTAATACAAGCGTTCGCACAGGCGACTCGCTGGGCTGGCTAGCACCTCTAGTATGCGTAGTGACGCAACAAAGTGCTTGTCCGGGACGAAGAGTTGAAATTTAACAAGGGAGAAGACGAACTTTGTGCACAACTGAGATGCTTTGAGCCACGCCGAGCCCTGGCGCTTAGTGACGCCCACAGCGACGACGCGCCAGTTCTGGGAGAGAGTGCGGAGCGGTTTCGGAGGGTGAGAGGACGGGAAGACGCGGCAGGAAGTATAAGAGTGGAGGTCTTGAATACGAAACGAGTACAGTAATTGGTTGCGCGCCGAGCGCGAGTGCTGTTGAATGGGACCGACCGCTGCACCCCAGTCCGAGGCTCGCCTGCTTTGAGCAGCAAATGCATTCTTTCTTCGTGTCATACGAGGAAACGCAGGAAAAAGGGTGGGAGAAAGAAGAAGGGGGGGGGGGGGGGGGAGGGTGTAAGGCATGCACCTCCACCGGCTATGGACCTATGCCGTAGTTCCACGCATCCGAATTGGGCCCGCGGGCCATCCTGTGCGCAAACAGAGGAGACGAACGGAGTGTAGGCCAAGAGAGGTAGTGGAGGGACAAGAGAAAGCCCGCTAGACCCACGGGCGAACGTCAGAGCACGCTGGAGGACAATTGATCGCGCCCACAATTTACTGCTGTTGAGGTGCAGACGTTGGCGGCTGCATTGATTAGAGCAGGTGCGCGACTGGAACCGGAGCTGTCCTACCGACCCGCACTTGGAAAAAGGGAGGCAGGGAAAGCGTCTGGTTGGTATTTGTCTGCTGTCTTAGCCCAGCCCTGTGATTGACTACGTTCGAGCTTGCGGCTCTTGGTCTAGCTGCATACGTATGTCAATGAATTGCTCGAGATGTCTGGGCTGCATCGCGCCGGAGTGCATCCAGTAATTGTTTTTACACATGCCCATGAATTTCTGCCATAGGGCGGCAGAAATTTAGGTGGGCAGATGAGATCAAGAAGTTTGCGTGGATAAATTAGGTACATTTAGCGCAGGATCGGGACAATTGGAGTTCTATGGGAGAGGCCTTTGCCCTGCAGTGGGCGTAGACAGGCTGATGATGATGATGAATTTATGGACCTTCCGAGATCCTATAATTTTGGTCTTCACCGCGTCGCTTTTGGAGGTCAATAGGAGGTTTCTTCGATGCTGAATGCTGTGTTTTTCGAGCTCCCGATTGTATTGCTTTTATTTCAGTTTTTACGCTTTCGCTGATCGTCACGAGCCCATTTTCCATAGAAAACAAGCCACTCACGATTCCTAATGACGCGACAGTGTCAGCAGCTGCCGCCACCAGTAGGCGAACCGTCTACAAAACCGGCACAGACACGGACGACACTGTGGTCGTCGACTACTGACAGCGAGGAATGAATCACCGGGCGACAGCTTCGGGTTTGTGATAAGCCGCAGGGCGATCAGAAGACCGCTGAGCATGCAATCCTGTTCAAGTAACACATTGCCTGCTTTGACCTGCACAGCATCCATCTTAAGCGCGTGTGGTTGTACTTATCGCGTAAAGAAAACACCCATACCCTCATACCCGGGAAAACGACGTCCCAGGTGTATGAGCTTCTGGTATAAAAGGAGGATTAATAGCGCGAGCAAAGCTTCATTCAGCGGATGCCGAAAGCGCAAACGTGAAGTGCGTAACGCGGGAATGAAGGCTCGGCATCCCGAGAACTGCTGTATTTGAAGTAGGCAGCAGATTTCTCAGAATGGACGCGCTGAGCGATGTCGGTGGCCCACTCGGGTCTGGTTACGCAATGCGCCGAGCCAATAAGAAACGGCACGAGAGATTTCGAAGACGCCGGGCTAACTTACGCCGGCTGTCAGACGCTGACGTAACGAAGCACAACCTCCGTGAAGCATGATCCGCGTCCACGCAAGAAGGCTCGAGCTGGCGTATATACGGCTCGACAGTGGAGAAATAAATGGGAACGCGCCAGGAGGCGCAGGTGCACGCTTAATCCCCGCAATACGAAATAGGCGAGCAACCCACGCAAGGTGCCAACAAAGAGTGCGGACCGAGAAAGAACGAGAGCAACAATGCCCTAGGTACAGTCCCGGTGACGTAATTAGTGACCCTTTGCGCCCGAGAAATCTGTGAAAATGACGCACGCGCCCACACAGTGTGCATCTGGCTCGACTAGACCAACAACTCTCCAAAAGAGAGCGAGAAATTTCCGCGGAAACCGGCGTAACTGCCCGAGGAGTTAATTAAAGCCAGCCCCTGTATGTCTGTCGTCTCCGGCCCTAGCTATTCTAGCATCGTACAGCAATTACTAAAACCACTCCCGATACTGTCGTCCGGTGTGGAGTGTTGTAAACCTGGTCCTCCCCCTCCCCCACCCCCCGACCTCCCTCCTCGTTCAGTATCCGACACGCGTAACAGCTGGCTCACTGCTAGTCTACCACGCCTTCCAAGGTGTATGAAGTGGTATTTAAGAGGTATAGGGCGTCCACCTTCAATTAGAGGAGGTGCTGGATTCGAATATGAGTGCCCACTCCCACCCACCGGTTCTTACTACTAAAAGACAGAACAAATGTACCCGACCAGGCACCCGGTGCTCTGAGTACCCTCTTCGAGACTGTAGCCTCCATCTTCAGGTCTCTTCTATCGTTGACTCACCTTCCCTTGCTAGTGAAGTTTCATGCAAGAAATTTCCCTTTCTCGGGAGATTTTCCACCGCAATTTTAGCAGAAAGGAGAACAAAAATCTCTCTAATATGCAGGGAATTTCACGCTCTTGTAGCCATTATAGGAAATCATGTCATCGAGTCAGGCCTCCCTGCACATAAACAAATATCGGGGCGTGGAATCTGAGATAGTGGTGTCGATGATTACCGATTTCGCTTCCACCACATATAGCAATAAATAAATAAATAAATAAATAAATAAATAAATAAATAAATAAATAAATAAATAAATAAATGGCTTCTTAGGCTGCTATGTTTATACAGCCTTGTTTGAAGGCACTTGGAAGACAAGCCCGTTAGTGAAGAGCGATGCGGTGGAGCCATGAATCACACTTATATAATCAGGCGTACCTGTTCTTTCTGGGCGCTATGTCGCTATGTGTTCCTTGTGTATGCTTTCGCGCAGGGTAACTTGCGGACATTTTCGGAATAATTTGCCGGTAAAAGAGTCCGAAATATTGTCGCTGTTGGGAGCAAGGACTCTGCTACCTTGTACTCAACGTTGCTGCACTGCGCTTCCTCAAGCCTTGCCGCATTGAGCATCTTCCCTGACTGCAAACCACTATCATAGATACCGTAGCAGCTGGCGAGAGCTGCGATGCCTCTGAGAACAGGTCGGAGTTACTTGAACAATAAGTTACTTGAATAGGACAGCACAAAGGAACTCGAGAAGTTAAGGGCGGCGCAAGGGTCGATGGAACATATAGTGGTTAGTATACAAAATGAATAGACAAGAATACAGCAGATATAATTTGATCTCATTTCATTTTTATTCCCTAAAGACACCATTGAAGATGTATTACATAAGGGGTGGGTGCATACAAGAAAAATCAAAAGAATATCGTAAGAGAACAAAAGAGCTGCTATCCTATCCAGACGGTATAGCTGACATTAAAGGTTTAAAAAAAATGCAGCTGTGATACAGGTAAAGAAAGTAAGGCATGCAAAAAGTGGGCAAAAGAGACGAGACGCGGACAACACTCTCTTGATGCAGCCGTGTTTGCACGTCTTGCCTTCTTTCATTATGGATCCACGCAAACTAGTTCTCCTTTCAGTCGTTCCCAGCTGACCAGGTCACGTAATATGAAGAGCAGCCAGCCCGTGGTTAGTTAGAGCGGCGGGGTGCGTTCCAAGAAATAGGAAGCGCGTAAGGGAAGTTACATGGAGCGCTTAAATGAGAAAACTTGCCAATTTAGGATACAATCGGCTCACGCAGATAGGGAACTCTAGAAAAAAATTTCTGTGAGTCTTCAGGTACTTTAGCGTTACGTTAAGGCGAAAGCCAATATCTTTGGCAGCCGAACCCAGTATCTTTGGCAGTCAAACATCACGAGGATGTAATTTGACAAAGGCTGCAAACGTTAACATTTAATCACCTGTTTCTCTTACCCACATAACCGCGCGTATTCCTGGCTTATACCCGCATGCAGATGCAGGTATGAGCGACACGCGATGTTATTACCGTGAATTGTGACGTAATTGACCGGCGTGCCACTTTATTCATGTCACAATTTATCATTAATTTTAGTTATACATTAGTACCCCTCCACGTCAATTGCGGTATGCAACAAATGAACGACACGCGAGTTTGCGATATCTTGTACCATGTTTCTGGTACCATATTTCTCTGCCACTGTTTTAAAAGCTACGCTAAAGTGAAAAAAAAACTGAAGTGTTTTATACTGATAACTTATATTTCGAGAACTCTATTGTCGTTATAACTTCCCTATTTTATATTCAATATTAAAAACGAACGTGAGCGTCAATGTTCTGGTTTTGAAATTCGCGCCGGAACTTTGGCCTCGCCGCGTCAGACGGTCCTTATTTTTTTCGTATTCTCGCCAAATTCGCTCTATCGAATGTTCTGAAACTGTCTGTGTCAAGTCTCTGGCTTCCCTAGAATGCAACGTATATCCTTCTTGCCGAAGCGTAGTTATGCTTAGCAGATGCCATCAAATACCCATGACGTCAAATATCCATGACGTCACGTGCTGTAGTGCTGGAACTTGAAAGCAGCGTCGCCACATGTCTTTTAGCTGTGCGCGTTTGCTAGCTTACCGAGGGCCTCCCTCATCTCGCGAGGGTGGTATTTTCAGTATTGCGAAAAGCTAATCTACTAATTCGGGAAATTTTTTTTTTTCACTTTAGCGTTCCTTTAAGCTCACCTTCGCATGACAGGTAAGGATTCCGTAAGGAAATAATTAGGAGAAGCGTCCATCCTGCGGCGCACATAAATATAGGCTGGTGCTCACGATGGTGTGAGCTAATTTTGCGCACTTTGATTACTATTTAGCTTACGGAGAGAGTATTTTCCCACTGCACAACTGTAGGCAGGCTTTTGGAGCAGTACGCCATCTATTTTGACTAACTCTCCGTGCTATCCGTTTCGTCTTACACGCGGCAAAGGAAAGCGAAATGCCAGCAGTGCGCACGTATGCGCTAAATTATGGATTTCTCATCTCCGGCAGATTTAATTAAAAGAGCGATAAATCAGATCGCGCGATCTCGTACAGTTTGGAAAAATTACTATCTGAGTTCCTCCAGGGAAAAGGAGGCCCGTTGTGCGTAGATAGTAAGATTAACGTCAAACGAGCACATTCCCGAAATTTCGCGCACGTAACGACGGCGCCGGTTGTGTCACGTGATGAAGCGTGCGGTATAATACCGTGTATTGCTGCTGCTCGTGTTGGGTGAAGATTTCGCAGTAGTGCCTGCTCTTTTCAGAAATATAACCTTACCTTATTGATGAAAGCACCTTTTACACGCAGAACGGTCTGTTCTATCAGAACTGAAAGCACAATTTTACGTACAATCTGACTTACGAAATATCATCTCCGTCCGTGCGTGCGTGCGTGCGTGCGTGCGTGCGTGCGTGCGTGCGCGTGTGTTGTCCCATTTCGCGTACATAGAAATGCCTATTTCCTCTGCTGGGAATCGAATGCGCAACCGAGTACCATCAGTCCGTCTGTACGTACGTACGTACGTACATATGTATGTATGTATGTATGTATGTATGTATGTATGTATGTATGTATGTATGTATGTATGTATGTATGTATGTATGTATGTATGTATGTATGTATGAGACTCAAGTGATCTTCGTAGTCACTTCGAAATCAACGTTGCGATGACCTGCCCAAATTAAGGCAACCCAACTCGTGCAGCATGCCACTCCAGCCGCAATACTTATGGAACCGTCTCTCAACCATAGTCGCTATGTGTTCCTAGCTTTGTTACGTGGCCCAGGCTCTCGTTTATATTTTCTTAACCGCTAAGATAAACCAAGCACTTCCGACTAGTGCCTGTTGCTCGCATCACAGGTGCACGCTATCGGATCGATAGAGAAGAAAAACAGTTCCGATGATATTCTGGCTATCTTACACAAGTGAGGGCAGAGACAAGCTTGTTTACTCAGTAATATCGCGGTCTGCACTGCGTGCTCAGGAATATTAAAAGGCCACCACTTCAGTTATGTGCATTTGAACTACACGCTAGCGGGTCATGTTGGACTTTCAACAGAATATCGTGTCGACTAAGCATCAACGCTGAAATGTCAACACCTACGGCCTACGGAAAGTAATGCCGGACTCAGGCAATGCAATTACCGGACCTCACACGTAAAAACAAAGTGTGCTGAGAAGCGTTAAACACTGCAACCAATAAAATTAGCTGCGTCGCGATCTGCATGTTCACTGTTGACACATGCTTTCGTAGAATTTCCTAGCTCTGGCAAAGCCGCCGCGCTAAGTGAACGTAAAGTTGCGTATAAAAACAAATATTCGCAGCGCTACGTGTGTTATCTTCTTGGTCAACCTAATTAAAAATTCCAAGAAGCCATTCTTGTTAATGCAGCTGTCAACTACATACCGCATGATTTCGGGTTATTAGCACAACGTCGTCCGCCACTACCCCTCTGTTTCACGCTAATTTGAAGCGAGTAACTACAGCAGTTGAAATGCACAGCTTGGTACTTAACCTTGAAATGGTTGCCGAGTAGAAACCATGTGTGTCAGGACTACATGGTACAGAGATTAAGTAACAATGCAACGGCTATAACATTTCAGTCCACCTCACACGATTTTTATTTATTTATTTATTTATTTATTTATTTATTTATTTATTTATTTATTTATTTAGTAATACTGTCAATCCCGTCAGGGATTTTTACAGGAGTAGGTTAAAGGGTCTACATACATTATGGTACAAAATTATACAATAGTTAGGTAGGGTAACAAAATCATAATGAACCTATGACGAACTGGAACGTTGGTGCGGATGGAAAATTTCGGGCACTTGCTTGGCAGCATGATTTCGCCCAGTTTCATTCTACCATCTTGGAAATACCCAGCACTTTCGCTTCCAGCAAATAGACCCCTAACTATGCATTTCACGCGGCTTGTAACACGGTCTTCTATCTACGTCACCCACGCCCAGTACTATGATTCTCCCCACGGTGGGCGACGGTGGAAATGCCGCCCACCGCACTGGTTTACCGCCTACCGCTCTGGTTTACCCCCACGGCTCGAACTGAAAGGCACTCCTGAAGGGCCATAAATGACATCTGTGCGCGCATAACAGTTCCCAGAAGTGCTCGCGACCCGAAATACTGATAGCATCTTTGCATGTTTAGTTTTTACAGGAGCATCTATTTTTCGCCGCATCCTGTACCACTCAGAAGCTTATGGAGGAGAACCCTGCAGTCGGCGATGCCTACTTCATTCGCAGCATAAAGGCATGCAATGCCAAATGTACGGTTTCAGCGCGAAAGGAGGCACCTTATCTTCAAGCGTTCGCGTTTCAGTAGACAAATAAGAGTGCCGCCTCGAAAACCTTCTCCACCCTCCTCCCCTTATAATAATAATAATAATAATAATAATAATAATAATAATAATAATAATAATAATAATAATAATAATAATAATAATAATAATAATAATAATAATAATAATAAGCGCTATTGTCATTTGGTTCCGCTTGATGAAAATACAAGCTTTTTCAGAAATATCGGTACACTTTTTAGAAACGAGAATATCGAACAGTCCCAGTTGCGATCGCTTTGAATCCCCTCACCTGACGCGTTTGCATGGGCAGATAAGTTTCATGTCTCTGATTAGTTGCGCTTTAATATTTTTGATCCAGTTGTTCTTGTCTCCAGTACAGGAAACAAGATAGCCATTTTTTCTGACATAACCTCTTTTTATTTCTTATGCACTTTATCCCCTCTCCCCATTTATTCTTCTGTTACGTACTTTTCAATGTTTCCATGGATGCATATAAAGCAGATAATGCAGGTTGACATGTTTGCTGTGGTCAGAGAAGCGCGTGCTTTTACCAAAGGGCTCTTTACGTAACGCAAGCTGCAACATGTGGGTCACATGCGTTGACATTTTAAGTGTGGGCGCAGCTTAGGTAGGGTACGACGTGAGCGACGTTAAATTCGGATCACGAAGTCTGTTCGAGGTGACCTTTGAATAACCCGGAGCTCGCAGGTTGTCATCAAGGTTGCTGAATAAACAAGGCTAGGTTGCACATTCGCATAGCAAATTTAATAAGACATCGAGAGTGTTAACCTTGTGCGCAGATCGGGAGGGCCTTTTGCTGGAAGCCGCGTCCGACGTAGTCCCGCTATTCCGCAACGCGGACGTGGAACTGTGCGGTGGTTATACGCCGATCTGGTTTCCTGTCGTTTGGAGCACATCCTTTCAATAACATTCACATGGTCGAGCATGGAGGCTATTTTCACCGCCGTTTCCGTGCGAATACCTGTCGCCCGTAAACCGTGATTGTACTCCACTGTTCATAATGACTTCAAGACGCGAAAAATGTACACAGACGAAACGCAAAAAACGACAAGGACGAGCGCCTACTACCAACATGAATTTATTGGAGCATACAGATAGGGTATTTATAGGCAGCCATCTCCACGTGACACCAAAGCAAGGACGAATTATTTCAGAAGCAGTGATAATATACTATGATACAGCGCAGTGCTTATGCGGCTAGAGCTGATACAGGGCAAAGGCAAGCCAAAACGCTGACTGAGCGTCTTGAAGTCATTATGAATGGTCACCAACTAGCCCAAACAAGAGTTCTACTCCACTGTTGCCTAATGTTAGTCCGACTGAGAAACCGGCTGTGGAGGTCTGAAGGTTCGTGTCCCTGCTCTCCACTATCACCGCTCAAAAAAATTAGGAAAGACGCCAGGATACCAGCCTAGGTGGTCCGATATCTGATCTTTGATTTTGTTGGGAAACAGCCGCTTGTTCAGTACAGGCTGCATCAATGTCCAGGTAAATATACATACGCGCTTCATGTAGCCGTTATCGTGAGGCCGCTACGCGAAAGTTATTATCGTGCCCGTAACGTCGCGTGCTGTACCAGTTACCCTACTTCCGAAACACGACTACCCCTCCCCTTTCTAGACACGCAACCGCTAACAGGGACTCGGCGCACGCCACATCCGTGTATACATCACTGCACACTGTTACGCGGTAGACACCTGGCTGAGGGCAGGTAATTCCAACCAGGCCCGTCTTCGTTGAGTAATGATAGCAGAGTCCCTCTTATATGAGAGCGAAGAGGCAACTCGGGTTTTCATGTGTGGTAACCAATTTCCAAGAGGGACAAAATGCGATAATGCTTTAATGCGATAAAATGATTTTTAGTCATACCCTGCGCTTTTTTTACACCTGAAAATAAAAAAGAAAGGGAAGAAACCCTGATCACGAGGGGTGCCATAGTCATCGACTCGGAAATAATTTAGACAACTTGTCTATTTTTTGTTTTTTTTATTACGCATACATAAACCAACGTGCACGAACACAGGACGAGCTCGAACCCGCGACCTCCAGCTCAGAAGTGCGACACTACTCTCGCTAAACTAAGGCAGCGGATCTCCTGTATAGATATGCTCCATTTAGCTTAAATTAATAATGAGTCCGCTTGAACTGAAGACACTTAATCTACTTCATTTACGTCATCGTCAAAAGACACCGAATGATCAAAAAGATTAGCTGCAGCGCTTCCTCACCGCTTCTTTCATAAGCCAAACGTTACGTTGGAACAATGAATGAATGAATGAATGAATGAATGAATGAATGAATGAATTGGCAGCTAGTACCATCACATCTCCTACGTATCGGCCTGCCAATAACATCGCGGCGCTTATATCTAAACTGCTGTAGGGCGATGATCCGTAGTCGATGGCCTGGGGCCACCTCTGAAGCTTTGTCGTTAGCACACAGAAGTCTCCGATCCCGTTCGGCGTTTACTACATCTTGCTGTCCTCCAGTGCAAATAAATGAAAGCATGTTGATTGAGTGACGTTGATTGGTTGATCGATCGAATGAATTTACCTCGGAATTTAGGAAGAAACAGAACGTTCACAACAGCACAATTCAGTTTTCATATTACGGTAAACGCAATTTTCCCAACGCATCATTCCGCGCTGCAACCGAGCTATTTCCGAATATGCGCCAAACTCGTACAAAAGAACGAACAAAAATTTGAGTGACTCATCACCGAAAACGTAGGCGTTATCGGTACTGACGTCACTCATTCAATTGTGTGCGGTTCGGTTTCGGAACGTCGACCCTTTGGGAACAGTGCGTACAGGGGAAATGGATTTTCTGCGCGATATCCGCCTGCGTTCTATTTTCGGGTTCTGGTCTACAACAGGCCGCGGAAGGCCGAGGCATCGATTGCGGTTCCTTTCGGGAACCGTCACCACAGCGCACCCCGATTGAGACAAATGGCTTCCCACTCTCGAATCCCGCGGGGGCGACCATGCACGCAAGTTTCTCTGGTTCACGAATAGGTCGATGGCTGGAGAGACAACGCGACATACGTACAGTGCGTGGGCCCACAGTGTACGGCCGAAGGGCTGCGTGACTACCTTCATGAATGCATCGTACGCACACAAAGATATTGAATGGCAATTCCTGTGGAAACCTGCATCACTGACTGCCAGATAGTCGACTGAAAGAAGCATTGAATATTTCACCCTGTATTTCGGTCATTAAGGCGCACCGACAAACAATGTGCTGTATAGATCGTGAGATTGGCCCACTAATAGACGAAAAGAAACAAACTGTAATGACGTGACCGTGAACGCGTCGTCCGCTCGCATTTTTATGACGACATAAGATCTCTGCTTACGTTAGGTGGGCAGGTGAGATCAACAATTTTGCGGGGATAACTTCGCGGCGTTTAGCAAAGAACCGGAATAATTGGGAGGTCTGTAGGGAGAGGCCCATGACCTACAGTGGGCGTTGATTGATTGATGTCTGGGGTTTTACGTCTCAAAAACCAGCTGTGATTGCGAGAGACGCCGTATTGGAGGGCTCCGGAAATTTTGACCACCTGGGGTTCTTTAACATCGCACACTACGCGGGCCTCAACATTTCGCCTCCATCGAAATGCAGCCGCCGCAGCCGGGATTCGATCCCGCGACCCTCGGAGCTGCAGCCGAGTACCATAGCCACAAGAACACAGTGGCAAGGCCCTGCAGTGGGCGTAGACAGGCTGACGATGATTATGATTATGATACTGTTTGCTTGTGATCTACTGAACGCCATAATGATGAACTTCTACGTGTCAAAACGACAATATTATTGTGACGCATGCCATAGCCGAGTACTGCACGATAAGCTTGACGACCTGGTGCTCTTTAATGAGCCTGAAGTAAAGTACACGGATCTTTCTTTACCTTCCCTCATCGAAGCGCGGCTGCCACGGTCGCGAATCAAAACCCGCCTGCTCTTGCATAGCAGGGCGACGCCTAAGTTAATAAGCTATTAGGCGCTTGCAATGTAGAGCAGAGGTAGCTACAACTCAAAGCTAACGCACCGGACGAGGAAATACACTGACGGCACGAGAAGGGTGCAACTTCTTACTCAGTCCCTCGCGTTAACTATCATTTTTATTTACTAAGATAAGCCATATCTGACTGTTTAAATTTCACCTCCCAATTCACGATTACAGTAACTTTTCTTCTTTTATAACACGGTTGCCTCAGTGGTAAAGACGAAATAGAGAGATGGGGCACAAAAAGGAAGGCGTGGAAAAAACAAAATAAGAAAGAAGGGGAGAGACGCGAGTATTTAAATCTCTCTAATAGGCCACTTCCAAGTGAAATGTCATCGATCCCTTGATCGACTTGCGGCGCAGAGACAGTTTAGGCCAGTATAGGCGAGTCCCTGCTTCCATAAAGCACATTCATTCATCTGTTTTACTAGTTACGTGCACAAGCGTTTCGTTCGTGATTCTACATGGTCTCACTGAACCCCCTTGTAGATCGTTCGTCTACCAGGGTAGCATGGCGTCCTGCGTTACTTTGTGTAATAAATATTCGCGCTCACTGTGCTTAAATTATGCTTTCAAGAATTACACTAACATCCGCAAGAATTATATAGAAACGTAATTAAGATTAACGATGAGAACGTCTGCACCATAGAGAATACCGATCCGTAGGCTAATGATTTTTTTTCGCCATTGTGTCTTTCCGTCGATCACTGGCCTATGCGCGCTCAGTATTCTCCAGAAGCATAGATTATTAAGCTGAAAAAAAAAGCTCATTACCGGCGCCGGTCAGCCGCCGTAAAGTACACAGCTGGCCATTAACTTGAAAGCCGAGATCGAAGGCTCATGCGCTACTTCTTTCTGTTGTCGAGAGTAAAAGGTTTAGAGCGCGATGATCGAAAAACGATGCTCTAATAGCTACACTTGTATCTTTTTCTCTCTCTCTCTCTCTCTCTCTCTCTCTCTCTCTCTATTTATGGTCCAACAACATAGATCACATCGGTTTATTCATCCTGACTGCACACTGTACACGTTGCCGAAAAATCCTGCCGCTATCAATAGAAGGAGAGCGGAACTGTCTGAGCAGGGACTGTTTAATCAGGTTGAGTGTTTCGGAAAATCGATACACAATTAAACGCTCCGATGGAGCAAAGGTTAAGCCCCTTTATCTTCTGGTTTCACGTTCGACTTAACAGCATGCACGGTGGTCAGGATCCAGGGAAGAAGGAAAAGGCTTTTAACAGCTGTTTAAACCGGAAGAGTTTCCCTAGTGTCGTGCACGGAAAATGATCATCATCATGAAATCATCATGAAACAACCGCACGTATAATTCTATGATATTCTACAATAGCATGGAAAGTTGGGCTAGTTGGAACATATGCAGCGCTCGTCCTGTGTGTTTCATGTTGCCCCTGTTCTCCGTCCTTTGCGCTGCTACAATTCTATTTCTATGATATTCCCAATGCACCGAACTGATGATGATGACGACGACGACGACGACGACGATTATGATGATCCTTCATATATGGCCAATACCCACGTCGGGGGATTGGCCAAGACCTGCTGTGCTTAACTTTTAGTCGGTATTGTGCGAATACAACGCGACAAATAAAAATAGAATAATTATAAATTAGAGAAAGGGAGAACAGTAGGGATGGTCGATTAAATTCTTTAATCGATTAATCGTTAATCGTTCACCGATTTAGCCTTTCATCGATTAATTGCTTTCGTTGTGGTATTTTAACCGATTAATCGATTAATCGACATTTTTTATAGGTTCTTGAAAAATGGTGCCTTGTGGTTTGAGAGACGTTGCTTGTGTTTGATATCGAGACAAGTATTTATCCGACGCGCTAGAGGCCACATGTGCGCATTAGCGGCTCCTTGAAAATTCGCACTTTCGCCCACTGAACAAAAGGAGCCCATCGTCTTTGGATGTTGTCAAGGGTCTAAGATTCCGTGGGTGGCCATGATCCACGGACGATTCGGCAGCAGGTCGTATTTCCTCGAAGTCTGCCTACTAGAGCCAACCGAAATTGGAGGCGCTTTCGGCGACCACACTGGTTGGAAAGTCGCACCGGAAACATGCAGTGTGGCCGAAGGTGAAGAAATCCCGAGAAAGGTTTAAAAAAGAGACGAGGAGGAAAGGCAAGTTAAAGACGCTCGCTCTTGTAGGGACGGCAACATTTCTCGGTTTGTCCGTTAGATACTGTGGAAGCCCTCGATAATACCAGGGTCCCTCAATACTTCTTTCTTGAGGGACCCTGATAATACTATAACCACGAACTTACGTGATCTCTTCCTTGAGGTCACTCATGCGAGATAGCACAGCAACATACTGGTCTCAAACAGGCCACCAGTGCAGGCATCTGATGAAATAGAGTGACACGAGTTTTTCCTCCCGGTTGGAATAAACGGCAGCTGTGCCAGTATATACTGCACAGGTTCTACCTCGTCGCCGACTTAACTCGGCGCTACGCGCACCTTTCCAATCGCGCGTACAGTTCTAACTGTGAGCGCTGTCTAATGTATGAGAGATTAGAAAACAGTATTTCGCGACTGTCCTCCGTTCGTGCCACAGCAATAGACGGCAGCCTCTAGGCTGGCTGACATGGGAGTACAAGCAATAAATGAAAGCTGTATTTCACCCGAAATAGGCGACCATACAGAATTACCAAATGCTACAAGGTCATTTTTTCAACAGAAATGGGCTGGATGCTAGATGTCCGGTATACCAATGCGCGAAGTTGCGGATTATGAAAAGCGACTATTTATTAAACTTAAATGCAGCTAAAGTGGCTTCTTTCCATTGTGCGACTATTAGACCTTTTTCATAATCCTCGAGTGCGTTTCCCTGCACAGCATATTCGCCGAACTAACGGCAGCCCCTGTCACGTTTCGAGTGGAGGCGAGGTCCGTTACACGTGCTGGGGTTTGACTATTACGAGTGTTTATGTCAAGAGAGCTGAGCTGAGGACATTTTCCGCGACATAGCACGCTGTTTTGCAGAAGTGAATAGCTCCCATAAGTTGGACTAACTGTATTGCGGGGAAGCTAGCATTACTGTTATCAAAGGGTGTATAGGCGTTAAGGCGGACAGTTGGGCTAGTTGGTATCAAGCGTAATGAAATATGATTACTAGGGTCCATGTCCCCTTTGTGCAAGCAGTCATGACTTATTATGTATATACGGATCACTCATTCTTATCCCCATCATCATGCTTCATCACTCTTTTTCTACTGTTGCGTTGTCCCCAAAGTAGTGTTGGAGGCCGGGGCGTACTAGATCAGGCTACCCTCTCTACCTTCCAATACATTATCTCTCTTTCTTTCATTGGTGACAAATAATCTTTAATTCGCTAAGGAGTAAAATACAACGGCAATAAGAACTGAATCAGTCAAGAAATAAGCAGCGCATATTACAATGTGACCCTTACACAAGAAGCAAGTCAAATCTGGAGGTTAAATAAAACGGTGTAGGCGACGGAGATCGGGTCGAGTTCATTTCTATCTCTATGGGATATGGCCGCCCGCGGCTCCGGGCTCCTTTTACTTGCGTAGAAATATGCAGAATAAAGCTGCACAAGGCACTTGCGTGAACACTTCTCTGTCCTCTTGCGCTCATGTCTTCAGCCCACTACTACATAAAGGCGGAGGCGTTTCATCGGACTTCTTTATTGAGCGCATGCCCTCTGCCCACTATACTGCATAAAAGTGGAGGCGTTTTTTTTTTTTCAGACGCTACAACAGAATAGCAGCGCCCCCCTAACCGCACCCTATGACGTAATAGCATGGTGCAGAGCACTTTAAATGTAAACGTCAGCAACCATAGTTAAATTTAAGTTGTTTATTGCAGCGCCTTATGCCGCGTGCACGTTTGGAACACGAAGGTTATGTGCTAGTCCTTGACGATAACTTGTAACGCTATCAACATTTACTCTACTTTTACAGTAGCCCATTATCGCACTTTTCCAGATAACATTGTCTAACTTCACTAACGTACACTAGCATGCTGCCAGCAACGTAAAAAGAGTACAAGTTCCTCTTTCTTTTTAAAAAAGAAACTCCCTCGCATAGCATACGTGTTTCGAGCGCAGTTATTATGATGTCAATGCAGAAACAAGGGAGGAGAAGGTTATAGCTTTCTTCAAGCACGTAAGCGAAGGATGCTGACTCAAACGCGCTTCCAGCAGCACGTCAGACCACCGACGTGTACGTGGAAACTACAGCACTCCTCAGAGTCGTTCATCTCATAAAGCAAAAGAGAAATTAAAAATATATATATTCAAGCGGAAGAAGAAGCAACGTTTCTCACGAGGCACGGTCTGTTGAAGCGAGGCGGAGAAACTTTTGAGCCACAAGGGTTTCAACGCTAAGTGCTTTGGAGCGAATTCAGGAAAGTAAATGCTTCCGGTAGTGGTTTTAAAATGGCAGCACCACCGTGAAGGAGTAGAAGGAAGGCAAATCAGGCATCGTCATGGTAAGTTGAAGCCTTGCAAAGAAAAAGAAACCGAGAAAAATAAAAGAAACGTTTATAATGCTGACCAAAGACTATTCAATTACTCCCTCATTTTTTCTCTTTCGCTTTGTTTTATCCGGTAATATTTATGCTACTTTACTTTATGAGGCCGCATCAACCCACTGAGACCGTTACTTCTTTAAACATAAAACCGCAGTCACTTCTAGCGGTGCCTGTTTGAGTAAATGCGTAAGCCGCTAAACGACTTTCTCATCCTGTTGCATATACCCAAAATGTTATTCAAATCACAAACAATCACAACAAACGGAGCGTCGAATTTAAAGGGGTCGTGAAACGTTTTCTGGAGATTTTGTGCTAAGTGCGTATCCGGGATCCTGACCCTGCAATCAACAATATGCATTGTTCCGTTGCATCGAGTGGGTTCATCTAGAGCGATAAAAAACGCGGTTTCGGTTTCACTGCGCGCGTTCCCCACAACTCAGCTGTTGATGTCATATTAGTAGCCACCAGACTTCCGAGATTGGCGCGCTCTCGAAGGCCACGGGAAAACAAACCGTGCTGCAGCTTTGCTTCCGAATGGCCGCACCGTACGGTTTCTAAGTATTTTCTTTCTTTCTATCTTTCCAGTAAATCAATTCTCTTAGAGAAAACGCGAGTTCACTGTACCACTGAACTTAAAAACATCTTACTGCAACGTCACCGCATATAGTACCATGCTGGCCGGTAGTGCCGCATAGTCGTTTCGGGAGCACAAGAACGCTGGGGTTTCGAACAGGGCGTTATTAAATGTGCAGTGAATATTTCGCCGAAATATTTCGGAATCGGCTCGTCGAATGCATACTGAAGCAGTGAAAATTACAACCGGCATCTCTATATTCTTTTCACGACACCTTTAACACGACCTCGAGCACACTCTTAGCGCGGTGTAGTTGTTTTCTCGTTTCCTGTCGTGCTGTGCGCCGTCCAATTGGGATTGGGAATCCAAGAAAGTTAGCTCGGCAACGTGCATATTATCATTGCAAATTTTCATTACCCTGCATTCAAAATTCGTAAAACAGCCTGCGGCACCAGAGTTGATCGCGTAGAGAGCTTCTCGTTTTTTAGCTTTCGGCAGTTCTATAAGCGTGACGTATAAGGAGTAAGCCGCGCGGTGATTAGATAAGCATTATTCGCGCCGCTTTCTCGCTGCATGCATTACTCCAGATGTAAAGCACTGGTGTTAAAGCGGAAATTACTACTCTCTGAGGCACGACGCAGTGCTTCCGGCAAAACGACAATTTCCGGGTTAAAGTAGTTAACGCGCGTAAATATAGCAGCCGCCGCTACCCTGCATATAAGCTCTCGCTCCAACGTTTCGAAATTAAACGAGCACACAATAAAAAAAGTAATGTTATGCATCTCCCCGTGTGTCCGTCATAATGGACCGTGTTGGGAATTAATGAAAGCGCTCATTACGCTATGGTACTCACTCCAGAGACAAATGCGCGCGGATGATGGGTGGTGATGACCTATCCTTAATGCACGAAAGAAAAACACACACACACACAAAAGAAAAAGACCAGAGGCCCAAAAGAAACAAGCTTTTTGTAGCCGCCTGCGTATGAGCCGCGGTCCTCCACGTTGACGTTGGAATGATCCTGGTCCACTTTGAGCCGTAGCGAATAATGGCGCGTTATGCGAGCTCAAAGTACAACGTTCGCGGTAAGCACTCAAATAAGCCGCTAAAGTAGCCGCAACTGAGGAAACTAGCCACGACGAGTCCGTAATGTAGACTCCGTGACGACTAGCAGCCACGGCGCGTCTCAACACTGAACATTAGCCTTCCGAGAAGCCAGGTCCATCCCTGCGGACACGGGCCAAAAACGGGGCCATCAGTTTTTATCAGCGTCAGAGAGTGTACTAAAAGCGATCATTAAAAAGTAAACGTTAACTTTCAATTCAATTCAATTCAATTCAGTTTATTTCGCCATCAAAACAAAACGGGATAGCCGAGGAGCCCGCGGTAAAAACTATCTCTCGATAGTTTGACAACGCCGTGGACACCTACAACAAACAAACACCTTGGCGGTATCTTAGGCGCATGAAAAAGAAGGCATAAGCATTTTAGACAGTGGAAAGCGGTTATACAATATAAGCTGAAAGAATACAAGCAAATGCAACAATAAGCAACAGCAATAACAACAACAAAAAAGACATCATTTTACAACTCCATGATTTACGTCGCGGATACAAAAAATGAAAGACGGCAAAATGAGACTAGATGCCCGCTGAACAACACTAGGTAGTGCTTCCTTTCGCGTGGAATACTTTTCTGAAAATCTACCGAAAGTGAGACCTTCCGCTTTGCACATGGGAGTTACGTGGCTGGGCGCACATTACGAGGAATAAAAAAATAGTGTTCAGTGTAGCGACAATGGTGCAAATAACCAAAGCATGATACCTGTTTTGAATGTTAACTTTACGTCATGAGTAGTGATTGCAAACGAGTGAATAATAATAATAATAATAATAATAATAATAATAATAATAATAATAATAATAATAATAATAATAATAATAATAGGCATTCGCTTAAGGAAATGACGCTATATTTAGCAGCCCTCGGGAGCACGGCTCAGCGTCCATCGAGGCGGGGATAAAGGAATAAAGGAGTCGAAAGGAAAGTCGAAGTGGAGGGTTCCGGATACTTTGACCACCCGATATTCTTTAACGTGCACCGACTACACAGAGTACACGGACCTCTACCAGTTCCGCCTCCATTGAAAAAGCTAAAGCAGCGGCACAATTTTAATCCGAGTCATTTAGGTTCGCAGAAGAACAGCACAACCACTAGACCAACGCGTGGGACGACGGAGTAGAGGTGTACATGCGTTATGCTTGCTGTGCGGAAATCGCGCTCTTGCTGTCCTTGAGTCCTAGTAGGATGAGGCTGGTCGGGTTACGGAGGCCACTGAAGTCTGGGATAGGGTCCTACTCAGCGCCCCGGTTTTCCCCTTCCTGGGGAGCAGTAACTGTTCGTCACTGTTCCGAAGATTTCAGAGAGTGTCGCGATCGCGGCGCTTGTCTTTCTTGCGGAAAAAAATCCACAGCATATCTACGGAGTGAACGATGATGAGTGGGCGAAGCTCCGGAGGTTCATCGTAGATCGTGCCGAGTTCCGGATTAATTTAGTTAACGCGCACGCTACGAATCCTTATGGTTCAACTACGCACAAGTGAAATCTCCCACCGGCACTTCATTGCAAGTGAAGATCCAGTGCATATATATATATATATATATATATATATATATATATATATATATATATATATATATATATATATATATATATATTCAAAAGAAGAGATTCACACGATTAACAAAAAGAATATAAGTTTACTGACGTTGCGGCCGGTGGACCGGCCTTCATCAGAGTAAAAAGCTGTTGCCGAGCACCCTCCTTTTAAGGGTACAGGAAGGGGAGAGAGTGCGGCTACAAAGGCGTATTCTGTACACGGAATGGCTATGAAGTCTTCCTGGACAGAACACGTGGTCGGCTGCGGCGAGTCACGAGGCGACCCCGTAGCCTATCAATTAACAGCAAGGCGGAACACTTGCAACCCCGAGGGATTCTACTACCTGTATGTAACGGAACTATAAAGCCACTGTACATTGTAAAAATGGCAATCACCACAGCATAAATGACAAAAAAGGATTAAAAAAATTAAAGAATAAAATAAAAATAAGTAAATAAATAAAAAAATATACAACAAAAAACCGAAAATACTGATTTATTAACAAACGGCCGAAATATCTTGTAATGAAAAAATATATAAACCATGAAGGAAGAAAAATGGAAATAAAATGAAAAAAAAAACTTTTGTGTGAAATAACGTATTGTAGTTGTTTGAAATGGCTTCCTCATAATGGCAATGCCCTAGACACTCGGGAAACATGTGAGTTTACCCGTGTTTTCATTAATGCCCGAGGTAGCGGCTTTGAACTTATAAATGAGGTAGGACTCACGAACCTCGCGGTCGTGGTGCGTCCGAAAGCCCGATTCCAGTATTATTGCTTTCAGGTCACTAAATGAATGGCCGGGAAGGTGCACGTGCTTAGACAGGGGCAGATTCAAGGAATTTTTGGCGTGTGACTTGTGATTATTAAATCGTATTCGGAAAGGAGTTTCTGTCTGACCAATATATTGTTGATTACATTTAGTGCACTCAAGCAGGTAAACGACATTAGCCGTGTCACAAGTGAAGTTTCCTTTAATTTGTACAAAAAAGTCGGACGCGGTGCTTGTTGCTTTTTGTGTAGTTCTAATGTATGGGCAGAACTGGCAACGTGGCTTATTGCACGGCCTTCATCCAGTGCCACGACGTGGATTTAAAGTTGATTTAGTTAAGATGTCGCGTAAATTTGTGTTTCGTCTGTACACGACACGAGGCGGTTCCACGAATATGCGTTTGAGGCGATCACTTTGAGTAAGAATATTATGATGTTTTTTAAGAATAGCTGACACCTTTGGCAGCGATGCAGAGTAAGTAAGTATTAAGTTAGTCTTGTGTTCCCTGCTTGGTGACTGATTTCTGAGAATTTCAGCGCGGTCAAGCATGTCGGCGCGAGTTATAGCATCGTCAATTATCTTTTCCGGGTATTTCTGTTTGAGGAGGACCTTTTTCATTTGTGCACAGTTATGATCGAAATCTTCTTTTTTTTAATGTTCTGATTCGTTGAAGGAAAGGGCGTTATTTCCTGCAGCCCCTGTAGGAAACACGGCTCAGCGCTCAAGGGGCAACCTGAATGAGTCATTGCAAAGGGAGAGGCACGCCGCTCTGGAGGCCGAAATGGTACAGTTTCGATGAACGTGCGTAGTGAATGGTGTAACATATTATTGCCGGGAAATACGAATGTCGGTCTACACAATACTATTGTATGCCACTGACAAGTTAAATTATGCTGGTTACTCGATGAAGCATACCATCAGTGAAGCCAGAAAGTCACCCAATGGTTCGCAGATAAGTTAACAAAGAAGGAAAAGCATGGCAGGTCGAAGACCCCTAATGGACCACGTTGCTTGGCTCCAACCAGTCCAACCATGACGACGCATTCCAGGCCCGTATAATTGAGTAAAAGGAATGCCAGGACTTGTGTAATTGTGTAACCACAGCGTTAGCTATCTCCCGCAAACAAACAGGAGTCACAGGCAGCAAGACAGTCATTCGCGGCAAGAAGGCACGACCCGTCGTCGTCGACCGCGTGCTTGCGCAAATCCGTTTTGGCACAGCAGTCATCTGTCAAAAGCCGCGTGCTTCTGCCCGACCGACCCGTCATCACGGTTCTAGGGGAAGCAGCCGGCGACACTGCGTCGCAGGCGAAGTTGCGCGCGCTACTGAGCATCGCGCCAACAATGGCGCCGGTTGCGTTCCGACAGAACGCTTCCTGCGTTGGAGAAACGGCTTGCGCACACCGCGTCAAGATGTCTAATAGCGAGATGGTCGGAAACGCCATCTCACCGTATAGCGGCCGCCGTGGTAATCTGGAGTCCCAGGCTGCATCCGTGCTCGCTACCCGCAACCGTGCGATGATTTATGGACGTGCTGGAAGAAGCAACCGGACACCCCCTTGTACGAGCGTTAGAATTTGTCGGCTATAAGCCGAGGTTCGCGGCTTGAGGTGGGGAAGAGCCGGGGAAAGAGGAGAATGCCTCTATCTTGTCCCTGGATCTCTTACGCGGCAGAGAGCGAGAAAAAAAAATGTGCATTTGCCGCACGTTGGCACGGAAAAGCACTCCATCAGCTCGCAAGCAGGAGAAAAAAAAAAGAAAAGAAAAGAAGGAACGTTGGGCATGCGGGTAGGCGAACGAAGGATGAATGAAGATGAAGGATGAACGAAAACGAACGAAGGATGAATGAAGGAAACTGGAAGAGGAGAAGAGTATAGCAGGTGTCGGAAGAGGCGCACTAAATCAGAAAGGGAGAGACAAGAAGGTGACAGATATGCTCACGCACGCCTGAAAGCCTGTAAAGAAAAAAGGAAAAAGACAAAAAGAAACACAATAAAGGTGCGAGACAGAACAAAGGAGGTTGGGCAGTAACGAGGCCGTCAGGCTTTCGCATTAACCTGTAGCTAGAGGCGTCCACATAGAAGTCATAAAATACTGCACTCGGGAAACAAAGGTTAGGGATCATGCGAGGCCATGAGAAGTATACGGCGCCAATTGGCGAAGAAAACACGGGGTGTGCAACTGGTGCATCTTTTCATCCGATCAGTTTGACTACGCTTAAGAGATTAGGGAATTCTCAGCGCACTCAGCGGTGGTCTGGTGGTCATGGCGATTGAATGCACACCCAAAAGACGCTAGTTCAAACCCTGCCGCCGCGGTCGCATCTTCAATGGACGCGAAAATGCTAGAGGCCCTTGTACCATGCTGTTGTCAATGCACGTTAAAGAAAACCAGGTAGTTAAGATTTCCGGAGCCATCACCTGCGGCTTTCCGCTTCTTTCCACCGTTTCGTCACATGTTCTCCCTCCCCCATCTCCCCTGGTATCATGCCAAGCCGCGCTCCCGAAAAGGGCCGCAGAAGATAGCGTCGTTTCGTTAACCAAGCCACAACCAGGCCACAATTATTAAACACGCGAAAAACTTAAATCTGCCTCTCACGCAACTCAATCGCCCCGCGGCGACCAAGGTCACATCAACAATTAAATTTTCACCACCATCGCCGGCGAGCTGATTCATAGTCCATGAAAACAACCACAAAACTTGCACTGGTGGACTGGGTCATACAAGTCAAGATGATACAGCTCAAAGGAAGCCTCACGCCTATTTTACGCAACTTTTATGTACATAACCGTGATCTGCAGTGTTCGGCAGGTGTCGCGACGAAAATGAGCCCATTAAGTGATTTGTAGGCTCATTCGGCGATTTGTAGGAGGAATAAACTTTACTGAACATATCAAACAAACATTAGATAATGTGCTGCCATCTGTGAGACACTGTGAAAAACATGTCTCGACTACAATGGCCTCCGAGACGGCGGGCGCGCCCGCCATCTCGGAGGCCATGCGACTACAGTAGAGCCTATATGGTTCCGCCGTTCTAGGACAGGGAAGATATCATATCAAGCAAACAGCAAATATTATTAGACAACGTGCTGTTTGCCATTTCACCGACCATAAGGCGATGCTTGTTGCGGTTGGCCGGAAGAGGTCTCCAGAAGAACAAATCGAATAGCTGCCAGATAGTTAACGCAAGAAGGACGACAGAATGTGACCATTTACGAATAAAAGTGTCACGCCTACGCGCAGTTCATGACACAGGACCATGTGACTACATCACCGTACAAAATTTTCATGAAGTTGATATAAAAGTGCTGTTAAATAGATTGAAAACCTCTACCATTACTATAAATACGTCGCGCGTGTGTGTGTGTGTGTGTGTGTGTGTGTGTGTGTGTGTGTGTGTGTGTGTGTGTGTGTGTGTGTGTGTGTGTGTGTGTGGTGTGTGTGTGTGTAACAACACATAATAAGTATGCACTGAGTGGCTGAAGTGCACACTAGGGGCCGGATTTCGCTATCGCGTTCAACTCTTAAAGACGAAGCTTAAGCGTCCCCCAATTTTTATCGCCCTGAATCGCTCACAGTTCTAAAACGCACCGCAACGCCTCCCAAACTTCGAGCTAGCGCTCGCGCGTTGCTAAATCTTTCGCGTATGGCTGACGAGGCAGACGCCACGCTTTGGTAGAGCGAAGCCACGTCAGGCGAGCTGCGAGAAAGTGCGACGGGGCGGCGCGCAAGGACGTCGAAGCATTGCACAAAGAACGCCGGACGGCTGCTCCACTTGTTGCGCGATGTGCCGCTATATCGTTTCTCAGCACGGTGAAGTTGACCAAGCAAACGACAGTGATGGACGTTCCCATCAGACGCGAGAGTGGCGTGCTCATATACTATATACGTACATACACAGATCTCGTGCTTTCTCATATCAGCGGCACCTCCCTTCAACGTGACGTTCAGTTGACAATATGGGCGAACCGTGTGAACGTCGCGGTAGAGCTTCCAAGAAGATTTCTCGTTTGACCTGACACCTTATGAGACCCGACGGAAAGCGAATCTAGGTTCGGCGATTTTCCGCGTAAGGAGCACTCCGCTTGGCAGTCTGTCTGTGTTTGTCTTCGTCCTTTCTGGCGATTGCACGTCAAGGTGTCAGTCAGGGACGTTTCTTAGCATAGACGGCTTGTTTGGGCAATCGCTTCGTGTTGACGTTTGGATGTATATTTTGCTAGCTCACTTTGATGCTATAGATATCGATCATCGTTATCCTTCATATTTGTTTTCTTAGCTTTTGCTTTAAGACTACGTGCACCTTTAATTATGTTTATAATAAGGTTATATATCATTCAGCGTGGTGTCCGCATCTAGGATCAATAGCACATAGGTGCCTACATGAGAGTGCTGAATGCCACTTTTTGATGTCACTTCACCAAATTCTAAAGTGCAGTTACACGACGTGGTCGTTCTTAAAGAACATAACCCATTGCAGAATTAAGATTTATTCCTCGTACGAACAATTAAAACAGTAAAATACCCGTGAACGCGGTGTTTCATAAAAAAATAGCAGTACACCTGGTAACAGACCTTTGTTACCGTGTTCAAAGTCGTCCTTTTGATTTCATCGTAGCTATTCGCGTCTTGTGACCTTTGCCAGCGATCAAGAAGATGAAAGAAAACTTCTTTTATTCCATTTAATACTCTGCAACATGCTCAATCTTAGACATACTTATCAATATTCGGCGCATTCAGTCAATATCATGAACAGAACGAAGGGTGCGCAATAAAACCGATAGTGCAATCAACCATATGTAGACGACGACAGGTGAAAAGCGACCCATATCGCTGTCTCGATTTATTAGTACTGCCTATGGCATATGATACTACGTTTTTATTTTTTTCTTTCGTTACCACTTCAAAGACACCGCACGCGTTGCGTTGCCTGATTTTTGGTTTGGTTTGTTTTCATGAGAAGTAGACACAATAGCAGAACACTCGTTATCTCCTCCGCAGTCAAATGATGATACACTCTCCTTAGTCAGCACAGTTAATAATAAATTAACCGCTGAAATGATACCCGAGTAAACGACTGGTATATGCAACAAACGAGGTAGCACAAAAAACAAACTGTCACTTCACTTATTCAGTTTTTGGGCCGAATAGTTAGGGAAAATAGCGGGGACACAAAAGTACACGAACACAAAGAACAGCGACTTACATCCAATACAGGTAACTAACAAGCGTAACGAAAATATAAAATATAACCAAGAACAGCTCTTTTTGAGACGTTAATAATGGCCACATAGGTCCGCACGTGGTTCCACTATGTTCCTGTTTCTTAAACAATTTCATTAAATTTCAAGTTATAAATTACGACTAGTCGGTCCATCGCGTTCTAGATATAGATCGACCCAATGTAACATGTACGGGGCAGACAAGAAAGACACACAAGTCTGTTCGGAATGAACAAAGGAATGTCGCGAAGACAGAGAAAACAAAGCGTCGCCGTGTGTGCCCATGCCTGTGTGCGTACCTTCTGACTGACTTCAGATCGCTGGCCGCCATTTCGGCACCAGGTGTCGACCCCGACTCACGGTGCACTCTTAGGAGCTTAACGGTAGAGAAATTGGTTGACCCATGTAGTCCCGATAACGTTAACGCGGCGACGTGAAGATATATGGTCGCGCGAACTCTTTGGCACCTAAGCTTACGAAATCTGCTATACGGGTCGATAAGAATCATCGAATAATCCATCGTTTTATATCCCACAGCGCAAGGCTAACAGCCGCTTAATATACGCGTGCAAGCCACCTAATATGCGCATGTACTGAAAAACCCGTATCGAGTTTCCCTTGCAGTCACTGCCGGACAAAAGAGAGCGGTGCCACCCGCTCACATCATTAGCTCGCTTTTTGTATGAGATCAATTTGTTTGCCAAGGGGCCCGCAGTTACGGTATCCCTTACTGTACTCCCGTTCTCCATTATTCTTGAAGCGCTTGTGCTGGACTAGTCTTTTCTTACCTATTTTATTACTTTATCACAACGTAGCGTGCTGCACGGTTGACCCGCTAATCAGTGCACTTCATTGTTCGAAGTTCTTTTCCCCATTAGGGTGGACTAGACACGCGGGAGACGATAGTAAAGCCTCCGTTAAGGAGAGCAAAAGGAAAGAAGTTGATGGATTCTTCTGATATCCAATTTCCCTTAGATTGTCCTGTCTCGTTACTTTCTTGCGAACCACCTCCTTCGAACGCCCGGCGCATTTGTCTTTGCCTTGTCGCGCTCGTTGTCAGCTTCGACCGCCTACGGTCTTTTCCGATCTGTCCTAGTAATCCTGCGCTAAAGCATATTCCTCGTACTACCGCGTCTAATCCCGGTAAGTGCGCGGCGTACGTGTTTTAATGCATATGCACGACAGATTGCGTCCTTATCTTCTCCCCGTGACTTTGCCGCAGGATGCATTAAGACAAATAGCTTCCCGCATCGGGGGCCCGACACACAAAGGGATGTGTGTGTGTGGTGTGTGTGTGTGTGTGTGTGTGTGTGTGTGTGTGTGTGTGTGTGTGTGTGTGTGTGTGTGTGTGTGTGTGTGTGTGTGTGTGTGCGTGTGTACGCATGCGCTGCACCAATACTTACTACGACGTACCAACATGCTCAAATTTCCACACTAATGCACGTAGAAATGAGATGAAATGTACGTAAATGATCACTTTCCTGCACGTCGCGATCTACCTTTCGTTTTAGCCCGTAATTATTTTTCACGATATTCACAGTATTCACGATATGCACAGCATTCACGATAACGCCGTATCGGACAACAACAGATTAGCGGCAGACGATACGCCGGCATGAAGGCTACAAGCTTTCAGTTGTCATCTCGCGCGCACATTGATTTCCTCCCACGAGAAAGTGAATGATTTGCATGTTGCTCGCTTTCGGTTGAAACGCCACAGACGCCTCTGAACTCAACCTCCCGGTGCACATTCTTTGCAACGCATATTTCGCGCGTCTCCGTTGCTAGGGGACCTCCAGTAGGCATATTCCACCCCCCCCCCCCCCCCTTCGGTGTTTAGTCTCAGCGTTGTAGAAGCACACTATAGGATAGAAAACAAGAACAAACACAATAATGGCGCAAAAGCTTACGTTGCCATCGTTCCAGCTATTGATAAATTTTATTTTGTAGTTGTACTATGGATTTTATGCGGAATTCCCGGCCGTTTCTTGTAACAACGCGTCGCGCTGTTCCTCGCCCACGAGAATTTGACGTCGACGTTCGCGCGTCATCAAAATTTACCTCGTCGTAGGCCATGCAACCACTCAGAGACGTATGTAAATATATGCAAACGTGCGTCGGTTGTCGAACGTCGTTCGGGGTGAAATCAAAGCAGTTCCACAAGTCTTTTCCCCACTATGCAAAGCGCAAGACCACATCTGCATAACATGCTTCTATGCGGACGCATTGATATGTGTGCCATATTATGGGTTCAAGTGACGGTTCGTTTGAAAGCACCGCGCTTGTCAGCAAAATGGCGTTCCACTTGATTTCGCTTGTTGACCCTGTAGGATTGCGGGGACGCGGTTCTCCAAAGGCGCGATTGTCTTGTTCAGATTTTGCGAGTAAAGCAAAAAAAAAAAAAAGAACAAAAACAAAAAAGGACACGTTTAAAGTGCTAATGCTTGCACACCCCATAAAGGCCACAGCATTGCGAAATGTCGTTCCATTTTGCTCGTTTTTCGTTAAAGGTAACCATCTAACCAAGCAAAAAAGCTGACGCAGAGATTTTCGCAGGCGCGCCAGGTAAACTTCATTTTGGTGGCGCCGACGGTTGGTTTTATGTTTCTTTGTGGGGTGTGCTTAAATAGCGTAGCTTTATGTACAACGTTTTATCGCGACGGTAAACGTGGCAGGGCTGTTGCCAAGGGTTTTCACTGAGAAAGTGAAAACAGAAAGGCGGTGACGAGATTAAAGTTGGCACATTTTGATGGCTCCACACAGATGCACTTTTACTTCGCTTTGTTTTCTCGAGCGTCACCTTTTTGAGTAAACATGTTGCATAATATATGAACTATGCAGGACACGCGTGGCACCGTTCTCTTAACTGTTTCCCTGCCATCGCAGTTAAGAGCCGTATAATGATAACCTTTCGGTAGGCCCTACGTTTGGATGTTAGCACGTTTCACACTCGACGAAATAACTGTCGCTTAGACTAATTAATTAATTAATTAATTAATTCAGTTGCAACAAAAATGAAATGTTGCGCGAGACCAGAGGAAAAATATTGACGGCAGATCCACGAGGTGAATGATGATGAGATTGGGCGAAGCTCCTGGAAGTAATCATCGGTTAAACCGTGAAATTTCTTCCGTTAATTCCGTTAATTCCGATAAAAATGACGTGAAACGATTGATTAAATGTTTTATCAAACTTTTATTGCTGGTTTCCGTTGTCCTTTCATTATGACCGCTTTGTGGTCGGTGAAATGTAAGCTAAGTGGTTCTTGCACTGCTTACACCATTGCTTTACCTGGCGTCTTTCGTTAAGCAGCTGGCGTCTTTTCGTTTTGCTTTAGAAACATCTGGCGTCTTTCGTTAATCAGCTGGCGTCTTTTCGTTTTGCTTTAGAAACATGTGGCGTCTTTTCGTTTTGCTTTTAGAAAACATCTGGCGTCTTTCGTTGGTTTATTTCATCAATCAACGGCGTTTTGAACAAATTTTATTGTTTAATCACGCACAGGAGAAATCTCACCAGGCACTACCTTGGAGGTAAACAATGGCTGCTACTGGGAATGAGAGACAGCAGAAGTCGGCTTTTAACACTTCTACTTCTACTAACGTTTCCTACTGGAACATGCCAATGGCTGCTAATGGGGAATGAGAGACAGAAGAATTCGGCTTTTAGTTAACGCGCACGCTGCGAATTTTTTTTATTGTTCAACAACGCACAGGAGAAATCTCCCACCGGCACCACCTTGGAGGTCAAAGCGTAAGACTGGTACGCACTACGACTACGACTACGACTACGAGGGACGAACGGGTGCCGCTTTAAGGAGCTTCGCCCCTAAAAGCTGATGAAGCAGCTTAAGGGTGTGCTGGCCACCCTACACGCATGTCAGAAAACAAATGGGGGTTCAAAACAAGAACATTCAATATGGCTCATTTGCAAGAAAAGAAGCGTGCGTCCACATAAAACACAAAGGACCTGTTTCAAAAACAAAAAGCAACTTACAATAAAGAACGAAAGGAAATACAAGATGATGATGTCAAAAACAAGCTCATGGCCGGGACGTCGTGACAAACACTCTCCGTAGGTCATTAAATAAAATTTGTGTGATGTTGTAAAGCTGTTTTTTTATTAATTGTACTCAGCAACGTTGGTAGCGTAAACCGTAGCATGCGTTTATCATAATTAGTTTGACATTTCCTAATTTGCCATTTTTCTGGTTTGCATGTATTGTATTTTCTTAAGGTTACATGTAGTCCTGCCAGAGTTTCTAGAGAATTTTCTTTTTCCATTAAACCAGATTTATACTGGCGACATAGGTTATGGTTGTAGATGGAATTTACTGGGATAATGTTGTGCCGTATAAAAAGGTCACTGGTGTGTGAGAGGTACGGAACTTTATACATAAATCGAACCACACGATTTTGTAACACTGCGAGCGCGTTAATATTTGTGTTTGTGGTAGTACCCCAAACTAGCAATCCGTAATCAAGTATTGGTAAGAAAAGAGCATTGTAAAGAAGCATATTGATACTTCTAGGGTATTCAAAAGAGACGCGGCACGACCAAGGACGTTTAAAATTAGAAAATTAAGAACCTTCTTAGGCCCAACGTACCAATTATTTTGGACAGCTTACTAATTAGGTGGTTTACATGGTCATCCCATGTCATTTGTTCACTGAAATAGACGCCCAAGGTTTTTATTGATGGCACAACCTCAATTTCTGTGTTATTTAATCTTATTGGAGCTAGTTTAACAGTCCTCTTTCGCGTTCCGAACAAAACTGCCCTGGTTTTGCTAACGGTAATTTTTAAGTGGTTTTGAGTAGTACAGTATTCATTTTCGACAGCACTTCGTTACCCCTATTAACCAAATCCATTTGTGAATTTCGAGCAAAAATAAACTCGTGTCGTCTGCATACAAAATGAATTTGAATGTATCGTAATTCACCGAGATTTCAGTTATATAAAGTAAAAATAAAAGTTGCCCCCCGGGTGCTTCCTTGGGGAATACCACATATGACCGGTCTTTCATCTGATCTTTCTTCTGTGACAATGACAGACTGCGTTCTATGTTCCAAATTGGAGGAAATTAAAGAGTGGGCTATGCCTCTATAATGCCGTATGATTCCAACTTTTTTAAAAGAAAATGCTACGATTAACAAGGTCGAATGCCTTTGAAAAATCTAAGAATATGCCAAGTACCATTTCTTCGCATTCGAATTTCTGCAATGTGAATTCTTTTTGATAACAAGCTCCACCCGCTCACCAGCTCGCTCACTCACTCACTCACTCACTCACTCACTCACTCACTCACTCACTCACTCACTCACTCACTCACTCACTCACTCACTCACACACTCGCACGCACGCACGCACGCACGCACGCACGCACGTACGTACATACATACATACATACATACATACATACATACATACATACATACATACATACATACATACATACATACATACATAAGGTAAAAAGCTCTTTATTTGCACTCATGCCTGATTTTGCCTATACCAACTACCGGCACAATACAGGCAATACGCCAGAACCGACCGACGTTTGCCAGGTGTGGTTACCTTGTGCAAGGATAAGATGCCAAAGGAAAATAGAGGCAACAAGACACGACTAGAATCTGAAAGATGAAAAAGAAAAAGGCGGTCCACTGTTTTCATGTAACACGCAAATAATACGGAAAATCTCTCCCTCGAACCGCTTGCCCTAAAGCCGTACAAAAACGCCTTCAACACCTGTGACGAGGATAGTTCGACCCCTCTCGAACCCTACAAGGAGCTAGAGATGTAGGTGACTTAAGGGAGAAGAAGCTATTTTCTGAAGCCTTAGTTTGGAGCACTGCTCAGCGTCGTGAAGTAGAGAGGGAAGGGAATTGAAAGAGAGAAGATAGAGGAATGAAGATGCAACCGCAGCAGTGCCCGGTCCTCCGTAATTGGTGCGTGTGGTAGTGGCAATGAAAAGGAGAATAGGAAAAGGACAAACCCAGGCATATGGTGACTGGCATAAATTCGCAATGTGCATCCCTTTATTTAGGCGCAACAACGTCGGATTCAATGCACATGTTCCTACCAAGGTGAACTGAAAGTTTTACTTTAAGTACAATAATGTTTTTTTTTTAATTTTCTGCGTCACACTGGGAAGCGTTGCAATTGTTGGTCTAGTACAGTTGGACAGCGGCCGAGTTTATTATTAAGCTACTTTTGTAATTAGCTCTTCATTTCCATTCGATACCGGATACATCGAAAGCCCAGAAGTAGGTGAAGCGGGTCTACCGTGCCTATGTGATTTACCGACATATTCAATGGCAACGCAAAATCATATGGACTTGGATCAATTCGATTCACACCGCCTCAAACAGAAAACAAATCCTTATGGGACTTGGCGACTGCACGCGCTCGTACGGTACGTGCAAATGAAAAGCCACGTCAGCGAGCTAGGCCGGATAACAATTTACGTGCGTTATGTGCTGAGCAAAATCTAGAAATAAGCTAAAAAGCAAAAGAAGCATTCGCACTATCTCCTGTTTATGACAGTCACGCATTGGCCATTCAACCACTATGCGAGATGGTCCTAACTCGCAGTGCGATCACGGCTCCACACACGCCCGCTTCTTATATGTCGTACATGTATGTATAAGATGAGCGCGTTCATGCAGGACTAAGGGGAAAAAGGGGGGTAGCGCAGGGGCAAGCGTAGTCACTTAAAAGGAAAGTTGGGGACCTAACCGATCGAAACTGCTCGTTGGTCAGGCGCATACTGCCGAGCCGCCAATGCTCAAACCACTATAGCCAAAGCCGAATCATTGGCTGGCTGCACTGCCTTTCAGCTCACGCTTGAGGGACGCCGTCTGACTAACCACGTGATAGAGGGAGGAGGAAGTGGGCAGTAAGATCAAAAGGGCAGCACGAGCGGGCTTACATCAGGACGTCGGCAAAAAGCGAATGCCTCCATAGCGATGGAAAACCCTCGTAACCAGCTAACCTCTGCTCCAGCTTTCCCTAACAGCCTGATACGCACTCCCTACCCCTCCTTCCACTCTCTCCCTATTTCTCCCTTCCCATAAGCCATCCCGCTGATCATAAGCCTTTCGTTTCGTAACGTATGTTCTCACCACGTGCCGTGACCTGAGTGCACAGCAAGCCCCCCACAGTGGAGAGGACGCGTGAGATGGTCGCTCCTCTTCTCCTGTGGGAATTGCGGGGGCGGTCGTCAGTATACTTGGCAGGCCGATGTCGATGCATGTTGCCGTGACCAGTCTATTAGATAACTGCTAATACGCTTTCGTAAAGATGACGGTAGCTTATTTCTGTTGAAATGAAGGCCCTAGGTTAGCTGCAGCAAAAACTGGTCGTTCAGCCTGAGGGGGTGTAACTACAGGCGGCTGGAAAACAGTTTTTGTGACTGTACGACGGAGATGCACCCTCCAGACCTCGATGTTACGAAACTGAGCGCGTATAAGCCACTGATCCCATATTTAGTCCGTAGTTCAACTCCCACCCAGGGAGTTGAACTACGGATCCTTATAAAAAATGTCTCATGGCGTTTTCGCCGTTTCCATTACCGCTTTGGACAGTCGGACCCGGTTAGGTCTGCGTTGAAGTAACAAAAAATAAAGCACCTTAAATATCGGTTGTCGAACCCTTTAACTGTAAGAAAAGTGTTTCTTCCAGAATTGTGGTTCATACTATTAGTTATATACACCACTGCACGGAAGCGCAGTGCCATCATTATGCGGCGTAACTAAACAGCCGCTTTCACCTTCACTGTATTTCACCACATACTTTCGTACCGGACCGCTCCTTTTCGTTTGTGACGCGTGCTCTACCTTGTGCGCCACGTACAGAAGTGTATTTTCGTGAAAAGCTTTTTCGCCAGCCTGCGAGGATTTCGGTTTAGTTAAGCCTCACGACTGAGACCCGCCTACACTTAAGAGCTTCTCATTATCGGTCCTTGTGCGCTCTTTTAAGAAACTTGAAACAATTTCCGGAAGTGTGACCTGTAATGTTACAATACAAAATAGTAAACTAGAAGAGAAGCTCAGGGGAAGATGGATGCTTGAATCGATGAACAAATCGCAAGGTACGATTTAAAACAGGGAATGTCGCGGGAGCCAACGTTTCGACAAGCGGACTTGTCTTCGTCAGCGCGGCGTCACGTTGCCGCCCTGACGAAGACAAGTCCGCTTGTCGAAACGTTGGCTCCCGCGACATTCCCTGTTTTAAATCGTACCTTGCGATTTGTTCATCAATACAAAATAGTGTGACTCGGCCTTTCTCGTACCCCTCTGTCTGCTTATACATACATAGGGTTCAAATTTTCAGATGCGAAGCAGCTTATGGTCGGGGCTATGTCAATCCCTACCTCCATCCATCCGCCGTGTGGCGTGCACACCCGCACTGCGAATGCGCATCCTCCTCCCTCTCCTCTCCTTGTCTCATCTCTCCTCTCGGCATTCCTCCTCTCCTCTCCGAACGGCGCGCTTTGACTATGGAAACGCTCTATCTTCGATGAACGCTTTACCAGCTCGCAAGGAACGAGAACGCGCCCTCGCCTGCGAGAGACAACGCTGACGCAGGCACCGTCTGCTAGCGTCAAACCGATGCAAACGTGGTGTGCACCCCCCGTGCTGCTTCGCATCGCCTCATGTTCCCCTTAAGCGGGAGATGGTGTAATTTTTTTTTTTTTGACGTTAAATGCCTGAGCAGATAGCTTATAGTTTAACGAGTAAGGCACTCGACTGTTGACTGCTCGCTACATGGTTCAATACGGGCCCTTGAAGCGGTCTCTTCCTTTAGTGAGAGGTTTTCGGTAACGAGACCGGAGAGAAGATTTGCGGCTGAATACGTAAAGAAGCGCGATCGCCTTTATAATAGGCTTCGTATATTAAGCGCCAAGGGTCCTGAAATTTTAAAGTAAAAAACAAGGGGGGGAGGGGTTGACAGAAACAGAACAAGAACAGAAGACTTACAGGTGATTTTCTTTTTCTCTCTCTCATTTTTTTTTTTTTTTTTTTTTGCTGGCGGGCGCATACTTCTATATGCAGTAAATCCGCAGCGTGCCTTTTGCAATCTATACATTGATAGAAGGGCAAGAAGTACGCGTCGACCTTTGAGTCCTGCTGAATCAAAAATTCGGAGAAAAAGAACGGAGAAAAGCTGCAATTGAGCACGTAGTATCTGTCAACTCATATACCTTAAGTACTGTACTATTTAGCGGCAGATACATGGCGGCTTCTATGTTTTTCTCACTCTAAGTTCCACAGAAGGGTACGAAGAATCGCGAACAAGCGCAGCATGCATGCAGCCTCTTATGCCCACTGCACATAGGCCCTCGATCAGCTCCTAATTTTCTCATTTTTCTCGGAGATCTGGCGGTGCCCCTCGTTACTTGGGCCCAATCAAGTCGCCGAGGAGGAGTGGAATTCTGCCATGAAAGAGTTCCGAGCTTGTTCCACAACTCCAGGCTGTCCAGAGAGCCCACGATGCGGCGGTGAGGCTAGGCCTCCCTGTCCCCACGTCGGAGCGGCCCGCATGCAGTGCTGCTCTAAGGGCGGCACTTCTCAGGACCTAATTAAATGTTCTTTGTCTGTCTGTCTGTATGTCTGTCTGTCTGTCTCGGATATCATCATCATCACGACAACCACCACAGTCTGTCTCCTCCTCCTCCTCTGTGGGCGCTGCAGGACGAAGGCACTTCAGTATTATTTCCAGTTTAGGCTGTCTTGCGCACGCTGATTCTACGCGTGCCTGCAAATCTCCCCACTTCGTCATCCGGCCTATACCCCTCTTACACCCTCGGTTTTGCATAGTGTTCCGAATCTTTACTTAAAATTTTTGAGCATGCTGTTCATAATTTAACCGTTTCCTTTGTGCGCTGGTGAAATTTAATGGTGCACTGTAAATACATCTGTATGCACGTGGTATATCCGACATATTTTGTGTGTGAGATTGTTAAACATTTTCATTGTACCTGCCACTAGCCTTTGGCTATGGGCCCAACCCGTTTCGGTACTTCTCTGTGTTAACGTTTGCAAATAAAGAATTGAATTTCCCATCACTTGGTGCCAGTTGTGTCGCTCGAAAGCAATACTCTAGAATTCAACGCTAACCGCCTCACTCAAAACCAACTTCTGTATGTTCCTCTCGGTTCCTTCTTTCGTTTTTCTCTCTGTCTATTTATTTATCCAGCTCGAAGCTCGCGTTACACCGGTCTGTTCGTCGTCGCCTGCTAAACGAGCCGACCAGCCAAACCTTTTATTCATGCTGCACACCGACCCTTTTTATCGTGATCCGCACCCTTGTTCGCGGCTGGCGTGCCGAGCCGGTGGTTCGCCCATATCTATCGCTCTTGTATTTTTCTGGCCGCGAGCACGGCCGCGCGCTCGCCCAGAAAGCGGGATGAGGTTCATCGGTTTGCGCCGAACGTACGGACAGCACCCCTTCCCCGCCATCGACAGGCGGCAGTTGGCTGCGCGGCGCGTAGTAAAGGCATTAGCCTAATGGGGGCAAACTGCGCGGAACGCAAGACATGGGGATCGGTGACGAGATGGCCGACACAGCCGCCGACCACCAAAAATAAACGAACGTAGTGGAGGGAACAGTGAAGGAAAGAATAACGAGGGGCCCGGGCGCCGGACCGTGTTATGACATCGGCGAGACATCGGCGGCGCCCGGTGCGTACGAGGCGCGTTGCTGACTCATCGCGGGATGGAGCGTTTGTTTGCGTCGGCGGGACTTGGGCGACAGCATGTGTACGCGAGAGCCATTTATCACTGATGCACGCGAAAAAAAAAAAAAAACCTACGGAATAGAGTTGACACGAGTGTCTTGGCCGCCGCGGTGGTGTGGTGGTTGTGGTGCTCGGCTGCCGCCCAAAAAACGCGGGTTCGATCCCTGCCGCGGCGGTCGCATTTTCGTTGAAGGCGAAAATGCCAGAGGCCCGTGTACTGTGCGTTGTCAGTGCACGGTAAAGAACACCAGGTAGTAAAAAAAAAAAAAAATGTCCGGAGCCCTCAACTACAGCCTTTCTCTCATTTCCGTCTCTTTCAGTCCCTATACCCCGCGAACGCTTAGCCGTGCTCCAGAAATGGGCTGCGGAAATTAGCATTCTTTCCTTAAGCGAACCACAACCATCATCTTGTGAGTGAGTTCGCGAGCGAGCGGTAATGACAGCTTCTTGCGCACCAGTCGAAACTTCATATTCTCAACGATGTTGTTCGAACAGTGTCCCATATGTGGGGCCATGCGCCTTAGTTCACTTTTCTCCTTATACTCGTCGCACAAAGGGCGAGAAAGACGTCGGCGCAGTCCTTGGTTCAACGAAAGCAATAACACAACCGAGAATCGACATTAGTCTACTCTAACATATCTGCTTTAATAACAGTATAATAACTGATATTGCTTTACGCGACAAAACCCCGATATGATTACGAAGCCTCGGGAGTAATATTGACCACATGAGGTTCTTTAACGCGCAATTAAATCAAGTACAGGGTTGCCTCTTTTAGGGGCGAAGCTCCTTAAGCTGTGGGTCGGTTGTCACACGTATCGTGTAACCTACACCACTTACAATACCATGCAACGCCATGCAACGCCGGGAGGCTCCCGCTCGCCCTCGGCGCGTATCTTCACTGGATCTTCACTTGCAATGAAGTGCCGGTGGGAGAGTTCACTTGTGCGTAGTTGAACCATAAGGATTCGCAGCGTGCGCGTTAACTAAATTAATCCGGAACTCGGCACGATCTACGATGAACCTCCCGAGCTTCGCCCACTCATCATCATTCACTCCGTAGATATGCTGTGAATTTTTTTCTTCTTGTCTTCCCTTGTTTTGTTTTGTGTCTTTTTATTCTTTTCTTTTTGCATTTCGCCCCGTCAAAATGCGGCTGTATGCCGCGGCCAGGATTCAATATCACGACCTCACGCTTTGCAAGGCAGAACCTAGCTGCTAAGGCACCACCACGACACAGTACACAGCTCTTCAGCACACAGCCACAGCCCAGAGCCACAAACACACAGCCCTTCACGTCATTTTGACATAAAAGCTAGCGACACGTGTGCACAGCGAGGACGGCTACGTTCACGAAAATGCGGTATCGATGTCTTCCGTAAATGCCACGCAATAAACAAGTACACGTGCTCAAACAGCGGGGAATTCCTCTAGCCGAGCAGAGGAGCACTTAAGGCGTCATTACGGCCCACCGGCACGCCTTTGCCATCGCAAGCGGGGCAACGTGCGAAGCACAGCCTCGGGCCGAACTGCCATCCGTGTGGCGACGTTATATCCCCAGCCACGCGAACGGTACCGACCCCCCCCCCCCCCTCCCCTCCTTCCATAGCTGAATGCCGCCGGCTAAACCGAATATATGGGCAGTCGCCGCGTGAGAGGGAGGGCTGTTTCGTGTGGTCGTTATCGCGAAAAATGTAAAAAGTGGACGAAAAATTCTCCAGCATCCCATTCACTACTTCGAGATATATCGCCGGGCCTGACTGCCGGTTCGCACGCACGCCTTTCATTATAATTCGCCGCTCGGCTCTTAGAAAGGGAGATCCCATACACTGCCTCTGTGGGCTGCAAGCGCCTTGCGTTCTCCGGGTTTTGGGATTTTACACTGCTGTACTTTCGAAAGGAGTCCTTTTTGTTAGCAGTCTGTCGTCGCACCTTATACTAAGAGATCTAACTTTTATTTTTTGTGAGGAACCCAGCTAGGTATAGGCTGCTTGCTAGTATAATGCACCGCTGGTTATAGAAACTACTTAGAACGCAGGTTCCAATAGGATGGCATCGCTAGTTGATATACATTATATGCTATAGTAGCCAAGTCGTCAAGGTCACGTTAATATATATGAGTACGCTAAGTGAGTGAGTGAGTGAGTGAGTGAGTGAGTGAGTGAGTGAGTGAGTGAGTGAGTGAGTGAGTGAGTGAGTGAGTGAGTGAGTGAGTGAGTGAGTGAGTGAGTGATCTGTGCCCTGACACTAGGTCGCTTGAGAGACGATGTCCTTCATATCGGCGGTGTGCCATCTTGATTTTTTTGAGCTTTCATTAAACCATGTCGCGTTGCAACCACGGGCTGACATTTGTCTTGCACAAGGTACACTGATAGTGAGGTTCGCGGTTGGCGCGGCGGACAAAACGCTTAAGTGTACAGTCGCGTTCCAGTAAGACTTCGAAGATGCGAGACGCGACTCTTCTCGACGCTGAGTTGAATGTTCGCGTTGGACGTAAATGTATTCTATAAAAGCCACAGTGCTGAATTGGTTGAATTTATGTAAGGTGGATTTTATCGCTAAAGTAAATAGACTGCCGTCTACTGCTGACACGAATTTTAGACATTTCTGTATTGTCGCTTTAAACAAAAGCACTTGTGTCGATGACGCCAAAATGAGTATTGCGGTTCCTCGGAACGCAATGAATGAAGTTTTATTAAGGCTGTCCTTTAAAAAAAACCCCTTTCGGTTTCGATTTAGAGGGAGTGGTTTCACAGTGACTTGGAAACAAAGTCGGTGTAAGTCACGTGGGGACAGTAAGTCGTGACAGAGCCCCAGCAACTCTGCCGGCTGTGGTCAGTTTGCACGTGGTGGACACAAACAACGATGACAATTCATTAGCCAACGATGACTTCATCCCCGTCCAGGTACTCCGACAGCGATTTCGGCAATTCTTTTGTGTCTGTGCTCACACGTCATGGCATTCTCCATTGCGATGGGGCTGGCTTGCAGCTGGGCGACGAAAACATTAAAATCAAATTAATATACTTTACACGTGTTTCCTGGCTCCGGTGTGTGAAGAGCGTCAACAACGCTGGCCAAGAAATGTGTCCATTTTGCGCCACCTCGGAGTCGTGTCAGCACTTCCTTAAGGTTGCTTACCAGGCGAAGACTAACCGGCCTTCTCGGGACACATTGTTCTAAAAATGCGCTAATTGCTGTATTGCAATGAATGAAGCCATCACCAGTGATGAGACGAGCTGACAACATACACATCTCGGCGCGTTACATGTCATAGAGCTTGGCAACTTAGTCGTCTTGAGGAGAAGACTCGCTCGAGATGAAGAAGGCAGGGTCAACCACAGCGCTTAGGACATCACACTACAATGCACCCTGGAAAATGAAGGATGCAAGATTCGCGTGGGAACATTGCCCCGTGCGACTAGAGGGTACGTGAGGCGGGATGATACCAGGAGGATGCGCAGTATACCAAGAGGATAAGAAAAAGCCCGAAGCAAAGAGTGAGCCTAATTAAAAGAACCAGTATCGCCTTAGGATTGTGTATATGTGACTGCTTACAGGTGACATATGTAACAACGATAATTATGCATATATCCTTTCACTCACAATGTACTGTGCGCCCCTGGACATTAGAGTACGCTTACCGACGCTCAACAAGAGTTATAAGGAAAGCGACCTCGCTACACGTAGAGGAAGGCGCATTTCATGATGGTTCCATGCTGTCGTAGAAGCCGGCGGGAACCTGCTAAAATCTTGGGTTTTGCGTCCCAAAACCACAATATGATTATGAGAAACGCCGTAGTGGACAGCTCCGGAAATTTCGACCACCTGCGGTTCTTTAACCTACACTGACATCGTCAGAGTACACGGGTCTCCAGCACTTCGCCTCCATCGAAATGTGACCGCCACGGCCGGGATATAACTCCGTGACCTTCAGTTCAGCCGCCAGGTGCCATAGCCACTAAGCCACCTAGGCGGGTGCGGCGGGAACATAAGCCGCAACGTAGCCTCGTCTAGTACGCGGGAGAAAATCTACCGAGTTGACCGGCCTATAAATCAGGCGAGATCCTGCAGCCTGCACGGTGAACTCAGGCGAGCATCAAAACGTATTAGTAGCACAATAAATCACTGTATAATCACCAGGTCCACAGTCGAGCGTCTATCGCAACACGGCGAACCTGGTAGGTAGCAATTAGCGAGTATCGCTACCGGTTGGACATCGTGTGGCCCGGGTTGACCACAAAAACACCGACGTGTTGGTGGTCGGGCGTGAACCATTCACTAGAATACAGAGCCACAGTGGAAGAGGAGGAGGGTACGGCTCAGTGCGGCTCGGACAGTGGCCTGGCTCGGGGATGAGGAAGAGGTTGAGGTCGAGACCAGGCGCTATACAGCTGAGCAGGTTTCATGGTGTTCGATTTGGCCTAGGAGCTCGCGTAGTCTTCGTGCGCGTAGGGTGCTGCAGCGCGTGCGCCTCCGACTGCGAAACGTACTAACTGCCTCCAAACAGCAGTGCGAGCCTGAAACATTACCCAGATTTGCGCGAACCTAACCTGCCAGATTTGGCAGGGGCGCACGGGTTTCGGGGACGCTAGCAGCAGTCAACAGGCGCGGGCGTGGCGTGGATGTCCGTTCTTGCGCGCCCATAGGCTACTGCGAGAAACTGCTAACTCGCCGAGTTGAGAATTGTACTGACTAATCGCCTATTCAATATGTTCTGTCGTTAGACGGATCGGTCGTTTCGCGCAATGTTTGATTTTCAAGTAGCTTTTTTTTTTTAATTCTTTGGCTGTTGCTTAGCCCCTTTGTATCCGCTAACGCTCGTACATCTGGACACACCCACAGACTAAACATTATTCCTTCCAGGACACATAATGATTGTTTTAAATTTTCGTTTTTGAAATTTGGAACAACTTGGACGGTGCGCTTCGTGAATGAACTTATGAAGAGTTTGTTGAGCAACTACCTGTCCATATCACCTTTCAATCTGTTTTGTACAGTGTTAGCTTTTTTTTTTTCTTTATTTGCGCCAACATCCGTACCCACACCTGATGAATGACTTTGTTGAGTATCAACTTAATGAGCAAACAGACAAGTTGTTTCTGACAAATAAATAACGAGCCCTTGACCCCTTCCCTTTCGTTTGTTGAGTATAGTTACGTAGGCATATCACGTTTTAATCTGTTTGTACAATCGTAGCGTATTTTTTCTGTTGTTGTTGTTGCTGTTGTTGTTCTTTGTACTAAAACATGTACCCACTCCTGCTATGTCTCGAAATCGAGACAGATATATTTGTAAATCAAATAAAGTAAATAGAATAAAACGACAGCGGCCTGAAGACATCTGCAGCGGACGGCTGCATCGGCCTCTAGCCCTTAAGCCTAATTCTCTAATCTCCACCCAACGAGAGTATGCCTCACCTGGACGAATAGAAGACATTTAAGAATGACCACCGTACAAGCCGGTGCAGTGTCGGACGCAGTGATCTAGCGGTTGTGGTATTTAACAATGATCCGAAGCAGGCGGGTTTGATCCAGGCGCTTGGCGGTCGCATATTCGAGGGTGGCGGAAATGCTAGAGGCCGATGTAAGGAGCAATGTCACTGGACATTAAGAAACACCAGGTGATCAAAATTTTCAGAGCCCGCACAACGGCGTGTCTCACAATCATATCGTTGTTTTGGCACGGTAAAGATAAAGCCACATCATTGATCTAAGCTTCGGCCGTGAGGCTCATGGAGCGTTTTCAAGACGCGGACGGACGGTTTTCCACAGGCCTCATCTTGACAACCAAGACAAGCTGCCTTTTCTTTTTTTCCGCACCAGTGGGAGGAAACCAGCTTGCTATCTTTGTTTGGTTTAACAAGCCCCGCCGCGGTGGTCTAGTGGCCATGGCACTCGAAAGCTTATCCGAAGGTTGCGGCATCGAATCCCGGCCGCGGTGGCTGCACTTCGACGCAAGCGAAATGTTGATACCCGTGTAATGTGGGATATCAGTGCACGTTAAGGACCCCATCTCGTAATTTCCGGAGCCTTCCACTGCGGCGTCTCTCACAATCATATCGTCGTCTTCGGACGCGTATCTCCAGAAATCAATCACGTTTCATTCAATAAAAAACGTCCCCAAATACTTAGAACGCGTTTATTACCATCGTACGTCACAGCATCATTGATTAAAGTGGGTGCTATTGAGTCCTCTTCATGCTAAATCAATCCAAGTACACTAGAGGTTCATGCTTATGCGTGCGTTATTTCTTAAGCAACGACGTTGTTTGTTAAGCGATACTCCCGGACCCGAGCCTCAGGGTTCAAGTGCAGGCCATCAAAAGGGCCGTTGATTGGCTGCAAGGGATTGCCTATAGTAGGCGTCCATAACTAAACCAAATGGAAGAAATGAAGACTGTTTCCTGCTACTCACAATTAGAGAAGCTTAGAATCGCAGGGCACTTAGGCTTGCATCACTACGGTATGACCGCTCCTCCTGACGCAACGCAGCATACGCTGCAGCGTACTTCCACAGAAGAAAGGCATAGCTCACTCGTCCCCCTGCCCTTCTTCCCAGTGGACTCGTTTCAATCAGTGCCAGTAGCTATTTGCAGTGTCATTTCCTCGAAGCCGCCCTCGTTCCGGATCCACCGCAGGTTATAGAAACTACTTAGAACGCAGGTTCCAATAGGATGGCATCGCTAGCTGATATTACATTATATGCTGTAGTAGCCAAGTCGTCAAGGTCACGTTAATATATATGAGTACGCTAAGTGAGTGAGTGAGTGAGTGAGTGAGTGAGTGAGTGAGTGAGTGAGTGAGTGAGTGAGTGAGTGAGTGAGTGATCTGACATTAGGTCGCTTGAGAGACGATGTCCTTCATATCGGTGGTGTGCCATCTTGATTTTTTGGAGCTTTCATTAAACCATGTCGCGTTGCAACCACGGGCTGACATTTGTCTTGCACAAGGTACACTGATAGTGAGGTTCGCGGTTGGCGTGGCGGACAAAACGCTTAAGTGTACAGTCGCGTTCCAGTAAGACTTCGAAGATGCGAGACGCGACTCTTCTCGACGCTGAGTTGAATGTTCGCGTTGGACGTAAATGTTCTCTATAAAAGCCACAGTGCTGAATTGGTTGAATTTATGTAAGGTGGATTTTATCGCTAAAGTAAATAGACTGCCGTCTACTGCTGACACGAATTTTAGACATTTCTGTATTGTCGCTTTAAATAAAAGCACTTGTGTCGATGACGCCAAAATGAGTATTGCGGTTCCTCGGAACGCAATGAATGAAGTTTTATTACGGCTGTCTTTAAAAAAAGCCCTTTCGGTTTCAATTTGGAGGGAGTGGTTTCACGGTGACTTGGCAACAAAGTCGGTGTAAGTCACGTGGGGACAGTAAGTCGTGACAGAGCCCCAGCAACTCTTTCGGCTGTTGTCAGTTGCACGTGGTGGACACAAACAACGATGACAATTCATTAGCCAACGATGACTTCATCCCCGTCCAGGGACTCCGACAGCGATTTCGGCGATTCTTTGGTGTCTGTGCTCACACGTCATGGCATTCTCCATTGCGATGGGGCTGGCTTGCAGCTGGGCGACGAAAACTTTAAAATCAAATTAATATACTTTACACGTGTTTCCTGGCTCCGGTGTGTGAAGAGCGTCAACAACGCTGGCCAAGAAATGTGTCCATCTTGCGCCACCTCGGAGTCGTGTCAGCACTTCCTTAAGGTTGCTTACCAGGCGAAGACTAACCGGCCTTCTCGGGACACATTGTTCTAAAAATGCGCTAATTGCTGTATTGCAATGAATGAAGCCATCACCAGTGATGAGACGAGCTGACGACATACACATCTCGGCGCGTTACATGTCATAGAGCTTGGCAACTTAGTCGTCTTGAGGAAAAGACTCGCGCGAGATGAAGAAGGCAGGGTCAACCACAGTGCTTAGGATATCACAGTACAATGCACACGCGAATATGAAGAATGCAAGATTCGTTGAGAATATTGCCCCGTACCACTATAGGGTACGTGAGGCCGGGATGATGCCAGGAGGATGTACAGTATAACAAGAGGATGAGAAGAAAAAGCCCGAAGCAAAGAGTGAGCCCAATTAAAAGAATCAGGACCGCCTTAGGATTGTGTATATGTGACTGCTTACAGGTGACCTATGTAACAACAATAATTATGCGTATATCCTCTTACTCACAATATATTGTGCGCTCCTGGACATTAGAGTACGCTTACCGACGCTCAACGAGAGTTATAAGGAAATCGACCTCGCTACACGTAGAGGAAGGCACATTTCATGATGGTTCCATGCTGTCGTAGGGGCCGGCGGGAACCAACTAAAATCTTGGGTTTTGCATCCTAAAACCACAATATGATTATGAGAGACGCCGTAGTGGACAGCTCCGGAAATTCTGCGGTTCTTTAACGTGCACTGACATCGTCACAGTACACGGGTCTCCAGCACTTCGCCTCCATCGAAATGTGACCGCCACGGCCGGGATACAACTCCGTGACCTTCAGTCAGCCGCCAGGTGCCATAGCCACTAAGCCACCTAGGCGGGTGCGGCGGGAACATAAGCCGCAACGTAGCCTCGTCTAGTACGCGGGAGAAAATCTACAGAGTTGACCGGCCTATAAATCAGGCGAGATCCTGCAGCCTGCACGGTGAACTCAGGCGAGTATCAAAACGTATTAGTAGCACCTGAAGTCATTGTATAATCACCAGGAGCGCAGTCGAGCGTCTATCGCAACACGGCGAACCTGGTAGGTAGCAATTAGCGAGTATCGCTACCGGTTGGACATCGTGTGGCCCGGGTTGACCACAAAAACACCGACGTGTTGGTGGTCGGGCGTGAACCATGCACTAGAATACAGAGCCACAGTGGAAGAGGAGGAGGGTACGGCTCAGTGCGGCTCGGACAGTGGCCTGGCTCTGGGATGAGGAAGAGGTTGAGGTCGAGACCAGGCGCTATACAGCTGAGCAGGTTTCACGGTGTTCGATTTGGCCTAGGAGCTCGCGTAGTCTTCGTGCGCGTAGGGTGCTGCAGCGCGTGCGCCTCCGACTGCGAAACGTACTAACTGCCTCCAAACAGCAGTGCGAGCCTGAAACATTACCCAGATTTGCGCGAACCTGACCTGCCAGATTTGGCAGGGGCGCACGGGTTTCGGGGACGCTAGTAGCAGTCAACAGGCGCGGGCGTGGCGTGGATGTCCGTTCTTGCGCGCCCATAGGCTACTGCGAGAAACTGCTAACTCGCCGAGTTGAGAATTGTACTGACTAATCGTCTATTCAACATGTTCTGTCGTTAGACGGGTCGGTCTTCTCGCGCAATGTTTGTTTTTCAAGTAGCTTTTCTTTATTGCTTTGTTGGCAGCTTAGCTCTTTTTATCCGCTAATGCTCGTAGACACGCACAATTACTGCTTTAAGTTTTCGTGTTTTTTTTCCACGCACAGTTGAAATTTGGAACAACTTGGACGGAGCCATAATGCATCATGCATTAACTTATAAAGAGTTTATTGAGCAACTACCTAACCATATCACCTTTTAATATGTTTTGTATAAGCGTTTTTCTTTATCTTTCTTTGCACCAACATCTGTACCCACGCCTGATTGATGAATGAATTTTTTTGAGCAGTTACGTAGGCATATCACATCTAAATCTGTTTGCAGAATTTAAGAGTTTTTTTTTTCGTTTTTGTTGTTGATGCTGTTTGTACTAAAACATGTACTCACTCTTGCTACGTCCCGAAATCGAGACAGCAGTATTTGTAAATGATATAAATAAATAAAGTAAAAACACAGCGGCGTGAAGGCATCTGCAACGAACGGCTGGATGCAATGGCGCTGTCAATAAGGGGCATCGACCTCTAGCCCGTAAGCCTAATGCTCTAATCTCCACGCAACGAGAGCGTGCCTCATCTGAACGAATAGAAGACATTTAAGAATGACCAGCGTGCAAGCCAGGGCAGTGTCCGTCGGAGTGGTCTAGTGGTTGTAGGGCTTGAACACTGATCTGAAGCAGGCGGGTTCGATCCCGGCGCTTGAGCGATCGCATTTTCGAAGGAGGTTGAAATGTTAGAGGCCGATGTGATTGGTGCGATGTCAGTGCACGTTAAAGAACCACAGGTGGTCAAAATTTTCGGAGCCTATACCAACGGCGTGTTTCATAACCATATCGTTGTTTCAGCACGGTAAAGGTAAAACCACACAATTTGTTCAAGCTAGAGCAGTGAGTATCATGGAGCGCTTTCAAGGCGCGCACGGACAGTTTTCCGCAGGTCTCATTTTGACAACCAATTCAAGCTACCTTCTTTTTCCGCACCAGTGGGAGGCAACCAGCTTGCTTTCTTTGTTTGGCTTAATAGCCCCGCCGGGGTGGTGTAGCGGCTATGGCACTCGGAAACTGATCCGAAGGTTGCGGCATCGAATTCCAGCTGCGGCGGTTGCATTTCGAAGGTGGCGATATGTTGACGCCCGTGTACTGTGCGATGTCAGCGCACGTTAAAGACCCCAGGCGGTCTAAATTTCCGGAACCCTCCACTATACGACGCCTCCCATAATCATATCGTAGTCTTGGGACGTAAAGCCCCGGAAATCAATCATGCTTCGTTTAATAACGTCGTCAAATACTCAAAACGCGTTTATTACCCTCTTACGTCACAGCATAATTGGTTGAAATGGATGTCCTCGGCTTCTGTTCATGCTACATCACGCCAAATACATTAGATGTTCCTGCACATGCGTGCGTTATTTCTCAAGCAACGACCTATACGGATACTTTAGGTGATCGTACATATTTCAAGGTGCAGACTCGAATTGCTACTCAAGAGCACGGGATACCAGGTGCGGCATTTGGGCGTTTTAGCAGTGGAGGATTGCCTTACGGTAAGACACGCTAGTGTTCTGTTTTAGCCGTGGTAGTTTACCACGCTTTTGTTAGGGTGATACCGGGCTGTCGTCGTCGGTACGTGGCTATATCAGTCACTAACATCTGTGTCATTGTACCTCTGTGCGTAATCGTTAATCTACAGCTAAAACACCCTAATGTCGTTCTCTCGTGTCGGAACATTGCTATCCTAGTCTGAAATAGACACCTTCGGTCTTTGATGACGTCACCTTACGTATGGGGCTACTAGTGCAGCTATGGCCGACTGATATGGCCACGTGCCGACCACGACGGCACGGTATTTACTGTACCGAAAGTACAGTAAACCACCACTGCTAAAATGCTCTACTATCTACAGCTACGCACAACACACGAATCAACGCTGGGCCTCTCGGTGATAGCATCTGTATGATGCGCAAAGGTGAACTCCCAGACATAAAAGCAGAATTTCCTCTGGGAGGTGCCTATTCGATGCCTCAAAATATGCTATCCAACCAAATGCTGTATACTGGTCGTACGACGCAATTAGAGGTGCTAACGCACTGCACAACAAAGTCGGACTGGACATCGCACTGACTACCAACATGTGTGCTTATTTTTGCAGGTGCAAATATGAACGCTTGCAGAAGAGGGGAATAACAGAAGGAAAGGAGGGAGGATTAGTTACTATACGCCGTCCTTAAGTGTCTCCGCCCTTGGCGCTGCTTACTAATTACAAGATCCAAAGGAGGAAAAAAATGCTTTGAACCTTGGAACCAATACTGCTGGGCCCGACCCTGAAGGCTCAAGTGCGGGCTTATGAGAAGTGCCGTTGATTGTTTGCAGGGGATTGCCTAGTAGCCGTGCATAACTATACCAAATGGAAGAAATGAAGACTGTTTCCTGCTACTCACAATTATAGAAGCTTAGAATCGCGGGGCACTTAGGCTTGCATCACTGCGGTATGACTGCTCCTCCTGACGCAATGCAACAAACGCTCCAATGTACTTACACAGCAGAAAGATAGCTCACTCCCCCCCCCCCCCTTTCCCTTCTTTCCCAGTGGACTCGTTTTAATCAGTGCCAGTAGCTATTTGCAGTGTCATTTCCTCGAAGCCGCTCTCGTTCCGGTTCCAAAATCGCGAAGCCATCTTGAAGCCGAGACACGGAAGCCACTTGATACGACCTAACCGACTGCGCTTTAGGCAAGGGTCCAAGAGCTAGAATAGTTGCGCGATATCTGCGATCTTAGCTTGCACGGCGCTTTAACAATACCGGCCAACCGGCCGCTCTGACTCGCCTTTATGGGTTTAAGCAGGATCAGAAAGAATGACACTATGTAAGGGGTTGAGAGAGAGAAAGATTGCAGTTAAGGAAGTGAAAAAAAAATGGTGAAGAGTGCACGGTAACTGTCTGTCAGTGAGGGCACCTCAACCGAAGGTTTGAGAGATAGGGTTGAGAGAAAGGTTGAGAGAATAGGCGGGCTCTCTGGTCGATGGGCCTTATGAGTGCGTATGTGTGAATGAAATCTGCCGAACAGCCGTGTGACATACAATGACTTGGCACATAAGAGCCGAATGTGCCTTTTAACGAGCGAAACTAACGCACGCTATTTGTTTGTTTTCTTCTGTTCTTATTGTAGCGGCTTCCTCTTCTCCTCCCCCGCCCCGCCACGGTGGTCTTGTGGTTATGGCACTCGACTGCAGATCCGAAGGTCGCGGGATCGAATTCCGGCTGCGGCGGCTGCATTTCGATGGAGGCGAAATGTTCCTCCCGTAACATTTCTTTCCTCTTCACATCTATGAGCGTTCTATTTTCAAGAAAACATAACCATCCCGCATCTCGTTATCTCTCGCACAAGCTAATGTAATTACTGATCATAATAAGCAGCATTCGATTAGCGGAACCAGAATCCCTCGGCCTAACGTGGTTCGAGCCTGCATCTTCGTATCGACGCATGCGTCGCGCCAGAGTTCGTCTATGTCGGCCCCTCTTCATGCGAATCATGACGGCTGGCCTGTAACCCGGAGTCCCCCGCAATCAGTGACGCAGTCCAGAGATTGAGGATCTTGCAAGCAGAGAAGACGAGAGCGTTCCGACAACCCCTCCCCACGGATACATTGATTTCGCCCCCACGGCGTTCGCCACAGGGTCTTCAAGCCCCGACGCAAAGCCCCGGCAATTTTGGGGTCCCGCGACGCTTGATTGCTCGACGCAGCGCCGGCTTTGGCCTTCGAGGCATCGTGCGTTTATTGCCATCGATCCTTGCTCCATTGATTGCGGCGCAGAATATGCTAGCAGTCTGTCGGGCGTAGCGTCCCGCGCGCCCCGCAAATATTGCTACAGCGCGCGCGCTGTTTGAACACCGCAGCCCTCAAGAACGGACTTACCTATATAGGCTGCACCCGCAGTGTTTACTCTCTCTCTCTCGCTCCCTTTGCAGGGCAGGAACTGAGGCCAGAGAGGTTAATTGAGCTTTGTTTACCTGACGCGTAGATAGAAGGTTGCGTAAGTACGTCATGGAAAGTGCGACGAAGTTCCAACGGCTACTAAAGTACAGTCTTTTGCGCTCTGCCTGAACTTATTTGGTATGACACTTGGTAAAGCTGTACTTTCAAGTCAAGTCAAGTTTATTAAATACTTCAGTTGTAATTCATGGTTAGCATATTACAGAAGGAGGTCCCAAAGTTTCAGAGAAACTGACAGGGGGACCTCCTGTGGCTACATAAATGGGGTAGTTACAAAAAATGCAGCAAAAGCATATGGACGCGTGAGCAATAAAGAACAAACTCGACTAACGATATCAGCAGATCAATAGATAATAAAAAGGCAATACTAACCATCGAAAAAAAAAAGAAAATGCCATGAAAATAATCAAAAGCAAGTCCCAGAACAAGAAAAACAGAGGAAGAACAGCTCTGTACGACAAACGCAACTCGTTTCATTATCAGACGTATCAATTATACAAAGCAAAAGTTAAATAGAAAAATAGCTCGCAAATGTTGATAGCTTTTAACAGTTAATTACACAATTGAGATGAGTTGATCAATCTCTGCATGAAAGAAAATCTAAAGAGCGAAAGAAAAACATGGAAAGCACAAACACATTACCCTTGTAATGCATGTGCCCAGAATGTCCACGCAATTGCGTGGATTCGCGATCACAATATTGTGTAAAGCGCATGTTGTACGCAAGAACCGTGTGCTATATATTTGCAAATGGGGAAAACGGCTCCACTTGTAAAGACGACGGTAGGCTGAAGGTCGCTGGTGAGAGCAGGTGGAAGTACGGAGCAGGAGTAGAAACACACTGAATCACGCTAGCCAGGTCGCTTGCAACGGAGGCATAGCTACTTGGACATGATTGTCCCATTGACGCAACACCTACGTCACCGAAATGCACTATCCCCGTTCCGCCCTCTTATGACGCGGTATCCTGCTGTCTAACACGACCTTTATCAGCGAAATTTGGCCCTCTAATCATGGCAATGCTTCCGAGCACAGCGTAGAAGGGTATCCGTTTGGAGTACGAGCGTACTAGCCTAATATTGGTACTCTTTCCCCAGCTTCCCTCTTCGTGCGGTGGCTCAGGGTATGGACGGAAAAGTAAGTGAAACGCACTTTCTACTTGCTACCACGAACATTAAAAAAAAAAGAAAAAAAAACGAGAATGTATACAGTCAACTTCACTGTAGAGTCTCCCGTTCGGGAAATTCATACCGGTATCTGAAAGACATTGTTACAGGAATTCACAGGGTTAGGTACGGCAAGCTTGGTTGAGCTAACAAGCTCTCATAAGTATAACGATCGCTTCTTTGGTTCGTCCCGTCAAAATAGTGAACGCCGTCAGTGTAAGCTAGGTTTTGCTGCGTGCTTTCTCATTCTTCTCTTTCAGTCTTACTTGATTCTTCCTGCCATCTTGTCATGGGACATTATTCTTAGTTTTGGTGCCCCGATACTTGGCTTCAGCCACGGGGACATCGGTGCAGTGTGCAGTTTCGGTGAGACATCAAAACGGATACGTTTGTAAGGATTTACATTATACAGTTCCTAAGGTTACGATAAAGGTTATGTTAGAAAAAAGAACGATCCGTTTTGATAATACAAAGTTCACAACTAGGGCACGTAGTTTTTCTTTCCCTAATTACGTTTTACATTTTTTCATCATGCAAAATATCAATTAAATGCTAAGATTCTGATGTCTTGGGCAATCCCCCGATGTGGGTATGCACTGTATACGAAGAATCGTCATCATCATCATAATCATCATAATCAAAGCGCGCTGGTGTCGACTGTTCTCTACTATTTCGTTAAGTGCCTTACCGAAAAAGTGCCTTTTTATATGTAGCCGAATACATAGTTCGAATAACTGCTGCAGACACATTACTAAACACTGCATTTCCTTGAAATTGATTCCTTAGCTTTTACTGCAGCTGTTACTCGCTGCTGGTTCTTCGGAGGAAAAAGAGTATACGATGAAATGGGCAACGCGGTACAACAGCAGAAACAGGCGTGTTATCTGAGAAGAAGTCAAGAAGTGTTGAAGCACAGAGCCCTTCCTTTTTTTTTTTTTTCTTGCCTATGGTAGCTTCACAGGACTCGAGAGTCACGTCGCAGGCGCGTGCTACCGCTGACGGTAGCACCTGCATGCAAAACGTTGAGTCCACACGGGTCGAAAGAGCCCGGCTGCGGAGTCGCATCGGGAGCGCAGTTGAGCCGCGATTCCTCCGTCGTCATGGCAACCTGCCACGGGCGGGGAATCCAGAGCACTCGTACCAGGCCGCTGCAGCGAAATGCAAACACCCCACCGACGAAAAGTGTTTCCTTGGTTTTACTTCTCCCGTCGTACGCAAGTTCCCACCAAGACGTCGTTCTTGCGTGTGTTTATTGTTGTGGAAGACGTAGAGGTCCTGCTTAATATATCTTCTTTTTCTTTTAATTTTCCTATTCCACTCGAGCAAGCGAAGGTAAACGCAAACTTGAGGGTTTTTTTTTCTTTGTTTGTTCCGCATTTCACTTATTTCTTAGATATCTTCATACTCTTCTGCCACGACTGCAATACTGTCTTGAAAACTATCCCTTTTCCTCTTTTTTCGCTGAAACATCGTGCACGATAATCGTTCAGCACAAAAGTTTCATATCTGCATAGTACAGCTTGCGTCTGGCAGGGAGCGGACGCTCAAGTACTGCTGTGTTTCGCGCTATGTACTCGCAACACGAACTAAAATATAAGCAGCTAGCCAAATATAATTATTTCAGCAGGCGCCTCTTTTCTCTATATAGAATATAACACATCGCCTCCGATTTTGTGTTGCTCGAATTAATCTCGAGCAAATGCAAACTCGAATCCATCGGAAATGACAGCCCCAATAAGTCCACCAGTATCTGAACAAAATGACGTCACTGAATGTCCACATATAAATTGAGGACATTGTGGTGAAATCTAGCATGTTACAAATCTGACACAGTGATCATGTGCCTCGACAGAGCAGGCTTGGTGGATGAGTCTTCATTAACAGCTTAGCTTGGTGAAGGTTGCCTGAGACTAGCTATAGCTTTCGTGATGCTGCATCGTATTAGCGAAAGAGGCTTTACGTTACTAATTGACACCTCCACGAGGCATTGCCACGTGGCTACATGAGAAAAATGGTGTCACTAACGATCTGTGTGATATAAGAGCATTAATCTCAATATCGAAGCGAAAAAGTTAAATAGCAAAACAAAAAGAAAAAGAAAGAAGCAGAAGGAGAAAGAAAAGAACGAAAATCTCTGTGAACTCACTAATTACATTTCCCGACGTGGACATCCTCCCCGCGATTAAAAAACGCAAAATAAATTAGAAGCGGATATTACAAAGAGAAATGACGCAACGCGCGGGCGTTTAGATCAATATCTTCCTTGAGCGCCCGTGAATATCATCAATATCAGGCTGAAGTTTAGGTTATTCATTGTCAATGGCTCAAATTACTGATTACTTTCCCAGAACTTCAGGTAAGAGTGCAGTGTGCCATCCTCCTGGGTTTCGAAAGTCCCTCTCTCTCTCTCTCTCTCTCTCTCTCTCTCTATATATATATATATATATATATATATATATATATATATATATATATATATTATTGCTACGGTAACACCGTAACACCGTATTGCTCACCGTAACAATATATATATATATATATATATATATATATATATATATATATATATATATATATATTGCTACGGTAACACCGTAACACCGTATTTCTCACCGTAACAATATATATATATATATATATATATATATATATAATCAAAGGGTCACGTTGAAAAAACATAACATTTATTACGACGTTTCGGCCGCGAGACCGGCCTTTCTCAAGCTTCTACTACAAATGGTACGCACAGAGTCTACATGACAGTAACGGGGAAAAGAAAGGGAGGGAGCATGGCTGAAGTTGAAAGGGGGAAAAAGACGAAAGGAAGAAACTCAATAACTTTGAATTCGATGGCAAACACTTTGTCCAGGTTAGTGGCACATCAATGGGTACGAAAATCGGCCCCAACTATGCAAACATCTTCATGGGCGTACTAGAATCCGAATTTCTTGAGAGCTGCGAACTAAAGCCCCTCCTCTACAAAAGGTTCATCGATGATGTGTTCCTAATTTGGCCTCACGAGGAAGCTGAACTGTTGAAATTCATATCAAATTATAACAACGTCCATAAAAGTATCTCATTTTCCTCTACATATTCGGCTTCGGAAGTAAATTTCCTAGACACGACAATTACCTTTACTAACAACAAGCTTTTAACAACTGTCTACAAGAAACCGACCGATAGGCACCACTACTTGCACTTCCACAGCAGCCACGCAAAACACTGCAAGACCTCCATTCCATATAGTCAGGCCCTGCGCTTTAAAAGAATATGCTCTAAAGAAGAGGATTTCGCATCCAACTGCGAGCAAGTCCGAGTGGACCTGAAGCGCCAAAGCTATCCTTCGTCGGTCGTTGAGGATGCCATAAGAAAAGCCGGGCAACAAGAGCGCGGTGACCTCATTCGAAGAACCACTCATGTCAAACAAAACGCACATGTCAATCTCATACTAACTTATTCATCCCCTGCACTTAACATTAACTCCATTTTGCGGAGACATCACAACATCCTATTACAGAGCGAGAAAATGCGCCAACTCGTTCCAGAACCGCCTCGTGTAGCCTACAGGCGTGCAGCAAATATACGGGACAGAGTAACATCATCCACAACGACACGCGAAAATAACAAAGGTTGCGCACCCTGTCACAAACCGAGGTGCATGGTCTGCCGTGTGATTAACACAACTGACGTGGCGCAAAGCAGCGCATCTTCCTTTCGCTATAAAATTCAGGGTGAACTCAATTGTGACACACGCAACGTCGTCTACCTTTTAGAATGCACAGTCTGTCGCGTACAATACATTGGACAAACGGAAACTTCCTTCAGAGTTCGTTTTAATAACCATAGGGCCCACGTAAAATCACTGCCGCAACTTCCAATTTCAGAACACGCAAATATCATTGGACACCAATTCGACAAATTCAGAGTCACAATCCTGCGATCCGGCTTCCAGACCCATTACGACAGGGAGGCGTGTGAATCGTACCTAATACACAAGTTCAACACTATGTCTGGCGGGCTTAACGAGACCGTCGGCAAATTAACATTCCTTAAAAATTAATATATATATATATATATATATATATATATATATATATATATATATATATATATATATATATATATATATATATATATATATATATATATATATGCTTTGAGTGTGTATGTATGTAGGTGTGTTTAGATACGTCTGTGTATTAGTGCATGTTTCCATACATATACGTATGTATAATTGCTGTGTAAGACACTCGCAATGGTATTCTGTTTCTCCTGTTACTGTATATTTCTATTGCGCGCTTTTATCCGTATTGGCTGTTCAGCTGAGCCCGTTTTGTTTGTATTTGTGACTGTGCACCTTACTGTCATCGTATTGCAAATGTTTCTGTGCTCCACCTCACACAGGCGTCCACGCGCCCACCGCCCCCTCCCCTTCCTTTTATTTCCTTGGTTCTTTTTCTACTCCTTTTTCTCCTTCTTTCTTTTATCTCACCCCGTATCTCCTTTATCTTCTAACTTCCCAAGGCAGTTTTCCTGTTGCTACAGGCCGCCACAGCTCTCAGATTTTCTACATCTGGCTTTCTTTAGCCCTCCATGCGCCGCGCTTCTTGGAGCTGCGTGTTGTGCCCTGAGGAGAGGGCTGAGCTGATGGCTACATGCACGGCTCCCGTGACTCAAAGCGGCGGCGCCGAAACCGCTCCTTCTCCACCTTCCCTCATTTAACTTCTACTTCGGTATACGTCAAACACGTGGTTTTAATTTTATCTTTGGGCTTTCAAGGCCGCCACCACTCTTCCATACACCGCCCCCCTCCCCTTTTCTTCCTTTCGTCTTTTTCCCCCTTTCAACTTCAGCCATGCTCCCTCCCTTTCTTTTCCCCGTTACTGTCATGTAGACTCTGTGCGTACCATTTGTAGAAGAAGCTTGAGAAAGGCCGGTCTCGCGGCCGAAACGTCGTAATAAATGTTATGTTTTTTCAACGTGACCCTTTGATTCTATAATTGACCTGCTGCCAAGGATTTATCTTTGAAGTATATATATATATATATATATATATATATATATATATATATATATATATATATATATATATATATATATATATATATATATATATATATATATATATATGCATGCTTTATGCTCTGCAAGACACCCACCTTACAATTTACGAACCTCTAACTGACAATATCACCACACCCACAGTACTCGTTAGGTATGGAAGTGGTTGTTGCGCATGTGTCCCGAGGCGGTTGGCCACGCAGTGTATATGTCAGCGTTTCTATGCACAAGCTGGGTTAGTTACCATAGCAACGCTGGGTCTCCGTGGTTCTTCTTATAGAAATGCTTCGGTGTTTATGGTGACGGCGTATGCAGAGGGTGTTGCATGCGCCAATTTTATTGATTTGGACGCTGCCACACTGTCATGGTAACTTACAGGTAGCTTTCACCCGTGTATAGTCGATGATTACAGAGCAGCAGTGATATGTCTGGTAGATATTGCACAAAATAGAGAGAGAGAGAGAGAGAGAGAGAGACAGCGAAAAACACATTTTAAACTTGATACAAGGAATTGGGAAGGAACTGTAATGCAATTTAATTACATGAATCTTCAGTTTGCGCTTCCTGGACAGATGTCTCATAGAAACTAAGCTGATATAAAATGCTTGTTTCACAACAGGATTTGCCGGTGTTTTGACGCTTCCTGTTTCTCCATGATGCAGGAGTATTTTACCTCTCGAGCAAGTGATCCAAGAACTGTTTTTTTTTTTGTACAGCGCTACGCACAAGAAATAAAACAAGAAACTGTGACGAAATGTATCGATACACTGCCGGCCCAAACGAACAAGTTACATTACGCCTAGCAGTTAGGAACCTCCTGCTAACAGCTCAAAGTTGAAAGCACCCGTGATGTCCTACGAGAGAAAAAAAGAAAGAAAAGTGGCTCCTATAAATGTCATAGCGATTAACACATCAAAATTATTAAGTAGCTGTGGTTGATGCGCTGGTGACTGTAATGCCAGTAACGACGCATACTGCCGACAAGGTGCTGAGAGAGACAACTGGAACATACGCATAAGCATGAGTGCTCCTCCAGTGCAGTTAGTTCTAAAAAAAAAAAAAACTCAATGCCTAAAATTTAGTCATAGCTGCTCCCATATACACGAATTCACACGCACATAACTTGCGTGCTAATTTGCATTGCCTATCGGGAAGGCCGTATTCAACGACATCGCGGTGTAGCTGCGGTACGAACTTGCCCGTGAGAACAAGCTCGATTCAGTCATCGGCGTTAGCATATCAAGATCAAGTGAGTTACATGAATTGCATTAGGTTTGTTGCTCAACGTTTGGTGGCTTCGTGTGTTTTGCAATCTCCCTCTGCATCTATAGCGTTTGAAGCAGTCGTAGACAAATCAAGTACTTTCCAAGCTCTACAAAGCGGACGCATTGTGGTGCCGCACAATGCATTGAGGCAAAAAAAAAACAAAAACAGCATAGACATAGAAATGAAGGTACGGGAAAAACAGGCATCGACTTACGTTCACAGATGTTTCCTTTCGTTCTAGTTCGTTAAGCTGGAAGGTTACATGCTCGTCACAAGAGCGTAATTCTCCAGGGAAATCTAATTATACCGACCCACCACGGTAGCTTAGCGGCTAAGATATTACATTGCCGAACTCAAGGACACGTGTTCAACACCAGGCAAAACATTGCCACGTAGCTAGCTATATGTGAGAGAGACATGAAAAACAAAACGCAATGAGCTTAGATGTAGGTGCACGTTGAATAACTCCAGCCGGTCGAAATTATTACGGTACCCCATACTGCTGCGAGCTCCGGAACCGTAGCGTGCATTTGGCCCGTAAAAGTCCAGAATTCCATTAGGACGCCCTACCCTACACCAGCTAGATCCTCAACTAAACTCCGCCCTAATTGCACCAAGACAATACTGCTTTACTGTGATAGTTGTGGGTGGGAGTTACCTTCATGAAAGCGTGCACAGAGTAAGTTGGGATATAGTTAACAACGCGCAGTGTTCTTAACTGCATTT